>JABMCL010002787.1:7500-10000 GCA_018857735.1 Alviniconcha marisindica
CATGGTGTGTCTGAGAAAACTGCCCCTGAGGAAGCTGCCTGTGTACGCTCTCGCTCAGTACCTCGGAGGCTTCGTCGCTTCTCTTTCCAAATTTGGGTCATCTACATGGGTAAGGTTTTTGGGACAGAAGGCGTCTAAACCAGGGATTTTTTTCTGTCAAGGGGTCAGGAGCTGTGTAAATGTCGAGGAGGGGTCTTGGGGTTTCCCCCTCCCCAAAAAGACCCTTTTGTGTGTTTTGGGGGGGGGGGGGTGGGGGGGGGGGGGTGGGGGGGGGGGGGGGGGTATAGGGGGGGGGGAATGGGGGGGTTTTGCGTTTTTGGGGGTTTCGTGGGGGGTTTGTGTGGTGGTGGTTTGGTGGTGGTGCCTTTCTGCGTGCGGGGCGTGCGTGTGGGGGTTGGGGGTGTTTTGGGGTGTGTGTGTTTTGGGGGTGGTGGTGGGTGGTGGGTGGATTTCGTGCGTGGTTTTGGGGGTGCGGTTTCGTTTCTTTCGTATGTGTGGCGGTGGTGCGGCGTGCGTGGTTTTTAAAGTATTCGGGATAAAAAAGCACAGCGTTTAAAATTTCGAGAATTTCCCCTTTTTAAAATGTCCCTTTTCAAAATGGGATGTGTTTTGGGAAAAAATTGTTCTTTAAATTCAAAAAAAGCAACGGGGCTATTGTTAATCTGGGATGTGGTTATGTTTAGCCACGAATTTAACTTCCTATGCGGGTAAAAGAAGTGAAACTTGAACCCCTTTAAAAAGGATAATTTTTTTCGGTCCGCTGCGTGCTGTAGACCCTGGAAAAATTTTTTATGGCGGGCCCTCGCCATGTGGAGGGAGGAAAAGGCAAAAGGGGGGTCTGGGGCCCCCTACCCACAAAACCCACTGTCCCCTGGAAACCCGGGTTTGGGGACCAGGTTTAGTGTAAGGCCCGTAGTCACTTTAAATTTTCCGTTCTGTCCCCGTCTGGCCGTCTGTTCGTCCCCTGTGTGTCCCCTTCCTGTCTCTGTCTTCTGTTTTGTCTTCTGTCTGTCTCTCTCTCTCTCTTCTTCTCTCCTTTTCCTGTCTCTGTCTCTTCTCTCTCTCTGCCAACCCCCCTTTCTGTCTGTCTGTTTTTGTTTTGTTTTGTCTGTCTGTCTTTTGTCTGTGTCTGTTGTCTTGTTCTGTTCTTGTCTTTTGTCTCCTTCTTCTCTCTTCTTCTTCTTCTTCTTCTCTCTCTCTCTCTCTCTCTCTCTTCTCTCTCTCTCTCTCTCTCTCTCTCCCCTCCCTTTCTTCTGTCTTCTGTTTTCCCTTCTTCTTTTGTCTGTCCCCCTTTCTGTCTGTCTGTCTGCCTGTCTGTCTGTCTTTTCTGTTCTTTCTTTCTTTCTTTCTGTCTGTCTGTCTCTCTCTCTCTCTCCCCCGCTCCTTCCCAGCCATCTGCTTATACAGGCAGATACCTTTTCCACGTACACGACCACCAGACTCTACCGCTTAACTCCTTTACAGATCTTTGCCACGATGCTCCTGATGATCGGTGTGCTGGCCATCACGGACAAGCGAGGCATGGCGCCCCCTAGCGGCCTGGTGCCCTTCATGGTGGGCCTGGTGGTGTTTGGGATCGCCATGACCTTCGGCCTCAACTGCGCCTTCGCCATCAACCCTGCACGTGACCTGGCTCCGCGAATCTTCACCGCCATCGCTGGCTGGGGTTCGGATCCCTTCAGGTGAGGCGTGGGGTGGGGAGTGGGGGCTGGTGAGGAGTTGGGTGGACTGGGTGGTGGAGGGGTCGGGAGTGGGGGGCGGGGGGGGGTAAAGGGGGTTTTTGGGGGGTTGGGGTGAGGGGTGTTTTTTCGTTTCCCTGCTTGTGTTGCATGCGTGTTGTGGTGTGTGGTGGTGCGTCGTGCTGCGTGCGTGTGTGCGTGCGTGCGTGCGTGCGTGGTGTGTGTGTGTGTGTGTGTGTTGTGGTTTTGTCTCCAATCTACTTTGCACAATCTACACGAATGGCCCTTTTAAATCCTTGTTAAAGCCACGTACATAGCGTAGACGCAGTCACGTGATCACATTTGTCTGTTAATTCAATCCGCCGTTACTTTCAGTTTTCGGGACCACAACTGGTTCTGGGTGCCGTTCCCCAATTCCCGGGGGACCCGGGACCCCGTTTGGCTTTCCCCCCAAACCCCACTAAGTTCCCCAACAGGGACCGAAGTTTGGAAAAACACCCCAAAACTTTCCCCAATTCAGTACCGACACGATTTGGACTTTCACCACCCCACATAATTGTTCCCCAATTCAGTACCGATACGATTTGGACTTTCACCACCCCACATAACTGTTCCCCAATTCAGTATCGATAAGATCTGTGTGCTGTCACCATCCCACAGAATTATTCTCCAAACTGCAGCAGCCTGGTCCGATTGGTTTAAGCAAAGTTTATTGAGGTTCATGTAAATATGCACAAACAAAATCATCGCACGAGCGTTAAACAAGCTAAGCTTATAGTAAACGCTCGATCATGCTCTATTCCGATTGGACGTGGAGTCTT
>JABMCL010002787.1:22500-25000 GCA_018857735.1 Alviniconcha marisindica
TAGACTTTTATCACGCGTTCTGAATATCCACCGAAGGGGTCTACGTACATTGCTTTTTATTGTTGTTACATGGCTGGAGCCGCGTAAAACTACAGCCGTCTCGGCGAACGTTCTGTATACACTATGCAACCATGCACCAGTTTTCAGTGTCACTTCATTCGAAGCCACAGCGTCCGATATTAATAGTAATAATGATAGTAATAAATGATATTTCTGGCGCAGTATCCCGGATGAGCTCAAAGAGTACAAAAAGCACCGAAGATTGCCGGGAGGGGGGGGGGGGGGGGGGGGGGGGGGGGGGGGGGGGGGGGGGGGGGGGTAGGATACTAAATACAGAATGACTGTATCCATTTACACAACTATATCAATCATAATATATTCAGGATGCTTGACTGCTTTTGTTATTCTGATTTTAGCTGTGTGTAAATTTAGCATCACGCATGCTGACATGAACCTATGCAAGGACTTCCGTTATACAAATAAAAACGGGGTTCGGTAATTTCTCCCTGATGGTGTTTGCTGGAGGCAACCATTTGCAAGAACTGCGCGGCATTTTTGCATCAGGGTTTCTGGTGTTATATACGTATACCCGATGAGAGAGAGAGAAGAGAGGGAAGAGAAGGAAAAGGGAAAAGGAGGGAGAAGAAGGATTAGGGAGGAGAGAAGGGGGAGAGAGAGAGAGAAGAAGAAGAAAAGCAGAAGAAGACAGCAGCAGCAGCAGACAGGCAGACAGACAGCAGAGGAAAACAAAAGAAGAAGAGAAGACAAGACGAACAGAGGAAAACAAAAAAGAGAAAGAGACGGGGAAAAAAAAAACGAAAAAGCGACAGACAGAAAAAGGCAAGACAGAAAGAAGAGAAAAAGGACAAAGGGGACAGAGAGAGAGAGAGAAGAAGAACAGAGAGGAAAAAAAAACCCAAAAAAACACAAAACAAAAACCCCACACCCCCCACACAAAACACGCACGCACGCACGCACGCACGCACGCACGCACGCACGCACACAGAAAGATATATTATAAATATCACAGATCAAACAACCGTGAGTCACGATTAGAGGCATTGTACCAATTAAGCTCCCACCGCACCTTGAGGTTGCCGTTGAACGTGGCCCGAACACGGCCGGCCATCGGGATGAGCTTGAACCGCTTGCTCCAGAAGATGAGACGTCGGTGGTAGTTCTTCACGGGACACCGGATGGTGAGAGACTGTCCGGGCAACAGCAGCAGCTTGCCCCCCACGTTCAGCTTGACCTTCTTGGCGCGCCTCAGCTGTATGAAGGTGTAGTTCTCTGCCTGTTGGGGTGGGTGGGGCGTAGAGATTTGGGTGAATCAACAGATTGTGTTGTTGTTGTTGTAAAGTTCTCAAGTAAGTCTCTGGTCTGTTGTTCGTTTAAGTTGGGTGTAAATTTTTAAATTCGCATGTATTGTTTTGTGTGTGCCCTGTGTGTGTGTGTGTGTGGGTTGTGTGGGGTGTGTTTTGTTTTGGGGGGGTGGGGGTGTGGGGGGTGTGTGTTGGGGGTGTGTGGGGGGGGTTTCGGGGGGGGTGTGTGTGTGGGGGGGGGGGTGGGGGTGCGTGGGGGGGCGGGTGGTGGGTGGTGCGGCGCGCCGCGCCCGGGGTGGTGTGTGCGTTTTATGGGGGGGGCGTGCGTGCGCGCCTGTGTGTGCGTGGGTGGGGGTGTGTGTGGCGGGGGTGCGTGCGCGTGGTGCTTTCGGGTGGGTGGGGGTGCGTGCGTGGGTGGTGGCGTGCGTGCGTGGTGGGGGTGCGTGCGTGCGTGGGGGGGTGATGGGTGGTGCGTGCGTGGGTGGGGGGCGTGGGGCGTGCGTGCGTGCGTGCCTTTTGGGGGGTGTTTGTGTGTGTTGTTGTGTGTGTTTCACGGGTACAACGCCATAAAAAGACCTCTTCTTCTTCTTCTTCTTCTTCTTCCGTGTATACACGGCAATATTATAATGACACTGACCTTGATGACAGGAGGGGCGGAGATGTCCTGTGGACAGTCCCTGACGGAGCACTGACGGGAGGTGACCGGACGTGGACCCATGCAGGCCGAGTCAGACACCGTGACACGATGACCCGCCACCGGCTCCTTCACACAGTACGCCCTTCGCCTCTGGACCCCGATGCCGCACGTCTCCGAACACTGGCACACAGCAATCATGTGGCCATCACGATGGTGCTGTTACTATGCTGTTACTACTACTACCACTACCATCACCACCACCACCACCACTACCACCGGCTCCTTCACACAGTACGCCCTTCGTCTCTGGACCCCGATGTCACACGTCTCTGAACACTGGCACACAGCAATCATGTGGCCATCTTGATGGTGCTACTGATGTTACCACTACCACCACTACTACTACCGTCACCATCACTACCACCATCACCACGACCACTACCACCACCACTAAACTTCACGCAGTACGCTCTTCTGCTCTGAACCCCGGTGCCGCACGTCTCAGAGACTGACACACAGCAGTCATGTGGCCATCATGATG
>JABMCL010002787.1:47500-50000 GCA_018857735.1 Alviniconcha marisindica
ACACACACACACACACACACACACACACACACACACACACACACACACACACACACACACACACACACACACACACACACACACACACACACACAAAACACAAGGACCTGAATCCCGTACGCTGTGGCCGGTGATTGAACAATAGTTGTAGTATGCTTTGTGTTGCAATAAAAACATTGCACAGAAATGAAGAAATGTAATGTTTGCATTACTCGCTTCATATGCAACTGTACCTGTTGGTGGGCTAACACTATTGACACTTTCTGTTTAAGTTGGTTTAAACAAAATTTTATTCATTCATCGTAATCATAAGCTCAACAAATAAGTACAGGAAACACAAAATCGATATGCTTATTTGAGTGTTACCTATAGATAAAATGATAATCACACAGACATTTACGATGGCAAGATGGCAAATTGTTGTCAAAACATCAGAGGCAACAAAACCAACAAAGACCAAAATGACAACAAAAAACAAACAAACAAGCAAACAAAAGTTTAAGTTCAGTGTTGCTTTGCATCCACAGAGACCGTCCGGACTATTAGAGACGGGGAGCCCTGGACAGTGTAATAATTATGTTCAATGTTACTCTACATCAATGTTACTATACAGACTATAGGCACGGGGAGCCCTGGACGGTGTAATAATTATGTTCAATGTTACTCTACATCAATGTTACTATACGGACTATAGGCACGGGGAGCCCTGGACAGTGTAATAATTATGTTCAATGTTACTCTACATCAATGTTACTATACGGACTATAGGCACGGGGAGCCCTGGACAGTGTAATAATTATGTTCAATGTTACTCTACATCAATGTTACTATACGGACTATAGGCACGGGGAGCCCTGGACAGTGTAATAATTATGTTCAATGTTACTCTACATCAATGTTACTATACGGACTATAGGCACGGGGAGCCCTGGACAGTGTAATAATTATGTTCAATGTTACTCTACATCAATGTTACTATACGGACTATAGGCACGGGGAGCCCTGGACAGTGTAATAATTATGTTCAGTGTTACTCTACATCAATGATACTATACGGACTATAGGGACGGGGAGCCCTGGACAGTGTAATAATTATGTTCAATGTTACTCTACATCAATGTTACTATACGGACTTAGGGACGGGGAGCCCGGACGTTGTTAACTCTTGATCTGAGGTGTCTCTTCAGGTTTTTAATCTTAACCTTGCTCGACAGGCACAAAATGAATATGCGGTACAGCTGTTTTCCATGCCAGCGGAAAACACAGCAACCATGCTATCGT
Source organism: Alviniconcha marisindica (assembly GCA_018857735.1). Classification (NCBI taxonomy): domain Eukaryota; kingdom Metazoa; phylum Mollusca; class Gastropoda; family Provannidae; genus Alviniconcha; species Alviniconcha marisindica. The sequence goes on from JABMCL010002787.1 coordinate 48,782, forward strand.
GTGATATATTTGCATATACACCGTTCATCTAACTCACACATAAATATTATTGTTAGACAGACGGAACGCATTTGTTGTCACAGTACCCCGATCCCCCACCCCCACCCCTTTTTTTGTTGTTTTTCTTCTTTTTCTTTTTTTCTTTTCTGTTATTACCTTGTCAACGATCACATCGAGAAACCTGTCAGCCATGTTTTCATATTACGCAGTAAGCTTCCTTTAACCACCACATGTGAACACATATGTTGCTTATGTTGCTGTTATTGAGGGCCAGGTGTCAACACTGTCGTTCAGCTGCCCTCCCCCCCCCCCCGCACACACACGCACCCCCCCACCCCACCTCATGTACATGGTATGTGTGTGTGTGTGTGTGTGTGTGTGTGTGTGTGTGAGAGAGAGAGAGAGAAAAGAGAGAGAGAGAGAGAGAGAGAGAGAGAGAGAGAGAGAGAGAGAGAGAGAGAGACAGACAGACAGACAGACAGACAGACAGACAGACAGACAGACAGACAGACAGACAGACAGACAGAGACAGAGACACAGAGAGAGACACAGAGACACAGAGAGACAGAGACAGAGATACAACGACGGAGACAGAAACAGAGATAGAAAAACAAACAGACAGACAGAGACAGAGACAGAGAGACAAAGACAGACAGAAAAACAGAGAGAGAGAGAGAGAGAGAGCTCATAGCCTGTCAACACTCGCTCAGTTTCTCTGAATGAATTCAGTGCAGCCGTCTGGGTACAGGCGCCAAGAGAAAACTTTGACACTTCGAAAACTGGGTCAACGTTGTAAGCCCTCCCAACCCCCCCCCCCCCTCCCCGCCCCCCCCTCCCCTCCACCCCCCTCCACTCCCGCCTCCGCGCTCCACCTTACCATCACCACTACCATCACCCCGATCACCTTTTCGTGTGCATACCTAATACAAGGCAGTAGTGTGTGTGTGTGTGTGTGTGTGTGTGTGTGTGTGTGTGTGTGTGTGTGTGTGTGTGTGTGTGTGTGTGTGTGTGTGTGTGTGTGTGCTGTGGTGTGTGTGTGTGTGTGTGTGTGTGTGTGTGTGTGTGTGTGTGTGTGTGTGTTGTTGTTGTTGTTGTTGTTGTTGTTGTTGTAGGTTGTTGTTGTCGTTGTCGTCGATTTTGTTGTTGTTTGTTTTGATTCGCAGTCAGCCTATCTGATCGTCGGTGCGGTAGGGTTGCGACACGTAATTTACTGTCGCCT
>JABMCL010002787.1:55000-60000 GCA_018857735.1 Alviniconcha marisindica
CAGCTCCCCGGGGATATTCGTCGTTCATGCTTGCCCAGTTGTGCCAACTGGAGTATACTTTGTACCAACACCACCCGGAGGTTTCGTTGTGTTCGCAGTAAATGACATTGTTCAGAAAAGAAAAGAAAAAGAAGAAGAAAAAAGAAGAAAAAAAGTAGAAAAGTCTACCTCAGATCGCGGAAGACAACGTCGATTATAGCTGATCAGGCACAAGCGACTTCCAGCTGATATGTTTGGAGACGGAAAAATCTTCAAGTGTGTAAGCAAAGAGCTTTTTTTTGGTCGAGATATGGTTTGCAGCCTACACCGGAAGGTCGTGCCGTGACGTCCGTTCAAACTGTTAACGCTTGCCTCAACTGTTATCTCTTCTTCTTAAAATTTGAAGTGTTTTTTCCCTATCTTACTTCTGCTTTGAAGAAGCTGACATTCGCATGTGAATAAAAGCAAGAAGATCACACTATATTTACTAATACATAGTTCAGGAGCTGTGTGAGAGTCGAGGTGGCCGTCCTGGGCTGTCCGTCCTAACGAACCTTCTGGTTTCCGTGGACGTAAAGCTATATTGAACCATGCTTCGGCATTGGTCTCAGCTTGTCCCTAATATGTCAATTGACATCTGGGGACATTAAGCAACACTACCTAAATCTACTGTCGTGAGCCGATTTGGTCTGGCGGTGTAAAGGCGTTAGGCTGCATGTTAGTGGACAAAATCGGTTCGATTACCCGATTCAGCTCTCTTTCTCTTCAACAACTGTGGTTTGTAGACATTGTCTCGTGAGTTTCCCTCACAATGAATGAAACATTAAAATGGTTAATATCGGTGTCCATCTGAAGGCGGGAGTCCTGTTGGTGGTGACAGTGTAGCGTTAGGTATACCCCCCCCACAAAACACACACACACACACACGCGCGCGCACACACACGCACACACACACACACACACACACACACACACACACACACACACACACGCACGCACGCACGCACGCACGCACGCGCGCGCACACACACACACACACACACACACACACACACACTTCTCTACTCTCTCTCTCTCTCTCTCTCTCTCTCTCTCTCTCTCTCTCTACTCACACACACACACACAACACACACATCCTGGATCTTAGTGCCTGCTAATACCTCTCGGGTCCCAACTCGGTGTTAAAGAAGTATAACGAAAGAACAAGGTAAAAATTAGTTCCGGAGTCAACCCGGACGTGCATTTTCTAATTTTAGCGAGAGCGAGACCTTCTCCAAGGTCGGAGCCCCCTCCACCCCCCCCCCCCCCCCCCCCCCCCGATCCAAACATATAGAAAAGAACGCTAAGTTAATATGACAGTTAAAAAGAACGCTAAGTTAATATGACGATGCAAAACATAATTATGCCAATTTTCGGGTTAAGCGCCTTTTTCAAAGCGACAGATCAACAGTTAAATGGTTAAAAATTAAAACGTACTTGTGGCTGGGGTGTGTAGAATGCTTGGAGTGTTTGGGTGAACACGTTCCAAACACTCCAGGCATTCAACACACCCCAGTCGCAACCGGATAAGTACATCTTCATTTAGTGGTTTAACTGTTGTTTAACTGTTGTGTTGTCGCCTTGAAAAAAGGGCTTATCCCGAAAAATCGCACATGTTTTCAATTGTCATATTACATTAGTGTTCTTTTTAAACGTTTACGTATTTTAGATCTTCTTCTTCTTCTTCTTCTTCTTCTCTTCTCTCTCTCTCTCTCTCTCTCTCTCTCTCTCTCTCTCTCTCTCTCTCTCTCTCTCTCTCTCTCTCTCTCTCTCAGTTCGATTTCCTCTTTGTTGACAAATTCAACAGTTCCCTCTTCTTCTTTTCCTCTCTTCTTCTTCTTTTTTTGTGTGTTCCATTCACCTAGCTTTCCTGAGGTCTTCTGAAGGGCACTTGTAGGCGTGTAACTGTCGACCCAGTTATGGCCCCTGCAAGAACCAGAGTTACCGGCCTTTCCCACACGGACAGGTCTGGATCTGTCTCAGTAGCTGTTATGTCTGATCACGTACCTCAGGATGCATTGTCAGTCGTTCCACGCGTACGCCTGATGTTTGATTCTGACTACAAACACAGCCTGTGGATCAAAGATTCGCGCGAGATTTACCGAACGCTTCCGCCCTTGTAACGCGCATCAAAGAGGCTGGGTTGTGTCCCGTGTGGCGGCTTTGAAGTCGCTTCAGTAGGTCGTAGTCTGAGTGTCGCCGCTACGGCGTGGACTGGCTGGCTGGTTAAACTCGGCTGGTTGGTTAAACTTGTTTAACGCCGAATTGTCCGTGAGGATGTACTGGCCAGTACCTCTTTTTAGTACACAGATCCATTAGATCACAGGAGGTAGTAAAATTTGGTACACGGTAAAACACGTTTAACGCCGAGTTGTCTTCAAAGAGGTACTGGCAGGGACCGAGTTCACAGGAGGTGCTTACATTTGGCTGGTTGGTTAAATACGTTTAAAGCCGAATTGTCTCCGAAGAGGTACTGGCGGGGACCGAGATCCCAGGAGGTGGGATAGAAGAAGGAGACTTACCTAACGCTACACTGTCACCACTAGAATGGCTCCTGCATTAAGATGGGCAGCGATGAGAGCCATTTTAATGTTTCATTAACTACGAGGTACAAAGTCACAAGACTGTTCACAGACCCGAGCTTTTGCCAGAGAGAAGACAGCTGAAGCGGAATCTAACCGAAGTCCGTCGATCTGCTCTGTGTGTTCGTGTGTGTGTGTGTGTGTGTGTGTGTGTGTGTGTGTGTGTGTGTGTGTGTGTGTGTGTGTGTGTGTGTGTGTGTGTGTGTGTGTGTGTGTCTCTCTCTCTCTCTCTCTCTGTGCATGCGTGTGTGTGTGTGTGTGTGTGTGTGTGTGTGTGTGTGTGTGTGTGTGTGTGTGTGTGTGTGTGTGTGTGTGCGCCTTACCGCTAGGTTCCTCTTCTTCTTCTTTGCCTTCACAGGTGTGTTTCTCACGTCACGATTCCCCGTAGATACGTATATATACCGCCACTTGTGAGCTTTTAGATGTTCAGTCGTGCTCCATTCCGTTTTTAGGGGCATTTTGGTCAATCCCCTTTGGAGTGTACACCGACTCTAATGTTTCACAAAGAGTAATCTCTTGCTAAACCCACTTGACTTTTCTTTGATTCTTCACGAGAGCGATATCACCAAGTACCGATTGAGACCAAGAGGGAACTGTAGACGACAACCGGAGGGTAGACTGCTAGACTGCCAGTTTAAAAGGCAACGTTAACTCGCATCTTGCCTTGTGAACCGGTTTGGCCTAGAGGTAATGCCTCGGCCTAGAGGTAATGCGTTCGGCTGGTAAGCTTGGGACCATGGTTTGAATCCGCTTCAGCTCTCCTTGGTCTTCAAAAGTTGTGGTCTGTGGACACTGTCTTATGACTTTGTCCCTCACAATTAATGAAACATTAAAATGGGTCTCATCACTGCCCATCTTTAATGCAGGAGTCATTCTGGTGGTGACAGTGTAGCGATAGGTATATAATCTCCCTCTTCTCCCACCTCCATACCCCTTCCCCTTCTCCCAGTCCCTACTGAATAAGCCTTATGGTTTCTGTGGACGTGAAGCACTGTGTTTACTTGCTTACATCTTGCCAGACTTCTGGAGCTTTGTGAAAGTCGAGGTGGCTGTCCTGGGCTCTGTGCCTGTCCATTAGAAGCAAAGTCCGTACAGTCTTTGTGGAGCTAAAGCAACGTTGAAATTGAACATCTTGTCGTTGTTCTGGCTCATAAACATCCTCTTGTTCTTTTGTCTCACTTTGCTTTGAGGTCTTCGTTTACTCATTTCCTGTTTCCAGAGAGTAGCTACTGTAGTTTGATTCATGTAGTTGGTGTTGATGCTTTTGTGTTGTTGTTGTTTGTGGTGTAGTCTTCTTTTTGTTTTTGTGGACGTTTTGTTGCAGATTCTGTTGTTGTGCTTCTTTTTCTTTCTTCCTCTTCTTTTTCTTCTGCTCCTTCTGCTCCTTCTCCTCCTCATTCTTTTCGCGATGCCCGTCTGTGGGTGGTCGTGTTTGTAAGGTTAGCGGACATGCTCTGACGAAAGATATGTGGCCTGACACAGAGTATTCGTTTGCCGTATGTGTCAGCGGGGCGAGATGGGTTTTGGAGGGAGGAAGGGATCAAGCGAAGGGACGTGGAGTGTGTGTGTGTGTGTGTGTGTGTGTGCGCGCGCACGCGTGCTCGCGTGTGTGTGTGTGTGTGTGTGTGTGTGTGTGTGTGTGTGTGTGTGTGTGTGTTGTGTGTGTGTGGTGATGTGTGTGTGTGTGTGTGTGTGTGTGTGTGTGTGTGTGTGTGTGTGTGTGTGTGTGTGTGTGCTGTGTGTAGTGTGTGTGTGGTGTGTGTGTGTGTGTGTGTGTGTGTGTGTGTGTGTGGTGTGTGTGTGTGTGATGGTGTGTGTGTGTTGTGTGTGTGTGTGTGTGTGTGTGTGTGTGTGTGTGTGTGTGTGTGTGTGTGTTGTGTGTGTGTGTGTGTGTGTGTGTGTGGTGGTGTGTGTGTGTGTGTGTGTGTGTGTGTGTGTGTGTGTGTGTGTGTGTGTTGTGTGATGTGTGCTGTGTGTGTGTGTGTGTGGGTGTGTGTGTGTGTGTGTGTGTGGTGTGTGTGTGTGTGTGTGTGTGTGTGTGTGTGAATCGTGGGCGCGTGCATGTGTACGAGAGGCGGAGTGTTGGGTAGCCCTACCAAAACGCGTCAAAAGGATTTAAAGCGCACGTAACTCACTAGAGCTAAACTCTCCACCTTAAAAAAAGTTCAAAGTCAAACCAATGCAGGACCCCAGCATAAAAGGGGGTCAGGCTATATACTGTTGACCCAGCAACGGGCGTGGCGTGCCCTCGTCTGAACAGTGACAGATCATCACGTTCCGCGTCTCTCTAATACCACCGCTCTCGACACTGGCGGACAAACACCACACACTTGTCTTCTCTGCACACAGACAGAAACCGCCAGGGCCTAATTTGCCTCAAGGCGTTATTTGACAGACACT
>JABMCL010002787.1:67500-70000 GCA_018857735.1 Alviniconcha marisindica
CTCCTGGACGTCGAACTTGGGACTGGCGTTGCGTGCTCATGTCCCCTGAGGAACGACATCAAAGAGAGCTGAGTGTCGCTTACTTGAAACATAAGCCTTTCTCGAGACCCGTCTAAATGCCAAATAAATCGAGCAAACAGGTTAGCAGAGGCCTATCTCGGGGCCCGTGTAAATGGCAAATAAATCAAGCAAATAGGTTAATGCTGGATTAGTATTGAATGCTACAGCTTGAATAGCAAAGTAGGCCTATTATTTAGCTTTAGGTCGATTAGACAAGCTAAGTCCGCTGTCCCGGGAATCGGTATAATGTTTCACAGTATCACGCACGTTAACAATCTTGACGGTTTCAACTTTGGCCGAGGGTCAGCGCAGAAAAAGAGCTAAATAAACATATACCACGCGTCAAGACTGAATGCAAGTTGCTCTGCATGTCATCACTGTATCTTGTTGACCTCTTCTTCTATAGATATAGTGCAGACTGTCGATGTAAGCCGTACTCCCCACCCCATGCCACCCCCTCTGAAGAAAAAAACAACAAAAAAAACGAAAAAAGACTACAGCAACAAAAATTCAAGAAGGGAAAAAAATGAAAACAAAGGTGGTGTGTGTGTGTGGAGGAGAGAGAGAGAGAGAGAGAGAGAGAGAGAGAGAGAGAGAGAGAGAGAGAGAGAGAGAGAGAGAGAGAGAGAGAGAGAGAGAGAGGGGGTGTGTGTGTGTGTGTGTGTGTGTGTGTGTGTGTGTGTGTGTGCGTGCGTGCGTGCGTGCGTGTGCGTGGTGTGGGTTGTGTGTGTGTGTGTGTGTGTGTGTGTGTGTGTGTGTGTGTGTGTGCGTGCGAGCGGCGCGCGCGCGCGCGCGCGCGTGTGTGTGTGTGTGTGTGTGTGGGTGTGTGTGTGTGTGTGCGTGCGTGCGTGCGTGTGTGTGTGTGTGCAAGGAGAATAAAGGAGGGAGGAAGGGGGGGAGGGGGGTAGGGAGGGATCACCTTCCACCTCAATGCAAAGCCAGCATCGTGGTAACGGCCTAACCTTTAGAGGGACGTTATACTTCTTCTGTCCTCAACTCCGCTGACACCGTGTGTCTTCCATCATCTCCACTACCTCCCAGAAGACAGCCCGGTGTTCACACTCCGGGCCTCATAGCTTCAGGGAAGAATTAGAACACCAGAAACCGAGGATTGGCGTTTGCATGCTTGCACGTCAAGTTGTCCTGGAGCGTGTTTGACATCTACAAGCATTTCTATGGAAAATAGTCAAATATCACTGGTGACAGAGATCGACTCTAGACCTTGTTGAAGAGGTGTGGACGTAGCTGCGAACAGGCCGGAGTACTTGACAGCGCATTTGCAGGTGGTGGAGAAGTGGAGGAAACTTGTAATGCAAACCGGATACCTCCACTTCGCACTCGTCTGCTTCGTGTATGTTGTCAAGCAACGTGAGGCACTAAAACCACTGTGACAACAGCGTTGTTCAAAGCGGAGAGAGTAACGTGAACGCAGCCTTTGGTATTATGTCGGTTAGAATTGTTGTGTCTACATGACATCGTGGGTTATATATATATATTGCTGATAACATCTCCCATCTCGATGTACATTATGTGTGTTATGTTACACATATTCAGGGCTTTGAGCCGCATGGTATAGGTGCTTTACACATTTCTTTATTATTATTATTATATTGTTATTATTACTATATGCATGATGACGGATACGTACGGTTTCTCAGACGCTTACGTCGTTTCGATTTATGTTTTATTATAGTCTAACACGGCTGAATTGCTTAAGTTTCTTCTTCTTTCTTTTTTATTTAAAGTCTTTTCAAGTAAGTGATATTAGACTGATCTTGCAGTTATCAAGACATCAAGATATATCATCAAGATATACCAAAATAATAACAAAATTATAAAAAGATGATACACACTTATTTGCAAATTCATCTTTGCAAAAATCTGTTTAAATTGTTTCATTCTTTTTAGTGGATCGTTCTAATATATTTCAATATGACTTAAATAACAAATCGTAAGTAAGTAAATTGGTTTTTCACTCCCAGTCAACTACGATGGTTATGTCAGGGCGAGTGACAAGTCGTACACTTCAGTGTTTTAAGAAGGACTGCAAAACAACAGAAACAGCAGCAACAAGAAAAAAGCAAGAAGATTTTAAAAAGAAAGAAATAAGCATGGATAGAAAAAGCAAGGCCTGTTTGGCCCCACAGTTCAGTTTTGTTTTTGTTTTAATTCGAGTTTTAGTCACCTGGTATTTTAAGAATCGTGTGAATTGTGTTTTTACCCAGTTCAATTGTAAGAAATAACCCCCCGAGGAAGGCCGTTACGCCGAAAATTTGTGATGTTTAAGCCAACTTGTTGTTTTTCTTGGATTCATTTTTATTCTTCCCGTTTTATACATATAAGGAGCAAGAGAACGTTCATACAGAATTAGGCCCAGAGAAGCACGAACAAAACTGTTACATGCCTTCAGACTGTGACACGGAACTTGGACACTGCATGC
>JABMCL010002787.1:75000-82500 GCA_018857735.1 Alviniconcha marisindica
GAAAGATGGAAGAGCAAGACCAAGACCACAAAGAAGAGAGAACACAAATGAAAAAAATGAGAAAAAAAAAAAGAAAAGAAATAAAGCGAACAAAGGAAAGAATACCAGCCACCGAAAGAACAAGAAGAATGTCTTGGTAATGGGCGAAAAATATGAATAAATTAAAACCAAAAAACAACACCAACAAAAACGGCAAAACAAAGAAAAGGCAAAGAAAAATGGAGGAAAATACAGAAAGGATCGGATCGAAATCGGAAGGGGAGAAAAAGGGACGCGGAGAAGAAGACAAAGCAACGCAGATACATGCAAACACACAAACAAAGAAAGGGTCTCAATCGTCTGAACCACAATACCCCTTCTTGAGTTGCTCCCCAGTAGCTATAAGGCTTTTATCTCGTGACGGACTGGAGGATAAACGAAGACACAATACGCCAATAGCGCTCACACGGTTTGTTGTTTTACCTCAGAAACATTAAGCTGATGCCAAAATGTCAGCCTGGAACCACACACGTGGTTGCTGAGCTCGCAATTCCAGAAAGAAAGAAAGAAAGAAAAGAAAAAGAAAAAAAAGAAAAAAAGGAAAGAAAGAAGGGGGGGGGGGGGGGGGGGGGGGGGGGAGAAAGAAAGAACTCCGCAGGCTGCTAGACCCACAACAAAGACCGCCTACACACGGTTGTAATGGATGCATAAGGTCTCTGCCTGTAGCCATTGCAGGCACAATAATAATATGCATCCTTTACTCGCAGCCACGGTGTATTAATTGATGCGTTCGTGTGTGACTACCGCCAGTGCTATTTCGTATGAAGTACAGTAGTTATCATCATTATTTTGCAGTGTCCATCAATAGAACATATATTCGCAAAGAGAAATTCTTCTTCCTAGGTTAATCTGTCTCATGTGAGCGCTCAGGGCGTTGATGAGCGCATGATAAATGTACATTATTATTATTATTATATTATTATTATTATTAGTAGTAGTAGTATTATTATTCCTCTTTCTTCTTCTTCTTCTTCTTCTTCTTCTTCTTCTTCTTCTTCTTCTTCTGCTGTTGCTGCTGCTGCTTCATCTTCGGTGTTTCAGGATAATTGTACTCAGATGCATATATATCTTTGACGGTTATTGACGAATTTGGTTGTCTCTATACAGTCCTCTTAGGAGCCCCAGAGCTTTTCTGCAAGTGTACTAGTTGTTGTTCCTTGGGGCCAGTGCTGTCCCCGTGCTTAATTCCTTGTACCGTTCGCCTTGATATATTAACCGTACTGGTTGACTGGGCGTAAAACACCAAGTTACTTGCTCCTTGTATTGGGGGCAAAATTACAGAACACGTTGCGCGGTCGGCAAGCGCAAGTCTGGCTGATTAAACTGCACTGACAAGTTCTAGACACACACATTTTAGAGTTGTTGCTCAGTATATTATATTCCTTAAAAAGCCGGTCAGTTTACAAAAGCGACAAGAAATTGTGTATCAATTCATTGTTCGAGATAGACTCATCAGTTTCGTGTGGAAACATGTTTTTTCTCTTAGACTTTGTCTTCGGCCTCAGTCAAGCATCTAAAAATGCCATCACCTAACTATAACGATTCATGCAGATTCCAACCCATCACCATTATCTTCACTGCGACAGTTAGCTCTCGATTGATTATTTTCTGCTCATCAACACAAAAGGGAGTTAATTAGCGTTCAGAAAACGTCACACAAACACAACAACAACAAAAGACCTGAGCCCCCTACGGTAAAACTCATCAATCACGACCCCTTGCTGATGCCTTCAAGCTGATTTCTTTTAACTTCTTCACTGCCCCAGCCTGTAAAATTTCCGGACTGAATGATGCACGGGCGTGCCTGCAGACAGATTATTTTTTTTTGGGCCCTATAACGTCTGTTTTCAATGCTTTGCGTTTTAATGGAGATCCTTTCGCCAGTGCGAAAAAGAAGATAAAAAGGCTTAAGGGTTTAACTTTCGTACTTTTATGGGAGGTTTTCGAAAGACATCATGGCAGTGAAGGGGTTAAGTTCCCCTGTCTCCTGGTCTGGTTTTCTGATCTGCTTCGCTAATTAGCTATACTGACCCCTGATCGCCTCACTTAGGTACTGCAAGCGCTCTCTCCTGGCCTTCTGTTTTCGGCGTTCCTCTCTGTCTTATGATGCCATATATTTCTCTCACCTTTCTTTGGACACAGAGAGACAGAGAGAGACAGAGAGAGACAGAGAGAGAAAGAACACACACACACACACACACACACACACACACACACACACACACACACACACACACACACACCACACACACACACACACGACGCACGCACGCACCACTACACACACCAACACACCACACACACACACACACACACACGCACGCACGCACGCACGCACTACACACACACACACACGCACGCACGCACGCACGCACTACACACACACACACATGCACGCACGACACATGCACTCACACACACACAACACACACACACACACACACACACACACACACACACACACACACATACACACACTCACACACACACACACACACACACACACACACACACACACCACACTCACACACACACACACACACTACACACACACACACACACACACACACACACACACAACACACACACACACACACAACACACACACACACACACACCACACACACACACACACACACACACACACACACACACACACACACACAACACACACACACACACACACACCACACACACACACACACACCACACACACACACACACACACACACACTCGCTGGAGCTGGTGTGTTGTGACTTTGAATCATGACTTTCACTTTTGATCTGATTTGTTGTTGTTGTGGTGGTGGTGGTTGTGGTTGTTGTTGTTTGGGGGAGGGGAATCGTTTCTCTTTAATATGATGTTTGCGGTTGACTAGGTGTTAAATATTAAAAGTTAGTAAGTGCGGTACGTGCTTTCCTGCCTGGCCGAGTTAAAAAAACTAAAACAACCTCTTTTGTTTTCTCTGTGTTTAATACTTGTCTTCAGTTTCTTATCTTAATTGGAATGCATGCTCTGTTTCGGGTGTATATAAATGGCAAATGGCGGTTTTGATCTTTTTCCTCATCTCTTTGATCAGGTTCGTCTCTTCATCAAGCTTCACTCTTCCGATGTATAGTGCCGCCATTCATACCTCTTCCTGTTTCTTTGAAGTTCCTCTTCCGCTGTGGGATATTCTGGTAGTTACTGCATGGACCCCAGCCACCCCCAACCCCCACGCCCCATCCATCTCCTATTCTCTCTCTCTCTCTCTCTCTCTCTCTCTCTCTCTCTTCTCCCTTTATCCGTCCCCTACTCCTCTCATAAGCATAACATTCGAAATCTCTCTCTCTCTCTCTCTCTCTCTCTCTCTCTCTCTCTCTCTCTCTCTCTCTCTCTCTCTCTCTCTCTCTCTATACAGCAACTTCCCCCCTCTCTCTCTCTCTCTTATATCTAACTCCTTTCTTCTCTCTCTTCTCTCCCCTCTCTCTTCTCTCTCTCTCTTCTCTCTCTCTCTCTCTCTCTCTCTCTCTCTCTCTCTTCTCTCATAAGCCTCAAGCATGACAACCCTCTCTCTCTCTCTTTTCTCTCTCTCTCTCTTCTCTCTCTCTCTCTCTCTCTCTCTCTTATATACTTCTTTCCCCACCCTCTCTCTCTTCTCTATATCAGCCTCAACTCCCCTATAACCTCTCCCTCTCTTCTCTCCCTTTCTTCCTTCTCCCCCATCAAGGGGCTCTCTCTCGTCAGCTCTATCTCCATCTCTTTTCCTTTCGTTTCTCTCTTCTTTCCCCCTTCAATCGCAATTATCAGTCTTCCTTCTCACTCTCCCGCTCTCTCCCCCCTCTCATTCTTGTCTCCACCCCACCCACCCCCACCCGTCCCCCCACCCTCCCTCCACACAGTAATCTCTCCGCCTCCCCCTCCCCCCCCCACCCTCACACCGCACTTTCTGACCTGCTTGCAGCTGGGCTTCACGCGTTTCAAATAACGCTCGCCTCTGTCCCTCGCTGCTCACCATACCCTCCCTTTCCCCCCTCCCCCCGCCTCCCCTAGGCTCTCCGTTTGCTATGTATTCACCGCCGGCTTCCATTCACAACTATGGACAGATGGCTTGTTTAAACTTGGAGACATTCGCAAAACTCGCTTGACACTCGCTGACATTTGTGTGCATGGTGGTTGGGCGGCAAACGAGAGCAAACTGGAAACCTTGGTGCGAAATTCGCTGACTGGCGAAACTAACCGTTTTGACACTAGCGAGACAACGTGAGTGAAGACTAGACTAATAGGAGTTTAACCTGGTTGTAACCTGATAAGAGGGGCGTGGATCAGTTATGAAAATCGAATCTCTGGCGATAATAACGGGTTTGCCACTGTTCGGATTATTTGACTGAAGACTGGACTAACAGGAGTTTAACCTGGTTGTAACCTGATAAGAGGGGCGTGTTTCCGCGTGGATCAGTTATGAAAATGTAATCTATGACTGGGGAAACAAACGGGTTTGACACTGACCAGACTATGTGAGTGAAGATTGGATTAACAGGAGTTTAACCTGGTTGTAACGTGATAAGAGGGGCGTGTTTCTGCGTGTATCAGTTATGAAAATCAAATCTATATCTGGCGAAACGAACGGGTTTGACACTGTCAAGACAACGTGAGCGAAGACTGGACTGATACGAGTATAACCTGGTGTAGATCATTATTAAGATCGAATTTCTGTCTGGTAAAACTAACGGGTCTGACACTGGCATATAACGAATATAACCTGGTCAGTGTTGATCATTATGAAGATCGAATTTCTGACAGGCGAAACTAATAGGTTTGACACTAGCGAGACAACGTGAGTGAAGACTGGACTGATACGAGTATAACCTGGTGTAGATCATTATGAACATCGAATTTCTGACTGGCACAATGATATGTTTGACTATGACAAGACAACGTGAGTGAAGACAGGACGTATAAAAATGGAAAATGGAACCCCACACACACACACACACATACACACACACACACACACACACACACATTTTTCCTTTTTGCTTTGTTACTAATGTTTTCCTCTCCTTTTTTTTTTCTCCTTTTTTTTTCATTTCTATTTTTGTTGGTTTCTTCTTATTTTAAAGGTGTATCCTTGTTTGATATTCGTGCGCTCAACACTAACGCGAATCAGTGAATCATCATTAAGCACATAGCCTATAATTCGATCGCAAAAATTAGAGACGTCACTAAACTGAATCAACTCAAACTGGGCATGGACATTGTAATTATATATAACTTCACGAGTTGCACACAAAAAGCCCCGCCACCAAACCTCGGCACAGAAGGTGCTCGACACAGAGTTGTGGAGAAGCAGCTAGCCAAGGGCATCAAGGCAGTATTACACATTATGATATATAATCATTCAGTCATTCCCACACCCAACCCCGCCCTCGTCAAGACTTTCCATCTCCAAGATTGTCACCACTCCACCCCGTTTCAGCCATAAACTGCCGTAGCGAGTCGTTAGCTGCCACCCTTCTCGAGCACGGAACGGAACTGTTACTCGGGTCTTCTTCTAATGTAGCTTTCCGTCCACAGAGATCATAACGACTATGAAGGACTGGGTGTGGGGGTATGGGGTGGGGTGGGGCAGGACGGCTAGCTACCTCGTCTTTCACACAGATTCTGAGCTATTTCGTTCAAAGTTCGTTCGAGTACGGAACTGTTACGCGGGTCTTCTTCTAGTGTAGCTTTCCGTCCACAGAGATCATAAGGACTATGAAGGACTGGGTGTGGGGGTATGGGGTGGGGTGGGGCAGGACGGCTAGCTACCTCGTCTTTCACACAGATTCTGAGCTATTTCGTTCAAAGTTCGTTCGAGTACGGAACTGTTACGCGGGTCTTCTTCTAGTGTAGCTTTCCGTCCACAGAGATCATAAGGACTATGAAGGACTGGGTGTGGGGGTATGGGGTGGGGTGGGGCAGGACGGCTAGCTACCTCGTCTTTCACACAGATTCTGAGCTATTTCGTTCAAAGTTCGTTCGAGTACGGAACTGTTACGCGGGTCTTCTTCTAGTGTAGCTTTCCGTCCACAGAGATCATAAGGACTATGAAGGACTGGGTGTGGGGGTATGGGGTGGGGTGGGGCAGGACGGCTAGCTACCTCGTCTTTCACACAGATCTGGCTTTCGTTCAGTTCGTTCAAGACAACTTACGGGGCTTCAGTTGCTTTCGTCATCAGAGATTAAAGATTTTGAACGTCACTCAAGTCCGGGTGGGGGGGGGGGAGGGGGAGGCAGGATAGCGCTGATTTCACAAGTGCTTAGCTCTGCGATGGTTTTGTTTGTTCATGTGCTTTACGTCACAAGACATAAGGATGGAGCGGGGAGGGGGGGGGGGGGGGCGGACAGCCACCTCGTCTTTCACACAGGGGCTTGGTTCTGTTCGATGGTTTTGTTTGTTCAGTGTTGCTTTACGTCCACAAAGACCATAAGGACTGTTATGAACGGCAGGAGGGCAGGGGGGTGGGGGGGGGGGGGGGGGTGCAGGACAGCCACCTCGTCTTTCACACAGGGGCTTGGTTCTGTTCGATGGGTTCGTTCGTTCATTGTTGCTTTACGTCCATAAAGACCACAAGGGCTGTTAGGGACGGGCAGATTCAAGATTCAAGATTACCTTATTATCTCATCAGGGAAATTAAACACGAGGCTGAACATTACACACATCACGCTATACATGGAGGGGAGAAGACAACCACCTCGTCTTTTACACATCTGCTTAGCATCTGCTCTGATCGATGGGTTGTTGTTCAGTGTTGCTTTACGTCCACAGAGACCAAAATGACTATTAGGGACGGATGGGGTGGGGGGGCTGTTGGGGTGGGGGGGGGGGGCAGGACAGCCACCTCGACTTTCACGCAGCTGCTTGGCTCTGCTCGATGGGTTCGTTCGTTCAAAGTTGTTTGACGTCCACAGAGACCATATTAAAGGACTATTAGTGACGGGGAGTGAGCTCCTCACTTCTGTTTGATGGGTTTGTTCGTTCAGTGTTGTGTTACGTCAACAGAGACCAAAAGGGACGGGGTGCAGGGGGAGGGGGGCGTCGGGGGCTGGGGGGGGGGGGGAACCCAGGACGGCCACCTCGACTTTCACACTGTTCTTCAGCTCTATTCGATGGGTTCAGTGTTGCTTTAGGTCCACAGAGACAAAAGGGACGGAGGAGGGGCGGGGTGCAGGAGGGGAGGGGGGGTCAGGGGCATGGAAGGGCGCCCAGGACCGCCACCTCCACTCTTCGCACAGCTCTTCAGCTCTGTTCGATGGGATCAATGTTGCTTTACGTCCACAGAAACCAAAAGGGACGGAGGGGGGAAATGTGTGTGTGTGTGGGGAAGGGGGGGGGAGGGGCAAGGAGGGGCACCCAGGACGGCCACCTCGACTTTCACACAGCTCCCTGGCTCTGATTACGTACGTCTGTCGCGACGTCCTCTTCTATCGCCACGCGA
>JABMCL010002787.1:100000-112500 GCA_018857735.1 Alviniconcha marisindica
CCCGTGCAGCTTTTTTGCTTGTGGCCGTGTAAATATATTAATCCCGAGCACGGGCGGACACAAAAACATGTCTGCAAGGAGCTGAAACGTTTATGAGATGTCTAAGGCGTTTTTCTCGTTACATTGTTCATCAATCCGTCACAGAAAATAAACTGAACAGAATCTGCTGTCGGAGCTTGCGTGCAAGCGCGGCAGGTGGTCTTAGAACATTAGAACATCAAACGATTCTTTTTAGGGGCGGGGCGGGGCCGGCCGAGGGCGGAGGGGAGGGGTGGGGTGATGGTGGAGTGATGGGATGGCGGGGAGAAGATGGGGAGGGAGGGCAGGGAGGGGGGCCGGGAGGAAGGGTTGGAGGGGCGGGGAGCGGACATGGAACGAGAATTAAGGGTGGCCTGCGTTTGCGGATAGATTTATATTTTGGCATTTCGGTTGGTTGGGGCGTGGGTGGGTGGAGGGAGGTGGGAGGGGTCACACAGAAACATTTTGTTGCGGTTGTTGTTGTCGTTTTTGTTGTTGTTGTTTTGTTTTTAAATAAAATAAAATTGAGAGAGCCGGAGAGAGAGAGAGAGAGAGAGAGAGAGAGAGAGAGAGAGAATGGAAAAAAATTGGAATAGGTCGACGATGGCATAACCGTGCCTTTTCGGTACGCCTACTGACCAAGCCGGAATCAGCTATGTCCTGACAAGTGTTGCCTCGTCAGATTTACAATCAACAGAATACCGGGAAAAAAGCTACGGGGAAAGGAAGAAAATAAATTTTCCATTCAAAAAAAAAGAAGAAGAAATCTCATTTTCTGTGCAACTGAAGGGGAAAGTAGTTAAACAGTAAGCGCAAAGAAAGTCGTTTTTAAATTTAAAAATATATTTTTTTAAAGCCCCGAGAGAGAGAGGAGAGAGAGAGAGAGAGAGAGAAGAAGAAAAAGAAGAAGAAGAAAAAGGGAAGGGGAAAAAGAAAAGAAAAAAAAAAAAAAAAAAAAAATAAAACCCAAACTGTACACAAAAGCCAGGAAACCCGGGGCCTTTAAAGCCTTCCTTTTTCAAGGGTTTTGACCCATTCACTGCTTTCCACGTGCTTGTCTACTTTGGCAAGCAAACAACAACTTCACAGACGACAGCGCTGTCGCCGTTGTTCTGTGGGACGATGCGACGCGACACCTGGTGTCAAAGGCCAGTAACCTTTATCACTCTCAGTCTGACGCGATCAAACTTGAAATACGCTAGAAGGGACAGTTTGTCGGATAGAAAACACGCACATGATTGTAATGCGATGATTGTTTCCGACCGTATTTTGTAGTGCGCTCTTCCGTCCCTCGTCTCTCTGTCTGTCTGTCTTTTTTTTTCCCCTTTTGTCCTCTTTTTTTTTCCTTTTTTCCCCTTTTCCCTTTTTCCTCCCATTTTTCCCTTTTAAAATTTTTTCTTTACTGCCCAGTCCCCGGGGTCACCTTAATGTGTACCACTTTCAAAAAAAATTAGATTTAATGTCTTCTTTGAGTCCCATCAACTCTTCCACCTGTTCGGTCTCAGTGAGACTAGGCTGAAAAGCCACATTCCAAGTGAAGGTCTGTCTTTCCTCATTTCATTAATCCGAAAGGATGCTGCCAGACCCAGCACACAGGTTTAGTTGTTTACATACATTCTTCAATCAGCAAAATTGTCCGTCGCCGTCCTGACTTAGAGTCTGAAGCAGTTGAAAGCGTGTGGTTAGAAATACAAACGCCAATCTAGTATTTTAGTTGGTTATATTTATAGAAACCCAGCTTCAACGTTTGTGGTATGACCAATTTGTTACAATGATGGACAGGGTGCAGGGCAGTAATTTGAATGTTGTCCTGTTGGGTGATTTTAATATGAATGAAAAAAAGAACCCGCATGGGATTCCCAATATCCTTATTTGGCCTAGATCAAATGATTACGTCACCTACGAGAATCACTCCCCTTTTCAACGCTAATTGATCATATTTACACAATGATACTAGCATTGTGTCAAATATTCTAGTGCCTGCCACAGGAATAAGGATTTTTTCCCATTGGTGTACCCTGTCTGTCAAAACTGTAAAACCTGTTCTGAATGTCCACTCTTCAATTGTTTACCGATGTTTAAAAGTTTGATGAAAGAGTTTTTTTGATGGATTTGCACGTAATCCCCTTTGAAAATGTGTACACTTTCAGCGACCCCAATGTGGCACTGTCACACTGGACTGACTTATTTCTTGATTTTATTAATAAGCATCCCCCCCT
Source organism: Alviniconcha marisindica (assembly GCA_018857735.1). Classification (NCBI taxonomy): domain Eukaryota; kingdom Metazoa; phylum Mollusca; class Gastropoda; family Provannidae; genus Alviniconcha; species Alviniconcha marisindica. Next base: position 102,238 of record JABMCL010002787.1, read on the forward strand.
AAAAAAAAAAGCGGGTGAAACACCAAACCCTTCCACCATGGCTGAACATGATATAAAGCAAGCCATGTTATTGAGGGACAAATGTAGGAAGAAAAGAAATTTGTAGAATATAAGCAACAAGGGAACCGTGTAAATTACCTTGTGAGGGAAGCCAAGAAAAAATATTTTAATGACCTTGCCGGAAATAAAGCAGATTTTCATCCATGGGGAGAGCTATCAACACACTCACTAAAGGCCACAGCCCTGAAACAATAATCTTCCATCAGAACTCACACAGACGTCTTTAACGCCCACTTCGTATCTGTAGTCTCCAAGTACATCAAACCAGACGATCAAACCGATGGGTTCAGTTAATTGTTCTGATAGGTTACTAAACTTTTGCAGAGATCGAATCTTTCAAAATACCCCCTTTTCAATTCCTCCTCTATCTGTATTCAAGTAGGAATATCTATCTCAAAGCTGGATAATAAGAAATCTACAGGTTTTGATGGTATTGTGTCAAACTTCTAAAAATTGCCCTTCCTTACATAGCTGAGACACTTACATTATTTATAACTTATGCATACAAAAAATGTTTTTCCAACCGCATTCAAGAGAGCTAAATAATTCCACTCCCTAAAACAAAAATATCTCCACCGATCTGAACGATTACCGCCCTATCTGACCTGTCTGTTCTCACAAAGCCACTAGAAAGACACATTCACAAACATTTGACAAACTTTTTTGAAACACACCAGCTTTTCCATTCATTTCAGTCTGGGTTCCGATGTGGGCATTCTTGTCAAAGGCGGTTACCCCTTTTAAATGATACTTGGCTCTCGCTTTTAACAATCGCCCAAAAGTAGGCGCCGTATTTCTCGATTTTCGCAAGGCTTTTGACTGGTTCATCACGATATTTTACTGAAAAAAATATCCACGTACAATTAAGCATGCAAGTATAGCTTTCTTACGATCTTACTTACAGGATCGTCTACAATGCGTACTTGTAAATGGGACATACTCCCAAGAAGCGTCTGTAACAAGTGGATGCCTCAAGGGTCGATCCTAGGCCGCTTTTGTTTTTCATCTTTATTAATGATTGCCCCTGTGTCTTAACGTCGTCAGTCCAGTTGTTTTTTCTGATGATCACCCTTAATACAGCTAAGACAACATAGATAATATACGTAGGGATTTACAACAAAGTCTATATGATGTCTCCGGATGGTGTTGTAGAAATCGGATGGCACTGAAACCGACGAAAACAAAATGCATGTTGATGGCGACGGACAAAAACACCCGAAAAAACAGCCCCTTTTAAAACTAAAGTTCGGACCACGCCAATAGAACAAGTTTCAAAACATCGCCTGCTTGGAGTAACTGTAGATGAACAGCTAAAATGGCAAACGCATATTAACAACATTTGCAGAACCGTTTTAGAAATATTTTTCTTCTTTCGAAAAGCCAAATTGTCAGCCCAAAAAACCAAATTAGCCTTCTTCTTTGCACACATTATGTCACATATGAACTATGTTTCAAATGCATGGGATGGATGTGCCTATTGGTGCTCTCCACAAACGTGCCGTAAATTTTTTGATAATTCCAATTTAACTAAAACAAAATGTGTGTCTCAAACTACTCCCTTTGACAAACAAATTGCTCAACAAATGTGTTCTAATGCAAAAGGTTGTTACGGCAAACCCCGCAGTATCTGAAAGATTCATGATTCCATCTGAACGTCTTCTGTTCATGGAATAAACAGCTTTTGCCCAAAAAAAGGATTGATATCTTTTTAAAAAGAGTTTCTCCTTTTTAGGCTCCTAGCGTGGAATAGTTTAGCTCATCTCTCAGATACCCCCTGGAATTAAAAACGTTCAAAAGGAAAGTATTTTCAGGCACTCGCTAAGCCACCTTAATCTTTTTGTTTTTCTTTCTTTTTTTTTCTTTTCTCGCTTGCAGACGCTTGACCAAAATGTATAGAAAGTTTTTATTTTTTTCCCTTCCTTGCTCTTCTTGTAAAGTTTTGATTTTTTTTTGTTTTTATTTTCATGAAAATTTTCTTTTTTTTTTCCGTTTTTTTTTTTTTTTTTAATTCAAATTTAATGTTTGCATATATATGTTGTTGGTATGGGGATGTGCTTTGAGTTAGGTGTGTATAATGCGCCATTGCTTAGTTCCAATCCTTTAGATGTGATCTTGTTTTATACGTAGATAGTGAATAGCCACTATTGTCGCTTTCCATTTTGTTAAAGTTTTTTGTAATTCTCTCTCTCTCTCTCTCTCTTTTCTCTCTCTTTCTCTCTCTCTCTCCCTAAAAATTTTTTTGAATTGGGTCTTACTTTCCCTTTATTATTGCTCTGTTGTATTGGAGTTTTAGACAGAAATTAGTTTTGTTTTTTTTTTAAAAATGTTTTTCTCTAGCTATTTAATGGAATTTCTTGTTTGATGTATGAGTGTTGTGGTTTGTCATCAGGGACAGATTTTAAAAAGCCGACACGTGCTTAAACTTTATCCCGGTAATAAAGGATTATTTTATCTTATCTATCTATCTCCTCTCTCCACGGGGATAGTCGGGGTTAGACCCGGACTGTGACGAAAGCCCGGGGTTCGATCCCGGCAGGAGCGGCGGGGGAATTTTTTTCCCCAGGGTCGCTTTTGTGCTGATTTTATTTCGGTATCCGTTCCCCCCCAGTGTTACCCAGTGGCACGTAAAAACCCCGGCATTCTGCCAAAAGTGCGGGTTGCAAGTTACAGCTAAAACGCTACACCGTATGGGCTTTGCATGAAGTGACATGGTGCTGGTTGTATGGTGCATACAGCCCTTTGCGCCAGATGGAGCTTTTCATGTGGCACCAGCCATGCCAGCGTTAAGACACCACTTCGGTTGTATTCAAAAACGCCCTATAAAAATCTAGTCATGCACTCATGTAGAATAAATGCGAATGCAGTGAGTCTGTCGGAGCGGAAAATAGGCTATAAAAGCGATCATCAACAATAAATCAATCAATCAATATGTCTCTTTTTCCTGTCTCTGTCTCTCTCTCTCTCTCTCTGTTACCTTTTACTCTTTCCTCTGTCCTGTCTCTTGTTTCCTGTCAGTTATGTTTTGTTGACTGTCTGTTGTTTCCTACCTAAAATTTCTTAAATTTTCCTCCCCCTTTAAAAAAAAGCCTCTTGAAAAGACTCCACTGCCGTTGAGCCAGCAACGTTCCCTGTGAATCTTGTTCTGTACACGAAAGACTAAAAAAAAAAAAAAAAAAAAAAAAAAAAAAAAAAAAAAAAAAAAAAAAAAAAAAAGAAAAAAAGAAAAAAAAACAAACAAAAAAAAAAAACAAAAAAAAAATCGAAGACGCTTGTATGATATTGCTGGCGCACTGAAACAGCACCATCCAAGTCATCCTGCATGAAGTCATGTTCCTCGTAAATCCGGACTGAACGAGACAACTTTGGCAGTAATAGGCCAAAAGAGTGCAGGCGTTTTTCAGACGTGCCACACGAGTGCACCTTCTGTGATACAGTCGACAGCATTATCTTGTTATATTTCTCTCAAATTTTGTTATTAGCTTTTATTTTTGGGCTGCTTCGGGTTTTTTGTTTGTTTTTGTTTTTGTTTTCGTTTTATCTCAAAGTGTTCATGTCCTCCTTTCTCTTCTCATATTCGTGTTGATGTTTTAATGCCTCTCCCCTGTGCTGTAGAAGTGTTGCTGCGGGTGATCTTCTTGATCATCTTCGTGATCTTCGCAGAATTATTCTTCATCTTCTCTTTCTTGTCAGTTCTTCGCAGTCCTCGCAGTCTTGTTCTCCTTCATTTTCTTCTTGTTCACCTACTCCTTTTTTCTTTTTTCTTTTTTTGGTCTTCTTTTCTTTCTTTGTTTCTTTCTTTGTCTCTTCTTTCTTCTTCTTCTTCTTCTTCTTCTTCTTCTTCTTCTTCTTCTTCTTCTTTCTTCTTCTGCTTCGACTTCTTCTTCTTCTTCTTCTTCTTCTTCTTCTTCTTCTTCTTCTTCTTTCTTCTTCTTCTTCTTCTTCTTCTTCTTCTTCTTCTTCTTCTTCTTCTTCTTCTTCTTCTTTTCTTTCTTTCTTCTTCTTCTTCTTCTTCTGAAATAACCATAGTGGTTGAGTGGGCGTAAAACACCTAATTACTTACTTACTCTTCTTCCTCTACTTCTTCTTCTTCTACCTCTACTTCCTCCTCCTAGTCTTCGCATTCGTCGCAGTCGTCGCAATCTCCACAGTTTTCCTCGCAGTCGTCTTCGTAGTTTTCTTCCCAGTCTTCTTCGTAGTCCTCACAGTCTTCTTCGCAGTTCGCAGTTTTCTTCACTCTTCTTCCAAGCCTTCTTCGCAGTTTTCTTCGCAGTTTTCCTCACAGCCTTCTTCGCAGTTTTCATCACAGTTTTCTTCGCAGTTTTCCTCACAGCCTTCTTCGCAGTCTTCTTCGCAGTTTTCATCACAGCCTTCTTCACAGTCTACTTCGCAGTTTTCATCACAGCCTTCTTCGCAATTTTCATCACAGTTTTCTTCGCAGTCCTCAGTCGCGGGGATTTCGGCCCCTCCCCATACCTCCCCGGAGACGACCTGGCCTTAAAAACAGTCTAACGAACAAACTCCTTAAACAGGTCTCAGGAACAACCGACCCCCCCCCCCCCCCCCCCCCCCCCACACACACACACACACACACACACACACACACACACACACACACACACACACACACACACACACACACACACACACACACACATCGGTATCTCGGTTTCTACCAGTACCTCTCCGGTAAGTAAGTAAGTATAAACATGGTGCTGAACGTCCATAGAAACCACAAAGCTTATTAGGGACGGGGTGAAGGGGGAGAAATGGGTAGGGAGGTGGAGGGAACGGTAGGTTATATACCAATCACTACACTGTCTCCACCAGAATGACTCCTGCGTTAAGCTGGGCAGCGATGAGAGCCATTTTAATGTTTCATTAATTGTGAGGGACAAAGTCACAATTAAGACAGCGTCCACAGACCACAACTTTTAAAAGAAAGGAGACCCAAATCGGATTCGAACCTATGTCCCTCTGCCGCTTACCAGCCTAACGCCTTACCGCTAGGCCAAACTGGCTCAAGTACTGCACCTCTCGGGAAACAACACGGCCTTAAAGAATAATATATCGAACGAACCACCCCCCCCCCCCCCCCCGCCCCCATTCCCCTCCCCAACCCCCACCCGCCCCTCCTCCCGTCGTCCGCGTTCGGTCCACACCCCGAGCATCGCTTTCCGGCACCTTCCTCCTGGAGTTTGGGTTCGGTCCAGACGGGACTGTGGCTGCATGCTGCGGGACCAAAGAGAGAGGGAGTTAGGCACGTCAGAGCGGAGAAAACAAGAAACAATTCTGTCCGAAGCATGAAGTGCGCAGCACAGAGGGAGAAAACAACAAATCCGTTACGGGGAGATAACTGCCCTTTCATTCGCAGCGACTGTGTAAACGGTAAACAAAGGGGGAGACGGGAAGGGAAAGCATTCTGAACAAGGGCGACCACCCGGACTTGATTTCCGTCTCCGGGAGAACAAGTGTTTCCGCGCTTCCTATGTCTAGGTGGAATCACTGCTGTGCGGTGCTAAACCTGCGGAGATCTGGGCGTTGTGCTTTGTGTGAATGTTCACACAGCTTTGGATTTGGAATCCCGTTTTGTTGCGGTAGGTTCTTGCCGGTTAATTGCTGTTCTGTTGGGTATGCCCTCAAATGTTGTCAAACTGAAGTGATATATATATATAGATATATATTTGCTTGTGTGCTTGCAAGGATAGGTATAAAAAAAATCCACTGATGACCTTGCAAATCCCTGGCACAGTTAGGCATGCATACACAGATTTACTGTTCCTCCTCCATGGCACACTTTGGCATGCATACACAAATTTACTGTTCTTCCATGTCACAGTTACAGGCATGTAAGCACAGATCTGGTGGAGTTTATGTACCCTGTATTTACATGCATGCCAGGTGAGAGTTACCGTAAGTGACTCAGGTCTTTGTGTTGTACTTGTGTTACGTATTTCGAGTGCTGATTATGCATGCACAGATTTACTGTTCCTCCTTGGCACACTTAAGCACGCATGCACAAAATTACTGTTCCTCCCTCGCACACTTTGGCATGCATGCGCACATTTACTGTTCCTCCTTGGCGCGGAAAGGGCTATAACGCGCAGGCAGACAAAAGCAAACCAACTTGTAAACCAGACCCTTATCTCTGTGCGTTGTATTTTACTATCCTCAAAAGTAATGACACTCTCCGGTCCCGCGTGCGAAGTGCAGTTGGCTCCCAGCTAGGCCATCATGATACCAGGAAGAAAAGCGTGTATGTATAGCGGGCTAACTGTGTCTGGGGTTCGGCTGTAATTGCAGACAATTCCCTGACGTCTGCTGGCACCGACCTGCAGACCGCGCCTGCGTTTAAACGTCGTTTTTAAAGATTAAACTCCGTGTAGATCACACGCCTAGTGTGGCTTTTGGGTGTGTGTTTAAACTGAGGTATCGGCCCCTCTCAGTTTTTGTTTATTGCTGTGTTTGTTAGCGTTCCTGAGATAAAAGCCCTCAGGTTCGTCCAGTGTTGAGTGAGACGGTATAGCGTGGTGCTACTGTCCCAGTAAACATGCCGGATCCGATTCGCATCCCGTCCGGATCGGCTGGGAAGCATTGGCCAGAAGCAGGATGGATGGTTCCTGCACACCGGCTTGCTTCCGGACCGGATCCGTTTGGCCAAAGCCTGACACAGTCACCCAGAACTAAATCTGATCCGGGCTGGTTTTGCACAGTATTATCCGGGACGTCTGTGGAAGAACAGAACCGAGTCGGAAAGTGGGAAACTGGTAGCGGGCCGGTTGCATCCTGCCAGAAACCGGGCCAAATGATTCCGGCACACCGGCTTGCTTCCAGAACAGATGCGTTTGGCCAAAACCTGACCAGGCCATCCAGATCGGATCCGTGTCGGTTTTGCACAATATGATCCATGCCTTCCGGCTTTGGAAAAAACCCAGAGCTGAAACGGATGCGGGAAGTTGGATCCGGCATATACTATCCGGCCCGGTTCTGGCTGCACGCTGGCCGTAATGGCCATAACTGGCCGTAACCAAAATGCTTCCGGATCGGATCCGGCATGTTTACTGAGGTGTCTCCACGCCTGTACGTATTAATTTTCCATGCATACGCGTACGGCATTACCCGGCGGCACTCCAGCGGTTCGGCTGCACTCTGCACTCCGGCTTTCGGGGATTTCAACAGTGGAGTTTGTCATGTCGTGATAATAACTACAGTAGAAAATAATCGTGACATAGGACCCTTACCACATCAAGCATTTGGCTTTGAGCACAGCGTTCTGGCTAGAGACCAAAGGATACCAATGATGACAATGTCAGTATAGCATAGCCTCCCACTGGGACTGCGAGTCACAGCTTTATCCGGCTCACGTATTATCGCAAGCTGTCGTAGCCACCAGTGGTAGAGAACAAAGAGGCGAAATGCCACAGTACTGACTAGGCAAAACGATAATGAAAGTCGATGTGTGTAAATCATTTTATTTCATGTCCCGGTCAGTAAGTGGTAAGCAACTGAGCTGGTGTTTGCACCCGAAAAACAAAAACGAAACCCCATAAATAACGTCAATCATTTATCCGAGTGACTATAATGAATCAGTTGCTCATTGACGTTTTCTTTTCTTTTTCTTTGTTTGTTTGGTTCTGTTTATTGTATTTTGCTTTTATAATCCGGTTGTCTATTCTTGTTTCCTTCGCGCATTCGTCCTTTCTACTGATTGGTTTAAACACAACTTTATTCATTCATCATAATCATAAATTCAACAAATAAGTACAGGAAACACAAAAAGCAGTATGCTTATTTGAGTGTTACCCATAGACAAAATAATTACACAGATTGATTTGCTGATTTTTCGTAGTATCTCTCACAACAATTTGCCGTCACGTCTTTAGTCGTTGACTTTCATCTCTAGCTGTTCTAAGGCAGAACAGAACAGCCCCTTGCACTCGATGGCATTTTGATTGCAACTCCGGTAGGCTATAATGTCTGTGTTGGGTGTGGACCACCTACTCACCTTCGCCTGTAATTATCGACGATTTTCCCTCTCTCTGTGTTTACCGATCTCATTAAAAGCACGTTTTTTTCCTTCTAGTTAGGGAGGGGTCTCTTACACTATGTGGCGGCTCTCGGTGTGTGAACCTCGCTTTCTCTGAGCATCGTGAATATTTATGAGCGCATGTGCAGGCTGCACGTGCAACGCGCTGCGGTCTTTTCATTCTGCAAAGAGTGGTATCTACCCAGCGTGCCACATTCTGCCACAGCCGGGTTTTCCTTAAAGGCGCATCGTCACAGTTTCAACATAAATCACTAATTTCTTTAAAATCATAACAACAACAGCAACAAAACAACAACGACGACGACAACAAAAAGAGAAGAAAAGAAACACACACAAAAACACGAAAAAGCAAACAAACGAAAACAAACAAAACAAAACAACAAAAAACAAGCAAAAACGCAAACAAAACAATAACAACAACAGCAAATCGAAAAACAACAACGAAAAAACACGAAAAAGAAACAAACAATCAAAATATCGTACGTCCGGTTGAAGAAAATGATTATAGCCAGGTAACCATTTTGATTGTATCGAATAATTTAAACTGAGCTTCTTAACAAACTCCAGCATTAAATGAAAGAAACACAGATACTTTTCTTCTGTCATCAATTGTTAGAGTTAGAGTTCAAAAATGTTTCTGTTCGCTTTTATACATGATTGCTTCCAACGAAATTCAGGGAAAGGATATCTCGATAAGCTGATAGAGACGGTATATGAATGTTAATGCTGAGCCGAGCATGTTTCCTGTGTGTCAACACGAAGGATATTTATGTGTATCTTTTCCATCGTGTTTGGGTGAAAAGATAAAAAGCATCGCCTGGGAAGAGGGGATTCCAGACTTGGGCAGAGTTGTCTAAGAAAATAAACCGATCAGATGATATCCTGCTTAGCATCAACAACGCTTTCGTGATTTGCCAGACGGTTTACTGATTCTGATTTGCTAAAACCCCACCCTAGCACATTCGCTGTGAAGAAACTCGTGGAAGTAAATTAGACACGAAATTCGTTAAATGTTTTTCGTTGTCTTCCCCTTTCTGCCTATGTATTCCGTGCTTCCAATGAATGCAAAATCAAGATGTCTTTACCGAGCGGACTTAGCTGAAGAGAGAAAATAAAATAAATAAAATAATAAAAGATAGCCCTGAGTGCTTATATCCCTCAAGTGACTAACTGATCTCTCATGTATGGGGGGCAGGGGGAAGGGGGAAGGGGGTATACGAAGGGGGTGGGGGGGGGGGGGGGGGGGGGGGGGGGGGGGAAGGAGCTGTTTTCTACCTTTTTGTTGTTGTTGTTGTTGTTGTTGTCATTTTTGCACATGTTGATTTACTGACGAGTACTTAAAATAAAAATAAAATTAGGGTTTCGTTATAATAACAAATCGAAGTCACAACCACCACAGCATTTCATTCTGAAAAAATCTGCAAACAACGTATTCATCATAGTGCTTATCTACAAGCACCCTCTTGTCGATAAGCACTATGATGAATACGTTGTTTGCAGATTTTTTTCAGAATGAGATGCTATGGTGTTTTAAAACACATTTTAATGACATTTGTCAATATTTTTGTACATATTATAAGGAGTTGATTGATTATTATCAATACAAAAAGACAGGCCGATCTGATTTGCTGAAAACCAAAATCTAAAAAAATGGAAGCTCCCTTCTTAAATAAGCCACAAAAAGAAAATGGCCTAGTATCCATATCCGACTGTTTTCGAAGGGCAGGGTCACATTATGAAAAATAAAGAATATAATAATCAATCAAATAAATAAAGACAACCGGAACAGGTCGCAGGCAGCCAACACTTTATTCTTTGTGAACAATCGCTACACAAGCCGATGAAATAGTCGATCGCGGAAACTGTCGGAGAAGACAACACACAAGGGAGTTAATTAGCGCGCGATTTAAAAAAAAAAAAAAAAAAGTTTTAATTTTATTTTATTTTTGTTTTTATTTTTAATCGGAAAAGACACCAAAGAAATAGATTGAGGCTCAGAGCGCCTGTGCAAAATCAACATACACAGGGAGTTAATAAGCGATAATCAGCCCCTTTGTTTGTTAAATACATCAAAGGAAAGGTCGGTCTTACTTTAGTGGGCGTACCCTCGACTACATGCCGTTGCCCCGAAAACGGTGCATACGATGGTGACCTGACTG
>JABMCL010002787.1:120000-127500 GCA_018857735.1 Alviniconcha marisindica
GGATGCCCCAAAACGCTTTTTTATTTTTATTTTTTTACGAACTCGCGATCTTCTGGTCAGCCAAAAAACGACGCAAAGACACTATTTGTCCACCCTCCATCCCCTTTCCACGGTAACTTTTGCAACTGCAACAGTATTGGCATTTGTACTGCTTCGCGATTCTAGGTTCAACTTCCACTGTTATACACAGCGTGGAGCAACGCCTACTCAGAAATCGGCCCGGAAGTGACGCTGCGACCTCTCGCGACTTCTTGCGCAAAAACTTACAAAGCGCATTCACTCTAGCAAACCAGCTTCGCTGAATCGCCCAATACCAGTATACTAACGTGTTATTCCAAATGCAAGCAGACAGACACTATACACACACTGCTCTAATTACCTGCTTTTGAAGACGACGTCAGCTGAGTCCTCAAAGAACCTATGTCATCCTTCAGGTCGTCGCTGCCGCTCTGCAAGTCTTCGACGACGCTTTTCAGGGAATCCAACGAGGTTGCCAACGACTCTGCTCGGTTCTTCTCCGCCTGCAACCCTTCCTGCAACGCTTGGATCGTCGCGGCTTGCTCGTCGATGACAGTCTGCAAAGCTGCAACGCTAACGTCATCACCTCTTCCGGATCTGTCCGAAGCTTCGCCATTTATAGTCTGAAGTGCCCTTTCGGATGACTCGGGAATTTGCAGCAGCGTTGTCAGAACGAGAAGAATAACTGAAGAGACCGCTTTCATTTTCAGTCTCTGTGCGTGCGTGTATGTGTGTGTATTTGGGATTGTAATGTGGATCACTGGTCATGGGATGTGTATTTCTCGGGTATTTTCCTTTACTTCTGTGCTGTGGCCTTCATAGATAAAATAGGCTTGCGGCTACGTGTACTGTCGTTTACTCTTTCTTATCGCGCTATTAAACTCGCCACATTCATGTAACTCCAAACTCTGTGCCTGGCAATCACTTTGCTCACAAAAGGCCGCGCACATAAAATGCCGGTCCCCAGACGTGGAAAGAACTTCCTTACAGTTTTATACATTCTGGCACTTAGACAGCATTTAGACAGGCCCTAAAAACAAATCTCTTTCAGCAAAGCTTCTAATCTTTGGCCCTCCGTCCTTCTGCCATGTTTTCTTCTCTGTAAATATAATAGTGCGCGTGTGTGTGTGTGTGTGTGTGTGTGTGTGTGTGTGTGTGTGTGTGTGTGTGTGTATGTGTGTGTGTGTGTGTGTGTGTGTGTGTGTGTGTGTGTGTGTGTGTGTGTGTGTGTGTGTGGTGTGTGTGTGTGTGTGTGTGTGTGTGTGTGTGTGTGTGTGTGTGTGTGTGTGTGTGTGTGTGTGTGTGTGTGTGTGATGTGTGTGTGTGTGTGTGCGTGTGTGTGTGTGTGTGTGTGTGTGTGTGTGTGTGTGTGTGTGGTGTGTGTGTGTGTGTGTGTGTGTGTGTGTTGTGTGTGTGTGTGTGTGTGGTGTGTGTGTGTGTGTGTGTGTGTGTGTTGTGTGTGTGTGTGGTGTGTTGTGTGTGTGTGTGTGTGTGTGTGTGTGGTGTGTGTGTGGTGTGTGGTGTGTGTGTGTGTGTGTGTGTGTGTGTGTGTGTGTGTGTGTGTGTGTGTGTGTGGTGTGTGTGTGTGTGTGGTGTGGGGTGTGTGTGTGTGTGTGTGTGTAGTGTGTGTGTGTATGTGTATGTAGTGTGTATGATGTGTGTGTGTGTGTGTTTTTGTTGTGTGTGTGTGTGTGTGTGTGTGTGTGTGTGTGTGTGTGTGTGTGTTGTGTTTAAATGTATGTGTGTATGTATGTGTGTGTTGGGGTGGGGGGGGGGGTTGGGGGGGGGGGGCATGTACAGAGCTGTCTGTAACGATGCCGGAAAAAAATGCATAAGTTTTGGTTTAAACAAATTTTATTCATTCATCGTAATCATAAGCTCAACAAATAAGTACAGGAAACACAAAATCAATATGCTTATTTGAGTGTTACCTATAGATAAAATGATAATCACACAGACATTTACGATGGCAAGATGGCAAATTGTTGTCAAAACGTCAGAGGCAACAAAAACAAACAAAGACCAAAATGACAACAAAAAACTAACAAAAAAGCAAACAAACAAAAAAACTAAAAACAACAACAAAACGGGAGGAGGGGGTGGGGGTTAAAAAAAAACAAATAACTAACCGAATGGTCTAGTGATGTTGTCATAATTATTGATCTGAGAGAGACAGAGAGAGGGAGAGGATTAAAACGTGTACTTCTTCGCTTGTATCATAAACAAATTTTGGCGGACTTTTACAGATTTACAAGCGGTCGGTTTGGCACAAAAAGTCGTGGATTATAGCAAATTTTTTCTTATTAGTTTCTAAATGTAGCTGGTCGTTTCCAAACAGAAGTGTATTGATATTTCTGTCGTTCTCATCTAGTTTATTAATGGTTTTATTTCTAATACTATTATAAAGGGGACAATGTAGTTGGAAATGCTCTGATGTTTCTGCTGTATATCCGCATGAAAATATAGGGTCTTCTAACAGGTAGCGTCTGAATAAGCAAGTCGAAGTCTACAATGCTTAACTTGTTCCTTTCTAGAACCAAAATAATAATATATAGGATATATGGTATATATACATATAGGATTGTGTGTAATATATATATATATATATATATATTATATATATATATATATATATATATATATATATATATATATATATATATATATATATATATATAATATATGCATAAGTTTTGAATTCAGTCCGGCTGCAGTTTCTTGTCTCTCTTTTGTGTGTTCTATTTCCACTTGGGCCTGCGTCGATTACGTGGATTTTAATAATGGACTTGTCATGCTATGAAGATATCATTATAGCTCAAGTCAGGTCAAATCAAGTCAAGTAAAAACAACTTTAAATAATAAATGATAAATACAAATTTAATAAAAACGTGAAAGTAATCCTGACTTGGAACACACACAACACACACACACACACACACACACACACACACACACACACACACACACACACACACACACACACACACACAACAACAACACGCACACACACACACACGCAAACACACACACACACACACCACACACACACACACACACACACACACACACACACACACACACACACACACACACACACACACGCGCGCGCGCGCGCGCGCGAGCACTCACGCGCCGCACACGCACACACGCACACGCACACGCACACGCACACGCACACACGCACACGCACACGCACACACACAATCATGTTTTGCTTTAAGTATGACGGGTTGAGTTCGTTTTATCTAAATATGCCCCGTGGTTGATTTTTAAGACCTCGTGCTTTCCGGGACTAGGCCAGCCTCAGTACTCGTTCAAGATGTAGTGTTTAAATCACTTTCTTCTGGGCCGCATACTGCTCCATCATGATGTGTTCAGAACGTCATGCTTAGGGCCACACAATACTCCCTCATGCTGCTGCGTTCAGTAGTGCTTTGGGACACCTCAGCACTCCCTTTGTCATGTGTTCAGAAGGCAATGTTTACGGCCACCCAGTACTCCTTCATGTTACTGTGTTCAGTAGTGCTTTGGGACACCTCAGTACTCCCTTCGTCATGTGTTCAGAACGTAATGTTTAGGGACACCTAGTAATCCTTCGTGTTGCTATGTTCAAAACACAATGTATTGGGCCCCACAGTAATCCTTCGTGTTGCTGTGATCAGAACGCAGTGTCTTGGGTCTGATTTGCTACGCGAACAGTGAACAGCTCGTAACCTGCAAAAACCAGTCAGTTAATCAGTCAATGAAAGCATGCAGCCAAACAATTAAGCAGTTAGTAAATATATTATTAGACATGGGCCCGTATGTATGAAGATCAAATATCAGTGTGTGTGTGTGTGTGTGTGTGTGTGTGGTGTGTGTGTTGTGTGTGTGTGTGTGTGTGTGTGTGTGTGTGTGTGTGTGTGTGTGTGTGTGTTGTGTGTGTGTGTATGTGTTGTGTGTGTGTGTGTGTGTGTGGTGTGTGGTGGTGGTGTGATGTGTGTGTGTGTTGTGTTGTGTGTGTGTGTGTGTGTGTGTGTGTGTGTGTGGTGTGTGGTGTGTGGTGTGTGTGTGTGTGTGTGTGTGTTGTGTGTGTGTGTGTGTGTGTGTGTGTGTGTGTGTGTGTAATTCCTTAGTATTATTATTATCATCAATCGCCATGACTCTATACACACTGAGCAGGTTGTTTGCTTTATTTATACATTTACAAGTTCAAAAACACTCAAAACATACCTGCCTGCCCTTCGCGAGTGTCTGTTCGACTTTCCCCATCTCCTCCCTTGGCCTCTCTTTTCTTTTCCTCTTCTTCCGTGGTTTCTTTTTCTTTGGCCTCGCCTTCCTTGGCCTTCATTTCCTTGGCCTCCACTACCTTGGCCTCCCTTTCCTTGACTTCCTGTTCCTTGACGACTTCCCGTCCTTTAGCTTCATCGTCGTTGGCCTCATCTCCACCGGCCTCACCGCCCTTGGCTTCATCTTCCTTGGCCCCATTAGCCTTGGATTTTTCTGCCTCCTCGTCGTCTGTAGCAGAGGATTGCGAGGCGACTCTGGCCTCCAGCTTGATGAGAACAACGGAGGCCGCTGCGGACACAAGCAAGGCCAGCCCTGACAGGTAGAACACGGCGTTCACGTCTTTGTGATTCTCGACGATGGCACCTGGCAAACCGAAAGAAGAGATGAGCGCGTATGCTGATTAACCCCATAACTGCCCCAGCACGTAAATTTTCCGGGCTGAAAAGTGCACAGAAACACGCCTGCAAACAGCATATTTGATGGACCTATAACAACTCTACTTTCAATGCTGTCCATTTTCGGTAGACGTCCTTTCACGTGCTCATGCAAAGAGAGGGAAAAGCCTTAATGATTTAAAATCTGGCACTTCTATTGTTCGTTTTTCGAGTGACGGTGCGGCAAGCACGGCAGTGAAAGGGTTAATTAACGTACATGATGCATCACTTTAATTGTTCATCGCTTTGCGGTAGTCCTCAACGATGTCGCCTGCAAAAAAAAAAAAGTGGTAACGGAAGTCGAAAAAGAACCCCAAATAATCATAACTTTCCGATCGCTTGCGATATGGCGCTTGGAGGAAAATAAAGTGGTAAGTCGACAACGCAGCTGCTATATTAGGTACAAGTGAAGGGATATGAACCATGCACAAATAGCCACCCTGTACTAATCGTATATATCTTCTAAATGGATAAATGATGACGATACTGACTGCAACAACAAAACAACAAAACTGGAATACGTAAAGTGCACATTAATAGAGTGATCCGACCAGCTTAACCGCTTTTAAGTTATAGAATCATTTCTCAAGTTTTCTAAGTTTTTCTATACCACAAAATGGGGCGGGGTGGGGGTGGGTGGTGGAGGAGAAAATGTATTTGGAAATTAAACGATGGGCAATGTGAATGATATTAACAAACAAGGGAGATAATTATTTAACGCTCGAAAGACGCCACATAGTTTAAATTCAGCTGTTTGAATGATATTAAGACTTTTTATGATGACGGCCGGTAGTTAGTTGTTAGCATGCAGAGAGAGTTAGAACAGTTGACTGTAATTACCGGCACTCTCGAGGCCAATGATGGATCCCAGTCCACTGGCGAAGCTGGTCAGGCCTACAGACAGGCCCAGGTGGTCCTCGCCCAAAGCCAGTGGAATGATGTGAATCATCAGTGGTAGCCTCATGCCTGCACGGTCCTCCCCCACCCACACATACACCCACACATTTACACATATTCACACACACACACACACACACACACACACACACACACACACACACACACACACACACACCACACACGCACGCACGCACACGCACGCACGCACGCACGCAGCACGCACGCACGCACGCACGCAACCCACGCACACCACACACACACACAACACACACACACACACACACACACACAACAACACACAACACACACACCACAACACACACACACAACACACATTTTTCTGAATTTTTTTCAAAACTTTCCAAAACAACACGAACAATGATTCACTCAAAGCTTATTTCTGGAATGGTTTCAAACAGCAATCACGGGTGCAATGACATCAAATTGTCAAAGCAGTTACACATTTTTCAAGATAATCTTCTCGGTAACCTCTAAATCATCTTTGTCAAAAGCAATCACGATATTCATTAAAATCTTCTCAAGAGTTACTTTTAAATCAAACCTTACAAAACATCATGAACATATTAATAAAAATAACGAGTAACATCAAATAATCATTAATTCGAAAAAATATATATTTTTATACCTAAACTTTACAATCAGTCCGATTTTTTCGATTTTTGGGGGGTGGGGGGGTGAGGGGGGGGGGGGGGGAGAGTGTGGTGTGTGTGTGTGTGTGTTTTCAAGGTGCTGCTTTCCGCTTGTTTGATAGCTATGTATTTCTTAAAATAAAAATAATATCAAGCGAAACAAACAAATAAAAATGTGTTTGCTTACCGCTCAACAGCCCAAAGAGAAAGCAGTAAGTAACAGCATATTCAACCACACCGAACGCCTCCACGGCCAACGTCAAGGAGCCCATCACGACTCCATAACAAGTGATGAGAACAAGGGAGACCACCAGGGTCATCTTCCGCCGAGACATGCAGCAGCCAACCAGAGAGCCCACAAAGGCGCCAATCACGATGAATATCGCCAGTAGTTTGGAGATAAATAAGCCGCTCGTGGCTTTTCCAATGAAGGCTTTGGGAACGTCTCCTCCTGGGAAAGAAAAATGCAAAGAAATTGAAGTTTCCCAACAGGAATAGAATTATGTTGCCTATTGGGCGGTTCAGGCGGGGTTGTTAACTCCCTTGACTTTTGCCCGGCATCGCTTAAGTCCCTTGGCTGCTTTTACTTCCGGTGTGTGCTTTCTTCACAATGGAAAGCGGTGACAGTGAATTTAAGAATTTTACACTGCCAACTTGAAATGGCATTTTTGGAGGCCCGTAGTCAGAATGTGTCTGGCAACAAGCAATACCTTGTTGCTCGTGCTATAGGATGCCCGAAAACGCATTTTTTCCATGAACTCGCGATCTTCTGGTCAACCAAAACAACAACGCAAAGACACTTTTTTCCACCCTCCATCCCCTTTCCCCGGTACTTTTGCAACTGCAACAGTGGTGGCATTTGTACTGCTTCGCAATTCTAGGTTCAACTTTCATTGTTATACACAGCGTGAAGCAACGTCTACTCAGAAATCGGCCCGGAGGTGACGCTTCGACCTCTAGCGACTTCTTGCGCGAAAGATTACAAAGGGCATTCACTCGTGCAAACCAGCTTCACTGAACCGCCCAACAGTTACTAAAGCGAAGCAAAACGAAGATCGTATTTAGTGGCATGCAATGTCAAAGTTACCATAGGCGATTCACGTCTTTGTTGTTTACGTGTGACGTTTTTCAATGGCTTATTAACTCTCTTTGTTAGTTGAGTACAAGAGATAGTTATATAATCTCCCTCTTCCCCCCACCTCCATACCCCCTTCCCCACTTCTCCCCGT
>JABMCL010002787.1:130000-140000 GCA_018857735.1 Alviniconcha marisindica
TTTTGGCTTCGTCCCTTGCCGACCATAGAACCCCTTTAGCCAAGTTGTTTGTCCTCGGAAACGATGGCGGCAGTAATCTTCCTAAATCACTGGCTGTGATTGCTCGGAGTTGGGATGCATGGTCAATTAAGCTGCGCCTGACATCTGGCATTTTCTCAAACTTCACACCCGGGGTCGGCCTAATTACGCGTCGTGACTCTTCACCGCCAGAATCCGACCCAGGTTCCACCGCTTTGAACCGGACGAGAAACGCTTCATGCCCTGGGCCGGAAAAAGCATCCCCTGTACTAATCTTTCTGTGTGGTTCTCCCACACTACCGTAGTACGCCGTCGACGTAGAGGGGTCGGAAACTGGCCTCGATCTTTTCTTTCTCCTGCGTCTCTCCTGGCACTGGTCTAACAAGGGATATTCAGCACAAAGGTCTCCAGCTCCAGCTTGAGTTGTCGTCACTGCTGTCGGCCAGGTCATTTTCTCGTACCAAGCTTGGCACTCGGGCGTCGATGGGTTAAACTCGCAATGGTGTACGCTCGGCGTTGACCACGTTGTCGTTAGCATCCAGTTCGTCATCGGGGCTGCCCCTGCTTCCAGCTCTGTCTCCATGCTGTTGACCGCGAACTGAAGAATGAGGACGGAGATGTTGACTGTGGGCAGGATGAGGAGAGCAGCAAGGACGATGAGACATTTCCGGCACGAGGTTTTGCAATTGTCTTCTACCCTTTCTTCAATATCTTCGTCGGAGATGACCGCGATGGTGACTCCTGTGTCCAGCTCTATTTCTTCTGGGGCGCCCTCTTCCTGCAAAAAAGGTAAGTGAAATCAGTTCAGTGACGTTATTGTTGGTATTGTTGTTCTTGGTTTCTCTACACACTGTGAAGGAATTAGGTGGTTGCTAAATGGAACGGTGCGTTTTGTTGTTGTTGTTGTAGTTGTTGTTGTTTTGTTGACGACATCTTCGGTATTGTCGTTCTTAGTCTTTCTATTGAGTTGGACAGGAATTAGGTGGTTGCTAAATGGAACGGTGCGTTTTATTGTTGTTGTTGTTTTGTTTTGTTTGTGTGTTTTATTTGTTTGTTGTTGTTGTTGTTGTTGTTTGTTTGTTTTTACATGGGAAAGAGCAGAGAGTAAATTGAGTGTGTAGTATTCAATTGTAAGCATACGTTCGGTTGTCACGGAGAATGAAATGTCCATTACTTCTGGTGTCGTGGAAAGTGCACTTACTGTTGATGAGATGTTTTCAATTATGTACTTATTCTAGCAGCTAATTAACATTTTGCGCGCACACACACAACACACACACACAACACACAACAACACAACACACACACACACACACACACACACACACACACACACACACACGCGGCGCGCGCGCGCGCCACGCACCGCACGCACGCACGCACACACACAAACACACACACACACCACACACACACACACACACACACACACACACAACACACACACACACACCACACACACAACCACACACACACACACACAAACACACACACACACACACACACACACACACACACCACACACACACACACACACACACACACACACCACACACACACACACACACACACACACACACACACACACACACACACACACACACACACACACACACACCACACAACATCACCACACCCACACACACACACACAAACAACACACACACCACACACACACACACGCTCACGCATTTATTACATTCACGCCTACCTCCTGGTTGCCTTCAGCCCATCCGCTGACCACAGATGAGATAACACCATCCACACCCAACTCATCCTCCATCATCTGAAGGGACGATACCACGCCCGCCTTTGCTGTCTCCTCCATGGCTGGAACTAGTTAATTTTCTCTCTTGTACCAAGAGTAGTAGTAGTAGTAGTAGTAGTAGTAGTAGTAGTAGTAGTAGTAGTAGTAGTAGTAGTAGTAGTAGTAGTAGTAGTAATTGGATTTTAATGTCCTGGCAACCACACAGGGTCACCTCAGGACAGTCAAACTCAGGTCATAAGCAAATACACATTTCCAAACTCTTCCCACGTATATATCAACCCTCTGTCAAGGCAATCTACAAAACCAATCACTTCACGAACATAAAACATACACACACAAACATCAGACACAAATTTTCGAAGAGTTAGTCCCTTCAATATTACCCCTGTTAAAAGAGCACATAAGGCTAGGACATGCTGGTATCGCCGACCATTACGTCTAATTTATCGATACCAGGTTAAAGAAAAATATAAAAAAAAGGAATGGACAGACGCAATATAAAATTTAAAAATGTTATATAAATGCATAATGGCAAATACCAGTACCAAGAGGAGGAGACAATAGATAACAACGGATAATGATGATGGTGGTGGTGGTGGCGGGGTGGTGGTGGTGGTGGTGGTGATGATGATGATGATGATGATGATGATGATGATGATGATGATGATGATGATGATGATGATGACGATGATGATGATGACCGCGACGACGGTGGTGGTGTGGCGGTGATGACGACGGCGGCGGCGACAACGACGACGAGGATGATGATGGTGGTGGTGGTGGAGGTGGTGGTGGTGGTGTGGTGGTGATAGA
Organism: Alviniconcha marisindica; assembly: GCA_018857735.1. Taxonomy (NCBI): domain Eukaryota; kingdom Metazoa; phylum Mollusca; class Gastropoda; family Provannidae; genus Alviniconcha; species Alviniconcha marisindica. The sequence continues at coordinate 132,600 of JABMCL010002787.1, forward strand.
TGACGATGTTTTAAGCTGCCAGGTAAACCTAGATATTCACCTACTGGACAAACAGTCCGTTGACTGCATGTGTCGATCTGCACGTGCAGAAGGGTGATGGCCGGTCGCTCGATGATCACTTCCGTAATGTGGACAACGAGTCGTACGGAAACAAACTGCACGACTGATGAATAAGGCATACGTACAGTACTATACAGCAGCTAGCTCATGCCATAGGCTGCCTCAGGAAAAAGGTTCTTGTCTGCACAGGCGCATGAATTATCGTGCCTTCATGCACGCAGAGGCACCTGCATTATGATGGTGTTTTCCCCACTGTTTTACAGGTTGTTGTTGTTGTTGTTGTTGTTTTTCTTCTTTCTCTTCTTTGCGGATTCTAAAGTTTCTTTAGGTTATTGTTTTTATTTTTTAACTTTTTTGTTTTACTTTTATTTTTTTCTTATTTTTTTTCTCGATTTTGCTTTGCAAACGGAGCAGTATCAAGCTCAGATCATTCCCTTTACAGGGATGGAGTAGGGTGTACCAACTGACACCAAACATGTACAGCTGTCCTGCAAATTACAGTGATTTGATGACATTCACCTTTATGGTACAGCTTCAATGGGATAATACGTAGACAATTTACCACTGGGTGTGTTTAAACTCCCATCAGTAGGAATCGTACGAGATGTAGAAACGTAATGGCTATGAGAATAACAAATATGAATTAACTTGATATTATCCTATACTCTAAACAACTCTATTTCTGTCAGTAGAGGCTTAACGGCGAAAACGGAAGCTGGTCCTTTTCTTTATCTTGCTGAAGTCCGGTTAATGTCAAAGTCGGAAACCGATAATTATACCACTAACAATCTGATGATGGTAGGGCTATACATGAGCGAGTGTTGCTGGATGCATTAAAACGGTGAAATGTAACTGAATACACACTCCATAATTATGATTTTATTCTGGCATTAACACACACATACCCACACACGCACGCGCGCGCGAGCACACACACAAACACACACACACGCGCACGCGTACATGCACATGCACGCACACGCACGCACGAATGCACGCACGCACGAACGCACGCACGCACGAACGCACCCCCCCCCCCCATACACACATACACACACACGCACACACACACACAACACACACACACCACACACACACACACCACGCACGCACGCACGCACCACGCACGCACGCACGCACGCACGCACGCACGCACGCACGCACGCACGCACGCACGCACGCACGCACACACACACACACACACACACACACACACACACACACACACACACACCATCGGCACTTCTGACTGATTTATAGAGCTATGTACATATATATTCTAGCAAGAATGCGATTAAAACCCTATCTACAAAACTGAAACAGAAAAAGCCCAGAGCGCTCGTGCAGAATCAACAAACAACGGAGTTAATTAGCGCTCGAAATACGTAACACAAGCACAACAACAAAGACCTGAGTCGCCTTGCGTTAACTCTCACCTGGCATGCGTGTAAATACAAGGTACATAAATACTATGTCGCCGAGTGTGCCTGAAATGTAGGGTATATAATATATATATACCACTGGAGGGCATCCTCTTTTGAGGATGTACCTCTGCTAAAGTTTATGTACCTTGTATTTACACGCATGCCAGGTGAGAGTTACCGTAGGCCGCTCAGGTCTTTGTTGTTGTACCTGTGTGACGTATTTCGAGCGCTGATTAACTCCCTTGTTCGTTGATTTCCAAAATACAAAAGCGAAAACAATAACCGTCTAACCATGCAGCTGAACTGACGAACCCACACATCGCGATCAGTTTGCCCTTTTGGTGACACGTACACGGTTCTTCATCCTATGGTCCACTCTGATCAGTTCTGTAGTTCCCCTGGGTGTTGACTCATTCACACCATGCTCTTTGCTATCCGACGTGTGGCCAGGGTACTTTGACTATATACCCACTCGAGGAGAAACCGGCAAATGTTTCGATCGTGTGGCGGAGTTTTGCGTGATTAATATTTCATAGCAAATGCTCGTGTTACTAGCAACAAAAATGGTCTCAGCACAATTAGTGAAGCGTTAATGTCGTACTCTAACAAATTAAGGGTAATGAAAATGGGGGGAAACGGGTTTTGAAAAAAAAAATTTTTTTTAAAAAAATGGGAAAAAAAAGGAACCGAAAATCATTAAAATTCCCTCTGTCTTTTTGTCTCTGTCTGTCTTTCCCTGTCGGCCTGTCTGTCTCCCCTGTCTGTCTGTCTGTCTGTCTGTCTTCTGTCTGTCTGCCCTGCCCTGTCTTCTTCTTTTCTCTCTTCGTTCTCCCCTCTCTCTCCTCTCTCTCTCGTTTTTCCGTCTCTCTCTCCTCCCCTCTCTCCCCTCTCTCTCTCCCCTCTTTTCCTCTCTCTCTCCCTCTCTCTTCATTAGGTAAAAAGGTTTGGGGGCCCTTTTTTTTCCCTTCGAGTTTTTTTTTGTGTGGGTGTTTTTTTGTGTTGTTGTTTGTTGTTTTTTGTTATTTTTTGGGGGGAGGGGGGGGGGGGGGGGGGGGGGGGGGGGGGGCGGTCTTTTTTTTTTTTTCTTTTTTTTTTTGGTTTTTGTTTTGCTCTTAAATTTTTGGGGTAAACCAATGGCGCGCTCAAAGTGCTGGATTTTAAATTGCAAAAAAAGTACAACAACAAAAACCCAACCCAACAAAAACAAAAAAATTGCTGAAAAATGAAAAAGATGTTTTTTAAAAGCCTGCACATATTTCCATATTGCCCAAAATTTTTTCGGGCTACTTCCTCTTCGGGGGGGGGGGGGTCCCCCCTTTTAACGCCAACGGCCCCTACCTGAATGTTTACTTAAACTACCGCATTGCCTCACAATTTGCGGGCTGAATTGCCTAAAGGGGATTACACCCTTGCTTTTTTTGAACGTAAGGGGTAGGCCTGAATTCCCAATTTTTTCCTGTACAGAGGAGGGAGAAAACATAAACGAAGATTCAAGCTTTTGCTCCCATAAAATTCCCCGCCCGCAGCATGGAAAAAAAAAAAACCCGCGCACAAAAAAACAAAAAAAAACCACACACACAACAAACACCACACCACACACAAACACACCCACCAAAACCACACACACACACCACACACCCACACAAAACACACACACCCAAAACACACACACACACCACCCACACACACAACACAAAACCACATACGCCCACACCTCAACGGGCCCACCACCACACACACACCCACACACCAAACCCACCACACACACACACACAACCACACCCACAAAACACACACACAAAACCCACACACCCCCAATATTAATAAATACAAAACACAAAACACATCTAAAAGCAGGGATATTCACAAATCAAAAAAACGCTGCAGGTTGGGGGAAATTGGGTGGGGTGTGTGTTGTTGTGTTTGTGTGTGTGGTGTGTTTGTGTGGGTGTGTGTGTGGTGTGTGTGGGGTGTGTTTTGTGTGTGTGTTTTATGTGTGTGTGTGTGTGTGTTGTGGTGTGTGTGTGTGGTGTGTGTGTGGGGTGTGTGTGTTGGGGTGTTTTGTGTGTGTGTGTGGGGGTTGTTGGGAGAGGAGAGAGGAGAGAAGAGGAGAGAGAGAGAGAAAAGAGGAAAGAGAGGGAGAGAGAGAAGAGACAGAAACAGACAGACGACAGACAGACAGACGACAGCAGACAGACAGAGACAGACAGACAACAAAACCAGACAGAGACAGAGACAGAGACACCCAGAGAGACGAGACAGAGAGAGGAGAGAACGGAGAGCCAAAGGGGAGACAGACGGGACAGACAGACGAAGACAAAACTATGAGATAGAGACGCCAATCGGAGACAGAAAACACAGCGATAGATTTTGTAGAGCGAACGCTGAAGTGAAAAGCAACAAAAATAAACGATGTCAGTTGAAGACTTTACTGTTTGGGACACACCAGGACAAAAATGCCGATACGTGTTCACGAGGAACATTGTTGAAAACGGCATACAAAATCTGAATAAAATCCTCCAAGAGTTGGTTCGGATACCCGTTGTAATCGTCACAAAATCCACTAGGTCGAGTTTGCATGCACTACTGCGTCATAGCTAAGGGTCGCGTGTCACAATAGCAATACAGATATAAACTAGCAACAGCGGAGGGAAACGGAGGGGGGTGGGGTGGGGGGCGGGGGGGGGGGGGGGGGGGAGGGGGGGGGGGGGGGGAAGTAATCGTTTGCAAAGTGTTTCCCTTAAAGAACAGGTCACTCCAGGTGATTTCTTGTTGAATGCCTGCATCCGGAAAAGGTGCATTCTATTTCTAACTAAAAAAAAAAAAAAATTTTTTTAGCTGCTGGGACAGATTCGCCTAGACACTGCACTAAATGTATGTATATATATATAATGTCCTGTCGGGTAAGGGCCGAACCACACACGGGCCACACAACGAGTCGCGCAAGAAGGAGCGAGTCCGCCTGAATCGTTAAAATGTTTGAAATGTGTCGGCTGGCTGGATTAACGTAGGGCATAAATAATGGAGGGCTGCAGACCTCTCGAATCCAGTATGTCCCTTCTTATTTCCCCTAAAAATACATAGTTCTAGCTGTCAGCCCTCAAATTATATAACCGACGATGATGGATATAATTATATGCAGTGTCAGGAGCTGTGTGGAAGTCGATGTGTCCGCCCTGGGTTTCCAGTCCTATAAGCTTCGTGGTTTCTGTAGACGCGGCAAAGCACCATGAAAGAAGATAGTTATTCAGTCTGCCTGCAGCAGGTAGCCAGTGAAGACGGTGAACGAGCCTCCGCGGACGCCCGACCCGATTTCCTGTCTCACCCACACCTTTTGTCCGACCTGCAGGTGTGCTGTCACCTGCGCAAAGAAGTCTTTTGTAGAGTCTCAATGCACTTGCCGGGCAGGGGATATGGGAGTCTGGAAAGGTGAACAGTGCCGTTAATAACGATAATATGTTAATGCTACCACTACTACTACTACTACTACTAATAATAATAATAACAACGGATTTGTTTTTGAAGCGCCTACGTTAGCTCAGGGGTTTAGTGTGGTCAAAAATGCAAATATAGCTGAACACACGTAATGAACATCGAAATGAAGACTGTTATTACACATAATTATTTAGCTTAAAAATAATAAAACACGGGCCGGGTTTTAAAAATAACTGAAAAAATTAAAATTCAACGCGCGGGCCCCGCTTTGACCCCGGGACGCCACGCCGGCACGCCCCGCAAAGGGCCCCCGCACCCCCCCGCACGCACGCCCACGCACCGCACGCACCACGCACCCCCCAAAGCACCCCCCCCGCACGCACCCCCAAAGCCCCCACCCCCACACACACAACACCCCACAACACACCCCAACCCCACCCGCGCGCGCGCCCCCGCAAAAACACACCTCTTTACAGAACCCCTCTCTCTCTCCTCTCCCCTTCCCCCCTCTTTTCATCGTCCCCCTTCCCCTCTCTCTCTCTCTCTTCTCTTTTCCCCACACCCCACCCCCACACACACCCCACACACACCCAACCCCACAAAAACCACCCCACCAAAACACAACACACACACACACACCCCACACACCCACACCCCACCCACACACACACAAACACACACACACACACTTTTCGAACTTTACCTGAGTGGCCCCCTGGTCATGTGAATCCCCCTCTCCCTCCGAGTAAACACTGTCCAACGTGGACCCGTCCTGCCGTATGGACAGCCACAACTCACGGGCGCCGTCGGCAGACATCTGGGTCAGGAAGAACGAGTAGACACCGGAAACTGGAGCTGTGAAGATGCCCGTACGCGGATCATATCCGTCACCCGCATTGAGGACGACCTTGTCAAAGACCAGCGTACTGTGCTGACCTAGGGTAACTCCCACAGACGGCCCGCCGTCATGTCCAAACCGGGCAGAAAAGGCCACTGTTGAACAATTTTATTTCTGACATAACTGCCTAACAAGCTGGCTGAGGCGTCTGATGAGTGAAGTGTCTTTACCGGCAACAAGCAAAGAAGAAGAAGAAGAAGAAGAAGAAGAAGAAGAGAAGAAGAAGAAGAAGAAACGAATAGAAGAAGAAGAGAGAAGAAGAAGAAGAAGAAGAAGAGAAGAAGAAGAAGAAGAAGAAGAAGAAGAAGAAGAAGAACGAATAGAAGAAGAAGAAGAAGAAGAAGGAAGAAGAAGAAGAAGAAGAACGAAGAAGAAGAAGAAGAAGAAGAAGAGAAGAAGAGAGAGAGACAAAAAGAAGAACGAATAGAAGAAGAAGAAGAAAGCATGAAGAAGAAAAGAAGAAGATATATATATATATATATATATTATATATATATATATTATATATATATATTATATAGTAATATATATATATATATAATCTGTGGTGCTTCACGCCATGCGGCCATGTGATTTTGAAATGGGAAGACATCACTGTCCTATTTTGGATTCTGCCATGTAAAAGACGGATCGACACAGGAATAATTATAGTTAGCCAGCTTCTAGATTCTAACATCACGTCAAGCATACTGCGGGAAGGAGCAGGAACCACCAAAACAATATGTAAATTAAATCTGATGTAGGAATATCATAGCCAGTAATAAATAGTAAACTAGACGCCGGAAATTGGATCTTGAAAGATCCAAGCACATAACAAGTTTTTTTTAAATATATATAAAAAATGTGTTATATAAAAAAGTCATAGTTCAGGAGCTGTGTGAGAGTCGAGGTGGCCGTCCTGGCTGTCCGTCCTAACGAGCCTTCTGGTTTCCGTGGACGTAAAGCTATATTGAACCATGCTCACGCACTGGTCTCAGTTTGTCCCTAATATGTCAACTAACATCCGAGGACATTAAGTAACACAACAACAACAACAACAACAAGGTTAAAAAGAACTATTTATTATGACAAAACACAACATTCGAATTTATGGGGTAAGCCCCGTTTTTCAAGCGACAAAGCAACCGTTAAACGGCAAAAAAATAAATGTAGGATACTGATCTGTTTTTTTCCGGGTTGAGCTGTTTTGTTGCGTTGTTTTAGTATCCAGAAATATGAAGTAAAATTGATGCACTGCACAACCGTAGAAGCTTGTTTATTTATTTATTTGTGTTCTTTGCTCTTTCTTTCTTTCTTCCACAATAACTTGATTGTACGCACCTACTCCGACGGAGGAGTGTGTGCAAAGCAAGTGACAACGACAAATACAAGACCATGCGGTTACAAAAAAAAAAAAAAAAAATATTAAAAACAGAAACCAAAAATTTACAAAATGAAACACCTGGATCTTGTGAACAAGCGCGTTGGGCTCGCTCAGTGAGGAATAGCGCTATAGACAATTTATGTATTATTATTATTATTATTATTTATTATTATTATTATTTCTAACCCGCTTTTGATGTGGCAGCCAGTCGATTTTTCAGC
>JABMCL010002787.1:145000-147500 GCA_018857735.1 Alviniconcha marisindica
TTTTATTTCTTCCACAATAACTTGATTTACGCAAATACTCCGACGGAAGGAGTGTGTGCAAAGCAAGGACAACGACCAAATACAAGAAGAAAATCCATGCGGTTACAAAAAAACATTAAAAAAAAATTAAAAACAGAAACCAAAAATTACAAAAATGAACACATGGATCTTGGTGAACACAAGCGCGTTTGCTCGCTCAGTGAGGAATAGGCCTATAGACAATTTATGTATTATTATTATTATTATTTATTATTATTATTTCTAACCCGCCTTTTGATGTGGCAGCCAGGCGATTTTTCAGCGCGGATACTTCACCTGGACGCATCCACCGGTTCTTTTCTGACTGGAGAGATCACTCTGGAGGGACTGAAATCACAGAGGCCTGCTGTTGCACCAGAGGTGGGTGGGGGGGTTTTGAAGATAGCGGACCACAGTCGGACAGAGTCGTCGTCGCTTCTGGGTGAGTCATGCTCGCTTGGCGGAAACCTTTGAAAAGCCGTTCAACGACTCTGAAGAGGAAGATGGCGAGCTGATAAAAACTGCCACAAGCAGACACGAAAGAGAAACGGGCTTCAGACCTGCCGCATGACGTATACTTATAGAATAGTGTTGCGGTTGGATCCAAGTGGACTGTTCTCTTGGACCACACGCACAGTCTTATCTGTGCGTGCTCTAGTTAATTTTCTTGGTGTTTACAATTGTTCCGACTGACGAAACGATTGAAAAGTACGGAGGCCCTTTCGATAAGCCGGGAATGGCAGTGGCCAACAGTGTATCAAAAAACTATAGCACGACCCCAACGCGAACCGAAGGCAGTGAAACTAGCAGTGCGGAAAACATGTGCGTCTCAATAATTAACTAATGAAACATTTCAGTTTAAATGTAGCGTTGGCAGTCGGACCCAGAACGAGAATATATTTAACTGTCGAGTGTAAGTATGGGTTACTTCATAAATCTTAAAACACACACTTGCAAACGACGGTACTATCGTAAACAACCGTGTTTTATCTGACACCTGGCCAGAACATGTATGCATTTATACAGCCTTTCCTGTCCTTATGTTGGCAGTGGCCGGTTTCAGCCCATCAAATCGAATGGTTAGGCCGCTAAGAAACAACGGCAGCAAACATCGTGCCCATCTCGCTTAATTTCCAAGAGCGTCATTCGGCAGACAATAAGTCAGTTCACTGAAGTAAGGAGCATTGCCGCGAGGGCTAACACTTGATTCAAAAATCATTTGCACAGATAGGCAGGCGCAGGCATCGAAGGTTTCCACATCATGAAGGAGTAGACCAACCAACAAACAAAACAAAACCAAAAAACAAAACAAACAAAAAACTAAAAACTAAACAATATACGCTGTATCCCACGTAGCTTAGCTTGTCTGTTCACTCACTGCTGAAGACCAAGTCGCCTGCAGTGGGTGGTTTAGGTTGATCGGCTGTGGGCAATGTTTGAAGGTTGCCACCTCTTCTGGTGTAGAGGCTGGTATTTTTGTTGTTGCTGTTGTTGCTGCTGCTGTTGTTGTGTTGTGTTGTTGTTGTTGCAGTTATTGTGTGTATGGGTGGTGTGTGTGTGGGGTTGTGTGTGTTGGTGTGTGTGTGCGTGCGTGCGTGCGTGCGTGCGTATGTGCGTGCATGCGTGCGCGTGCGCGCGCGTGCGCGTGCGCGTGCTGTGCGTGCGTGCGTGCGTGCGTGTGTGTGTGAGTGTGTGTGTGCGTGGGGTGTGTGTGTGTGTGGGTTATGCGTGTAAGTGTGTGTGTGGGTGTGTGTGGTGTGGTGTGTGTGTGTGTGTGTGTGTGTGTGTGTGTGTGTGTGTGTGTGGGTCTGTGCTCCCCGCCGTGTGTGTGTGTGTGTGTGTGTGTGTGTGTGTGTGATTGTGCTGTGTGTGTGTGTGTGTGTGTGTGTGTGTGTAGTGTGGTGTGTGTGTGATGCGTGTGTTTTTGTGTTGTTGTTGTTTTGTTTTTTTTGCCAAAGCAAATCATTATGGGGGTTTATCAGAAACATTCATCCATCGTTACAATATTCCTCTCACTCACGCATTCACATGTCTCTTTGTATGATTTTTTTTCCTCACATGTACATCCCGCACTATGCCTTTTCCCCTTGGTTACAGAGTGCATAATTTTCATTTTTAAACCTTTCACAATAATTATTAAACATTTCGGAGCCTGAGCTGATTTTCAGATATCATGGACAATGGAAGGAAGGCGTTAGTTGTTGTTTTTTGTACATACTTATACATTTTCGCTATTAATATAACAATATTTATTCGTTTAGTTTTGACCTTCCCATAGTTATGCTGTTTTACTCCGAACAAAACATCAACAACAGTTAAATGGGTCTGAATGTCAAAAGTAATTAGTATATATTGTTCAATGTAATTCCAAAATTTCTTAATCGTCGGACAGTCGAAAAAGAAGTTTCAATGTAATCTACTACATCATTACAATATGAGCACATCCGATCATCTCTCACTTTCATCTTGCACAGTAATATGT
>JABMCL010002787.1:152500-187500 GCA_018857735.1 Alviniconcha marisindica
AACTCCTGCGGAGGAAGGTGCAGCTGAGTCAACCCTATGCAGGAGTCTTCCTAAAGAGAGATGACACGTGAGCTTTTAGTTTTACTGTTTTACTTTATATAGCGCTATATGAAAGCTATTAACAACAGCTTTTAGTTGATAGGTTTTGTTAAAATTACGAACTTGGTAACTGACTAACTGAGACAATTTGCATACATGTACATTGAACAACTATTGAACTAAACAAGTTTCTTTTGTTGTGAGAATATATGTGGAAAATTCCTTTCCTATCAGTATCACATTCGCTTCCTCTTTCAGTGTTTGCCTGTCATAAAACTAACTATTGCTGTATTGTGTATAAACTTAATAAAGAAAGAAGAAAAAACACCTAAAAATTACACACCTAAAAAGTGACTTTGTATCAGTGTATGCTGACCGATGTGTCCGTCATTAAGCTGTCCACCTAGCCATAGATATAGCTGCATGATTTTGTTCTTGGACACTGTCACTGTAGCGTAGAGCTGTGTTTATAATTGATATAAATATGATTTATTGTAGAGTTAAAGTAACTTAAACTAGCAAAATATCCACTTTTGAAGTTTTGGGGGAAGGGGGAATCAGAATGCTGAAGGGAAAGGCGAAAGTAAAACTACTTTGATAGAGGTGTTGTCAATGACACAGAGACTGTTTAAAAGATGGAGGAGGGGTAGAAGGAAGGAAGGAAGGAGCAGTAAAAAGGGAGCCCAAGGAGGGGCAGGGAAACGGCTTTATTCTACAGCAGCAGTTCTCAGCACCCAAAACCCACCGCACCAAGAAAAGAAACTCCCGGGGCCGAAAGAACACACTTCGCCCCATGAATCGGCCCTCGGGACCAAAAAATGGCTGACATTGTGTTTCCTTGGCCCCCAAAAATACATTTCCTCAACAATAATAAACAAATTAAACATGAAAAACATAAAATAAAAGTACAGTTAAAACCCTTTAAACCGTATAAACAAAAGTACACACATGACTTTTTTAAATTTTTCAAAAAGAGGGGGGAAAGGTGGCTTGCACCTGTCTATAAGCAGATTCGAAACAAATCAAAACAACACAATGTACAAAATAACTGTCCAAAAACTTAATCAGAATAAAGAACACGCTCCCACGGTTAAAATGGTACATAACATTACAATACAACTTTCGTAAGAGAAGAAAGACCCCTCAAAACTAGCACTAAAAAAACGGGCGAACTTTCCCGGGGGCCCTTATTTTAGTCGAACCCGGGATGTATAAAAATAGTTATGAAAAACTTATTTCACAGAAAATACTACGTTAATTTAACCCCAAAAATAAACACTAAACATAAAGTCAGCTAAGAAAAATATATCACAAAGCTTTGATCGAACAGAATTATTTTCTCGAGTCAAAAAACGTTTCCCTTTAATTCACTAGTACTAAAAAAAAATGCGCCATCAGACGAGGTTTAAAAAGAATGGACCTAAGGGGCATCGGCTACGATTAACCCCATCCTGGCTAAATAAAAAACAAAATAAACATTCAAAGATGCCAATTATATTAAAAGGGGTTTGGTGTATAAAAAAAGGACTAGGTGAACAAGGAGGGGGGAAAAAAACAAGCGGCAAAATATTAAGGAGTAAAAGTTTTGAAAAGGGGCCGACGCGGTACCCCGGGGTCGGCTGTGTGAAGGGCATGGGGGTTGCAAAACGCTTCAAAAAAAACTGTCCCACCGGTTAAACAGTCGGAAATTGCAGGGATTGAAAACCCGGGGGCGGATTTTTTAAAAACGACAGACCTTGCTCACATCCCCCACTCTACCATTACCAGCGCCTCGCTGAAAAAAAAACACCAATCTGTGGCACATATTTAACGAAACAACCTAGAAAGGGCAAAGACCCCGGGGAACCCGGAAAACAAATCAACATCCTTTGACTAACATATATTTAATATGAGAGTCCGCAACTTCAAATAAGACCAATCAGAGGCGGCTTATGCCTTAGATCAACAGAGGGTTGTTTTTTAAACAATAATCCTCTAATATCTACAACCTACTAAAAAAGGCCTATGTATGACGAGCAACCGGTCACTGAGTTATAAATTTCAAATCCATTTAATCACAAAATCCGCACTATTTGCCAGCAAAACAGGTAGTTACACTAGAAACTTTGCATTTAAACAAAATTCTCTAAATACCAATTTTTTCCACACTAGTACCACAACTTAAAAATACCAAAAAAAAAACCCAAACCAAAACAAAATTAATAAAAATCATAAACCAGTTTAAAAATGTTAACAAGCATGTAAAAAAACAATTTCAAAAATAGGATGCCCAATTTGGGCTTAAGCTTCTCTGCCAGACGTCGCGAGCGTCTAGGCAGAGGCACAGGTGGAACCACGGGGTGCACTATTGGCACGCAACAGCAGCAGGAGCTAGTCTGCAGTTGTAAAATGCAGTTCATTGTCACCGTCTGACTCCCAGAGTCACTGACGTCTGGCCGCGGAGATGGAGACTGCTGGTCAGCGTCGACGACAAAAGGAGTGGGGGCCCGGCATGTCTTTTCGGTGCACCTTACGCTCAAGGCCACCTGGGTTTCTGCTCCGGCGGCAGGGTACGCAGCGGACTGCATGGAGCGGTTGAACCACTCCCACTGGGAGTTTTCTTGGGGTGGGAGGGTCTGGTGCTGGAGGAGGGGGGGGACGCGTCGGTGGTGTTGGAGGCTAGCCGGGGTCGTCGGGTTTTGTACGACGTGGGGGTTTTTGGTGGCTACCTCGTCTGGTGCGGTCTAGCCGGGGTCTCAGTTTTGGTCGCGTCGGTGGGTTGGGGCTGCCCGGGGGCTTGTAACCCGGGGTGGTGGGTTGGTGGCTGGGCCCCACAGCTGGGGTTTTTGTGGGTTGGGCCGGGCACCAAACCCTGGGTCTCGGGGCGCCCGCTATTCTCGCACGCCCCAATTTTAGGAAATTAGGGAAGAACGGGGGGGCCAAAGGGCCACAGCACCACCAAAACGGTTTTACCACAAGCGACAATTTTTCCCTCCCCCGCACCCAAATAAAAAAAAAAAGTTTTCCCCCCCCACAAAAAAAACTAACCCAAAAATTTAAAAAATTAAAAATACATAAAAAAAAAAGTACAGTTACAACCTTTTTTAAAACCGATAAACAAAATGTACACATGACATTTTAAATTTTAAAAAAAAAAGGGGGAAACGTGGTTTTCATGCTATAAGCAATTTTTACAACTAAAAACAATAACACAATGTACAAATATAACTGTCGTAAAACTTACATCAGAAAAAGAAAACGCTCCCAGGTTAAAAAGGTACATAACAATTAAATACAAAGCTCTGTAAGAGAAGAAACACACTCAAAGACACACTAAACAATCGGGGCGAACTTTCCCTCGCGTTTTTTAGTCCAACAGCCGATAGTGATATCAATAGTTAGAATATAAATTAGCCCCCAGAAAAATCAATAAATTAATTTTAACCCAAAATAAACACTAAACAAGAAGTCAAACAAAAAAATAATCACAAAGCATTGATCGACACAGAATTACTTCACGGTCAAAACAACGATTTACTACTATTCACTAGTACTAAACGAAAATGCGCCATGAGACGACGGTTTAAAAAAATACCTGGGGCACGGTACTGATTAAGCTCGATCCTGGCCCAAAAAAGATCTAAATAAAAAAATTCTAAGATGCCAAATTTTATTACACATGGCTTTGGTGTAAAAAAAGGACTAGGGGCAAGGAGTAGCGGGGAAACAAACAAACGGTAAAATATTGGGGGTAAAAAGATTTTAAAATGGCGGCACCAGGCTATCGCCGGTCGGGTAAGGGAGTGGGGTCGCAAACGCAGCGTTCAAAAAAAAAGGCGTCTTCCAGTTCCCGGGTTACTAACAGTACAGTAATGAAATTGCATGGATCTGATAACCGGGGCGGGATTATTGTAAAAACGTACAAAGAGCACTTGCTCACATATATAATTATAAATATTATAGCATTACCAATACAGTATACTCAGAGTCAGGGTTAGAGACTAGAAAAAGATAAAAAGGTGTCTTTTTTAAAATTTATACTATAGTGTTGCCACTATGACAGTATAGATGCCACTGTTGGTCATTTGGCATTGATTCGATTGAAGAAGCTGAATAAAGAAAAAAGGGGCATGAAAAATAAATAAATAGAGAACAAAGTTTTTATACATGTATGCTTTTGAGCTCAGGATTGCGGCATGAATCTGGAGTGCTACCCATTAGACAATGGAGCTACTTGAGAAGCAGCTCTAGCCAAAGTTAAGTTTATAATGATGTGTATCCATATCACCCTCCCTTTACAACACAGAGCTACTTGTTTGCTTCCATAATCTTTAACGTCATTGCATTATACTTAAATATAAATTTGCAAAAGAGGTGTTAGTGTTACCATGGGCATGGATACTATCTAGGTATTAGGTGCATAGGAGTTGGATCCTCATGCCACATGTAATTTTCTTTACACAAAGTTTCCTCTTGATAGACTTAGCGGTTCAGCATGGTCATTGTTTATTTGTGTGCTGTTAAACCTTGCATGATGGTGGTACTGGTACTGTAGTAATGCTTATTCAGGCCATTTTCATTGCATTTGACCTTATTTCAACTAATTCAAGGTGTGTGTCACTCTTCTTTTATTTCATGTGCTCTTGTCTTACACTTGGGACTGTTTTCACTCTTCAGGAATGAATCTGAAGTGGTGGAGAAACTGGATGACATCTACAGTGTGGGATGCTTTGTGCAGATCACGGAGATGCAGGACCTGGGAGACAAGCTCCGCATGCTTGTCATGGCTCATCGCAGGTGCACTGCACACTGAAAAGCACCCCTACCCCCTTTTGTCTATACCTTTCCTCATTCTTTTGCTTTCTCTTCACCTGTATTGTCTTCTTAACTTCTTCTTCTTCTAGTTCTACCTTTCTTTTTCTTCTTCTTCTTCTTCTTCTTCCTTCTACCTTTCCTCATTCTTTTGCTTTCTCTTCACCTGTATTGTCTTCTTAAGTTCTTCTTCTTCTTCTTCTTCTTCTTCTTCTTCTTTATTGGCATTCCTTGTTAAATGTTAGATGTTGTCCTGAACTTCATCATTACGTATGGTCTCCTGATTCCTGGCTTCTTCACCCAAGGCCTGCAGGCCTGCAGTTGCTCATGTTGTCTTGAGGCATGATTTCCTTGACGGTTGTTACTGATGTTAGCCCAGAACCAAATTAGTATTCAACTTAAGCTCGAGTCTGTGAGTAATAAACAAGACTAAGTTACACACACACACACATGCATGCGTACACGCACACATGCGCATGCAGACACACACACGCACACGCACACACACACACACACACACACCCACAACCACAGAGTCTGTCAACAGTTGAAAAAAGTTTGATGACAATGGCTATGCCACTAAATGGAGGCAGGAGGCCTCTTTGAGGTATTTTTAGTGTCCATGAACATTGTATCACTCAGTTTCCTCTATTTCCATAAAATAAATTCAGAATAGCCTCAGATTGCATGGATTTTAATCTTTTGGAGAAAAAAAAATCGGGGACTGAGGTTGGGGTTGTGGGGGTGGGAGGGGTATTTCCCAAGACCACCCTCATTTTCAGAGTTTTTCCATTCAGTCAATTCCCATGCCTGAACCAATCATGGCAGTGGTTGGAGGAAGGGTTTTATAAAACAGTGCTTGGAGTTTGTGACAATAACTGACAAGGTGCTGTAGAAATCTCAATGTATTATTATGTTTATTGTTGTTTAGGATCAAGATCACTGACTTGATTCTCTCGGATGACCCAGGACCGGCTGTCAAAGAAACAGGTAATGTTTTGTGCTGCTCCTGGACACCAATGGAAAAGACTTGACGTTAGACTCATTTTATCTGCTCACGCCAAGGGAAGCAGGTATAAGCTTAAGAATTTGCTGACCTTTGATAGAGAATCGTTTTCCATAATTTATGTTGTACTTTGACAGTAGCGTTTCAGTGATGTGTGTATAAGCTTAAGAATTTGCTGACCTTTGATAGAGAATTGTTTTCCGTAATTTATGTTGTACTTTGACAGTAGCATTTCAGTGGTGTGTGTATAACTATAAGCTTAAGAATTTGCTGACCTTTGATAGAGAATGATTTTGCATAATTTACGTCATACTTTCACAGCAGCGTTTCAGTGATTGCGCAGGACTAGGAGAGATACAGTCACGTTTGCAGTGTTTAAGGTCTCACTCACATGTTTGCCGAAAATATAAAGTGCAAATTTTGGTTTGTAGCTTCTTGTTCACTGTAGTTTAAATGTAATATGGTTTCTCCATACCGTGCACAGTATGCTTTGTGTGACTGGCGTGTATTTTTAACCTTTTAGGGAGATGATAAACACATTTTCAGGGTGTTCTGCACTTGACTGTGAGCGGTCTGAGTGTAACTGCTCTTCTTGTTTCCTCTTAGAACCTGAGACTGGGGAAGAGAGCAGTCACCGTAGGAGGGGTCGACGGAAAAATGGTCGCCGAGAGGCGGAGGCAGCAGAAACACCAGGCGAAGTGGAAACACCCTTGCCCTCTTCAGCAGGTGGTGGGCGGAAGGCGGAGGGAAAGGCGCCGGTGGAAGTGTTCAGCAAGGTTCTGATGGTGGAGACAGAGAATCTGGAGCATGAGCCGTTTGAAAGCAGCAATGAAGTCAAGGTGAACTGAGCTTAAGATCTGTGCTGTGCTGATGCGTTTGTTCTGTGATGTAATGTCTTTGTCTAGAATGGCATTGCTTGTGGTTTTTGCTCCCACACACTTTAACAAAAAAAATTGTTCTCAGAATACCGTCTTTTGCAATAAGTGACAGGGATGCACTCAAGTTTCACTTGAAAATCATAAAGATCAAGTTTTGATGAATGTGTTCTTGAAATGAAGGGCAATTTTGTTTTTGTTTTTACAGGTGTCAGTGGGAAGTAGAAGAGGGAGCTGGATGTTTTTGTTTGATTCACATGAAAATATTTGACACAGTATGTAAAACACACACATGCATGCATGCACGCACGCACGCACACACACACACACACACACACACACACACACACATGCTAAAATAAAAACAGAAAACAACAACAAAAACAGATGCAACTCACAGACTGCAATTATGCGCAATGCCCATTACAGGTCCAGTCTACTGTTCTGTCTGCTGCCAAAACCAAACATAGCTTTCTGAGCTGAATCCCAAATTACATCTCTTTATGGTAATGAATTTGTATTTTTCCAATTTGAATACCCCCTGCCCCCCAAAACAACAACAACAACAACTAAAACTTTAAAAAAACTAAATTAAAAAAACACCAACAACAAAAACAACAACAAATTTGTGAAATGAAGATGGGTAGCGGGGCGGACATAAGCAAGTATTTGTTCACCTGGTTACAGACTAATATTATCTTCTGCCTGATTTCTGTCTTTGGTACAACTACTGATCCATTATTTTTTTCTTGGCAGGCTCTAAGTTCAGAAGTGGTGAAAACTATCAGAGACATCATTGCCATGAACCCACTGTACAGGTATGTGGACCTTGATCTTCAGTCCCCCTCTTTTTTTTTGTTTTTAATGGGCAATTCTCCCAACAAACAGTGCAAAAATGTGTTTCAGTCCTTACAGTTAGAATGCATATTTTTTTCTTTTCTTTTTTAATCTTCCCAGATTTATCTCCCCTGATTTTTTTAAAACCATTTGAAGTGTAACGGCATTGTCTTCAGCTTGTTTAGATGTACAATTAATTGCCACCAACAATTTTTTTTAATGCACAAGTAAAAATGTTTAAAGCAATATTCTAAACACTGGTGTATGAATGGGAGAAATTTGAGGATTTTAGGGATGTCATCTTGTTTATAATAACTTCTGCATCATCTTTTTTTCTTCTTCTTTTGTTTGAAGACAGTAACTCATCACTATGTGTTTATTATTTTATCCCTTTCATTGTCAACAATTTTTTCATTTTTGATGCTGTTTTGAGAAAAGGTAAAGCTAGTCAAACAGTTCTTGTTTCAAGAACTTTGTTTTTGAAACCATGATTTCGTGGTACCAGAGAGAACCTGGCGCAGATCATCCAGGCGGGGCAGAGAGTGATTGACAACCCTGTCTACATCAGCGATCTGGGTGAGACTTCGGATGTGGCTGCTTCTCTGTGTGCTACACTGCAAGCATTGCTTTCCTGCACCCTTCCTCCAAAAGCTGCTATAATGTTTTGTTTTGCCAGTGAAAGGCTGCTTTTGGGCTTTGTACATCTGTCTGCTGAAGTTGTTCCTAAAGTCTCACACTGTCTGTACCCTCCATAAAGTTTGCATAAAGAGTCAGCATTAATTAAGACAGTGGAATCAACATATGCTGACACGTGCACATAAATGTCAGGTGCGTAAGAAAGGACAATTCCATCTCGATTCTGATGATTTTGATTTGATTTTGTATTGACATATATATACACTGTGAGTGGTTATAAGAGAAGGTCCATTAATTGGGTGTTTTGCATCCAGTCAACCATTATGCTTATGTCAGGGTTATATAAGGGAAAAAGCTTATATAATTTGAGTTGCATTTGTATTTTGCAAAGTTACTGCCATTTGAGCACAAACGGAAACCTGACACAGCTGACAGTTTTCAGTCATTCAGAAACCTATGGTGCAGCCAGTTATGGCTATAGTTGAAGGAAGGGTGTCATCAACCGATGCTCGGAGTTTGACTTTCTGTGAGCAGTTTCCTGCCAGGCTGCCAGGATTTGTTTGTTTTTGTTTGTTAACTTATCTAAATTCTCTGTAGGACTTATACAGTCTCCTTTTTTCTTTTCTTTTTTTACATTTTGTTGTTTTACATAAAAAAAATTAAAGCCGTATTCCCTCTTTGGTTCAATTCCCTTTTAAAAGCCAGTTTTAGAAATGTTCTAAACATGGAGAATATGTTGCTATTGAATTGTTTGTTGTGTCATCTTCAATGGGAGATTGAGTTTTGCCCATCATTTTAGACAGTTTGTAGCTGGCGTTTTTTTGTATTGATGGATAGATGTGACTCACTCAAAACTTTGCCTTGATACAATGACACAATGAGAATATGTTGCTATTGAATTGTTTGTTGTGCCATCTTCAGTGGGAGATCGAGTTTTGCCCATCGTATGAGACGGTTTGTAGATAGGCATGTTTGTGTTGATGGATTGATGTGACTCACACACTGGCAGTGACCAACAAGTAAAGTCTTGAAGTTAGGACCGGTTTCAGCTGTTCTGTCAACTTACTTCCAGGCGCTGCTTTGACTGCTGGGGAGCCCTATGAACTGCAGGAAGTCCTTGAGGAAACGAATGTGAGTTGATTGTCTCTTCTGTGGAACACTGAATGTGAGTTGATTGTCTTTTCTGTGGAACACTGAATGTGAGTTGTTTCTTCTGTAGAACACTGAATGTGAGTTGATTGTCTCTTCTGTGGAACACTGAATGTGAGTTGATTGTCTCTTCTGTGGAACACTGAATGTGAGTTGATTGTCTCTTCTGTGGAACACTGAATGGGAGTTGTTTCTTCTGTGGAACACTGAATGTGAGTTGATTGTCTCTTCTGTGGAACACTGAATGTGAGTTGATTGTCTCTTCTGTGGAACACTGAATGGAGTTGTTGTCTCTTCTGTGGAACAAACTGGAATGTTGAGTTGATTGTTTTCTGGGGTCTTCTGTGGAACCACTGAATGTGAGTTGATTGTCTCTTCTGTGGAACACTGAATGTGATTTTTTTGATGTTTGTCTCTTCTGTGGAACACTGAATGTGAGTTGATTGTCTTCTGTACGTGGAAACACTGAATGTGAGTTGATTGTCTCTTCTGTGGAACACTGAATGTGAGTTGATTGTCTCTTCTGTGGAACAATGAATGTGAATTGATTGTCTCTTCTGTGGAACCTCAACATGACAGCTAGTGACCATGACTAGGACTTGTAGTGGTTGGGCAGAAAGTGAGGGTAATTTTTCCACCATACTTCATCATACTGGAAAAAATTACAAGAGATCAGCAGTGCATGTGCAAGTTATATCGTTCACTTTCAGGCATCTAACTCAAGCCCCCCCTCCCCCCTCCTTTTTTTCTTTTCTCCTGACAGCAGACCTGGGAAATATTTTTGTCTCATGGTGACAGTGGATGGGATGTTAAGCATACATTAAACAATGCAAATATTTGCAACCACAGAACAATGAAGGCTAAAAACTTCTCTTGTTACATCCTTCCAGTGTCACAGCATATCCTGAGATAATGGTGGCAATTTTCTTCTTGAGCATTCCATTTGCCATGCTAAAACAACAGGTCTTGATCATGTGTGCTGTGCCAAAGTCAGCAGTCCACCACAAGGACTCCACCCAAACCCACAGCTTCTTTGGTGGCAATCAGATTTCATCAAGCATTTGACAGTGATGTGTCCCTCACACTCACATAACCCCAAATGGCTGATGCTGGCACTGTGTAATCAGATTTCATTAAGTACTTGATAATGCTGTGTCCCTTACAGATCTCCAAACACCCGATGCTGGCACTGTGCAATCAGATTTCATTAAGTACTTGATAATGCTGTGTCCCATACAGATCCCCAAACGACTGATGCTGGTGCTATCACTGTTGAAGAAGGAGTATGAGCTGAGGAGTATAAGTACTTGATAATGCTGTGTCCCTTACAGATCTCCAAACACCTGATGCTGGCACTGTGTAATCAGATTTCATTAAGTACTTGATAATGCTGTGACCCTTACAGATCCCCAAACGGCTGATGCTGGCGCTGTCACTGTTGAAGAAGGAGTATGAGCTGAGCAAGCTACAGCAGAGAATCGGCAGAGAGGTAATGTTGTGGGAGGCTGGATGGGAGCTTCACTTGCTCACTGAAGTTCCCACATTTAGAAGAGGGGGATTTCTTTCATGGGGGGTGTTTTATGCTTATTGGTTAGGATCTGCATTGGTTAGGGTCAGCATGCTTTGCTTTTTGTTGGCTGCTTTTGCTTTTTGTTGTTATTGGTGTTATTTGTGTGTGTGTGTGTGTGTGTGTGTGCATGCATGCGTGTGTGTGTGCAATGTTAAATGCAATTTTTCATGGGTGGAGGGGGGTGGTGGGGGGGGGGGGTAGTGAACAAATGCAACCAATCTAACATGTAATGATCCCTTTATTTGATTACAGTGTACAACTCGCTTCTCTCACGCGCTCTCTCTCTTTCTCTCTCTCTCTTCTCTCTTCCTCTCTCTGTGTATCTGTGACTTCCTCTGTGTGTGTGTGTGTGTGTGTGTGTGTGTGTGTGTGTGTGTGTGTGTGTGTGTGTGTGTGTGTGTGATATGCTTTGGTGGGTAGCTGAGGTGCCTGCTTTTATTTTCATTGTTATCAATTTCACATTTACCACTGGTTTTACCGAGCACTGCCACCTGCAGCGGATAGGCTGAGCAGCGGGAATGGAGTGTGGGGACTGGATTGTGATGTTGTGGGTGGGCAGGTGGAGGACAAGGTGAAGAAGCAGCACCGGGAGTACATCCTGCGAGAGCAGCTCAGGATCATCAAGAAGGAGCTGGGCCTGGAAAAGGATGACAAGGATGCCATCGATGAGAAGTTCCGTGGGAGACTGAAGGTGCTGGTCACGTGTCTTTTGACTCATGTGAAATTGTTTGCCATTCTGTGTAATAGAGAGAGAGAGAGAGAGAGATGTGTGTGTGTGTGTGTGTGTGTGTGTGTGTGTGTGTGTGTAGTCCAGAGCTGCCAAACATAGTAACATCCAAGTGTGATATGTATGTATGTGTTGTTATAGTGAGGTCCTGGAAACCTACGTGATGGCATTCTGTTAGGGTCTGCCAAGCTTTGCATGTTTATACCATTTTTTTGTGATCATGACCCACATTTAATGTCACGACAACACTTCAAGAACTATTGTTTATTTTTTGCCTCAAACACTCTGCCACTCTGATTCCGCCTCCTCTTTTAAAGCTGCCTTCAAGATGCACGTGTTCAGTAACTTTTTCTAAACTGTCTTTTTCGCAGCCATCCCTATCCCCCGTCCAACTTGTGTGTGTGTGTATTTGTGTGTGTGTGTGGGGGGGGGGGGGGGGGGGGGGTCAGTCTGTGGGTGTTGTTAATGTTATTGTAAAGCACCTTGTGCAATAGATGGGCACTCTAGAAATCCTCTTTATTATTATTATTTATATAAACATTTGTTGAGTGCCTTATCTCAAGATAGCCCTAAGCACTTCACAATGGCGACTGGCATTATTCTCTGCGTCTGTGCTCTGGTTGTACGCAACTCTGAATGAGTGACTGTAGCTTTACACAGTGTGTTTTGAATAGCCACCGAAGTGGTAACAGTGTTGTTTGATTGCCACATGAAACTGTTGCTGTCTCAGCACAAGTTCTGTGCACACCACGCAACCATGCACCAGCTTACGGTGTCACTTTCTTTGAAGCCACATACATAGGATGTATGTGTGTTTAGCTGAAACCTGCTACCTGCACTTTTGGCAGAATGACTGGGATATTTTACATGCTGCTGCAGTAACACAGGGGTGGAACAGATACTGAAGTAGAGACAGCACAGAAAGTTGACCCAGTGATTGCAGCCATTTTCTTTTTGTTTTCTTTTTCTCTCAAGTACTCTGTTGTATTTTATTGAATTTGTTCTTACTTTAAGTTTAATGCGCTCATTTACATTGAGGTGTTATAATTGTTGTGATTTTATATTACTGCTTTATTTTTATTTTTTAAACACCAATTAAAAAAGAAGAGAATAAGTTGTGTGTGTAAAATGAGAAACTGATGTCAAGGTGCTGGTGACAATCGGCTTGTCATGTCCATTAATTTGATTTCTCTCTCTGGCAGGACAAGAAAGTGCCGCCGCATGTGATGGAGGTGATTGACGAGGAGATGACCAAGCTGGCCTACTTGGAAAGCCACTCCTCAGAATTCAGGTTACTTGCTTTCTTTTCTCCATTCCTTGCTCTCTGCACTTCTTAGCTTGATCATTGTTTTTATGTAACTGGAGGCTGTACTGCAGATTTTACATGGTACTGTTGTGTGCAAATGCATCCAGATTTAATAAGATTAAAAAAAAAAAAGAAACAAATTATTTTATTGCTTGCGTTCATAAGTATCTGTTATGATTTTCTTTCTCTTTTTTGTCTATTTACATTTTATTTATTGTCAGGGGAAGGGGGCTGGGGAATGAGGGGTCTTCTTGTTTTTATTTGGCAGGTTATTGTAGATGGCAGTAGTAGAGACGAATGCTGATTTTGTGTTAATTTTGAATGATGAATTGGATTTTGAAGAGGAAACGCTGTTTGCTCAATGTCTGTGTAGCACTTCATCGCAGTGATTTGAGCAACTCTTGAAAACGGGTCTAAATCATGTGCATACACCCCTGTGCTAGGTAAAGCTTCATTCAGAAGTGTGAAAAGTTTCATTATTACAATAACGAAAGGGCAGACTTCTGTTGGTATCCCTGGGGTGGGGATAGCTGAGTGGCAGAGCACAGGACTTGTGATCAGAAGGTTGCAGGTCCAATTCCTGGCAGGAGCAGCAGCGGAATATGTCTTCTCCAGGGTCAGCTTTCTATGCTGACTTTTATTTGGATATCCGTTCACTGTCATTCAGAGTTGCATGTGACTTGTGGGCAGTGAGTCGGCTCAGAAGCAGAGAATAGTGCTATATTAAAACAAAAGACCCAGTTAACGTAGACACAGGTGAGCTGGTTTGGCCTAGCGGTAAGGCATTTGGCTAGTAAGCAGAAGGACCTCGGTTCGATTCCACCTTGGCTCTACCTCTCTTGAAAAATGGTGCCCTGTGGACACTGTCTTGTGACTTTGTCCTTCACAATTAATGGAACATTAAAATGGCTCTCATCGCAGCCCATCCTAGTGCAGGGGTCGTTCTGATGGTGAGTGTGCAGCATTAGGTACAGTCTCCCTCTTTCCCCACTCCAGGGATCTCAGTACCCACCAGTACCTCTTCGGAGACAACTTGGCATGAAAGAAGTTTAAGCAAATGTAAAAACAGCTGGGCAGCAATTGCACATAGGCTGCACCTGTTGGCCATATGCTTCAGTAAATAAAGATGCTGTTGTTGTAACGTTTGGTTTTGGAGTTGATTTTCTCTTCCTTCTGTTTCTGCATCAAGAGTTTATTTCACATCTGATTCCTGCGCAGATATTCCGTATGTTTATCTTTCGTTACTGTGAATTGTACAATGGTAATACATGTGATGTGGATTTGCAGACCAGTCATGGTTTGTCAGACATGTCTGCCAGGAATCGTGGGTTTGTTACAGCATCAGTGAATCTGTTAGTGTGTCATGGTTAGGAGATTCCATGTCGATAGTTATTCAAGAATTTCTCATTTGCAGTGTTTGTTGTACTCCACCCACCACCCCAACACACACACATGCACGCACAAAACCCCCCACCGTCATTCAAGAATTTCTCATTTGAAGTGTTTATTGTACTTTGTACTCCCCCTACCACCCCAACACACAAACACACACACACACACACACACACTGAAAAACTGAAGCAACACTTTATTTTCATTTGGTTCACCTCTGCCATTGCCCTAATAGAACTGTACTGGTCACCTGGGTTAAAAAAAAACAAGTCCCCCCCCCACCCCCACCCCATGATCCCAACTGCCCTCCCCTGCTGAGTGAGTTATTTGTTTGCTATTTTTTTCAAGCCAGATACCTTGGTTTTGTTGAAGCTGCATACATGGCTCCTTTTGTTGACAGCGTCACCCGCAACTACCTGGACTGGTTGACGTTACTGCCCTGGGGCATATGCAGCAAGGAGTCCCTGGACCTGGTAAAGGCTCGTGCAGTGCTGGACGAGGATCATTATGGGATGGAGGATGTCAAGAAACGCATCCTGGTCAGTGGATCAACAGACAGTACTGTCATTTCTGAGCACAATGCGCAGCTCTGGCGGTGTTGCAGCCAATGAGCAGAACATGGTGCAGGCATGCATTAGACACCAAGGAAAGTGCTGTAATATGAGGAAGTGTAAATGTTCAGTGAATTAGCTATTCCCAAGAGGTTGAATCTGTCAGTGCATGCGGCATAATGTCTTTTAAAACAAACAGCACAGCGCACAGTAATCAGCTGTCCCAGTTCTAGTATGCCATGTGACTAGTATGCCATGGGACTTGATAATGAGATGAAACTGAAATCGAGGCGGCCCCCATTTTATCTCGTTATGTTAGATGTTGGTGTACATTTTGTTTTCAGTTTTATAATCTTCCACTGTATAGTTAATGCTCCTAAGCCCCCATTGTATCTCATTCATATTTGATGTTGGTGTACATTTTGTTTTCAGTTTTGTAGGCTTCCACCTACTAGTTAATGCTCCTAAGCACTGACAGTATAACTAGGCCTATAGGGTCATCATAATTCCCATTTCTGGGATCGTTTCTTCTGCAGATTGCCTGGAAGATATTACACTGATCAGTTTCCAAGGTTTTGGTCAGATGTGGCGACCAATTTGGGTTAAAAATAATTATCATTTTTCAGAAAAGCGTGCAAGCCAAAATGTTACTACTTTGTGTGTGTGTGTGTGTGTGTGTTTGCATGTGTGTGTGTGTGTGTGTGTGTGTGTGTATGTGTGTGTGTGTGTGTGTGTGTGTGTGTGTGTGTGTGTGTGTGTGTGTGTGTGTGCGTGTGTGTGTGTGTGTACATGTGTGTGTGTGTTGTGTGTGTACATGTGTGTGTGCGTGTGTGCGTCTGTGTGCAGGAGTTTATTGCAGTGAGCCAGTTGAAGGGTCACACACAGGGCAAGATTCTCTGTTTCCACGGACCCCCAGGCGTGGGCAAAACCAGCATTGCCAAGTCTATTGCCCGGGCTCTCAACAGAGAGGTACTTGTGTGCTAAATGATTATGAATATCAATAATTAGAATGCAGTGGTGTCTCTGTTTAATACTGCCTGAAAGTCAAACAAAAGAGCCACACACATAGGCACATGTACACACACATTCATTCTCTCTCTCTCTCTCTCTCTCTCTCTCTCTCTCTCTCTCTCTCTCTCTCTCTCTCTCTCTCTCTCTCTCTCTCTCACACACACACACACACACACACATGCACACATACTCACTTGCTTTGCTTCAGCCCTCAGCAGAGTCTTAGCAAATCAGTTACAAGAGAATGTTAGAAGCAGAGAAGAGAACAGATAGGTCTTGAGTCTGGATGATTGGATTTGAAAGATGAAAATGTTGGAGGCTGAAGGACTGAGAGAGTGTGTGTGTGTGTGTGTGTGTGTGTGTGTGTGTGTGTGTGTGTGTGTGTGTGCATGCTGTGTGTTTTGCATGATGACGGGGCGGGGGGGGGGGGTATGTGTCAGTCTGGATGTCTGTACATGCGGTTATGCAAAAGATAGAAATATTTTTTTAAATACGCTAACCCAGGAGGTCAGTGATGACCTAAAGTTCCTCCAAGAAGTCTTTCATCTTCAAGTTTTTTTCCTTGTGTTTTTGCACAGTACTTCCGCTTCAGTGTGGGAGGGATGACTGACGTGGCAGAGATCAAAGGCCATAGGTAAGAACTCAGTACAAATGTCAGGTCAATGGTCAACAAATGTCAGGTCAGTGGTCAACAGTTCCCTTTTATTTCTTCGCTCATACTACCTTTTATGCTCAGATTATCATTTCAGTTAGCTGCAAGTTATCTTTTTACTTCTTTTTGTTTGGTGGGGGGGGGGGGGTAATAAATTTAGCCAGGTACTCAGTTGGCATAGTGGTGTTGCTGCTGAAATGAAGGCTTGTATGCTGGAATTGCCCCTCCCCCCCCCCCCCCCCCCCCTTAAAATTCTAATGTTAACGTTAATCTTTGTAAGTTTTTTTTGGTGGGGGGGGGGGCGTCTTCTGTCCCCCCTCTCTGCTTCTCTTGTCTCTGTCTCTGTCTCTATGTCTCTGTCTCTGTCTCTCTCTCTTCCCCCTCTCCCCCCCCCCCATCCCCTAGTGATAGTTTAACTGAGTTGCTCAATGCCCTTCAAAGCAGCTGGTCCATCCGGCATGAAAGGGTGAGAAGGTTTGTGTTGCATGGTCTGAAGGTACAGTGTGTCCTCTGCCGTGCCAGCAAAGAGGCTGCATTTGTCTTCTGGAGTGCTTATTCACAGCCCAGTGAACAGGGATGATGGAGACCATAAAGGAGTTTTGTGGAGGCCCAGGAATTTTATGGAGGCCCAGGAGTTTCTAGGAAGCCTATGAGTTTTGTGGAGACCCAGGAGGAGTTTTGAGGAGGCCCAGGAGGAGTTTTGAGGAGGCCCAGGAGGAGTTTTGAGGAGGGCTGAGAGGAGTACTGACAAGGCCATGCAGGGAGGAGTTTTGTTTGACCGGCGTCTTCAGCGACCCTGGGAATTGTTTCCCCTTGTTTCATTCACTGTCATGTCCAGGGACTGTTCTTGGTGGATCATGATGTAGATGTGGCAGCCCACATGACATGAGGCTTGTTTGGTTTGGAATCGTGATGTAGATGTATCAGTCCAGTTATGATAGGGCTGTTTGTTTTGGGTTTGGGATTGTGATGTAGATGTGGCAGTCCAGTTATAATGGGGCTGTTTGGTTTGGGATGGTGCTGATATGGCAGTTCACACATGATGGGACTGTTTAGTTTGGGATCATGATGTAGATGTGGCAGTTTACACATAATGGGGCTGTTTGTTTTGGGATGGTGATGTAGATGTAGATGTGGCAGTCCACACATGATGTTTGCGTGACTGTGTAAAGCCATAGGATCTGTCAAGACTTGAGCTGAGGGGCGTGATCTGTTGTGCAGGCGCACATACGTGGGGGCCATGCCGGGGAAGCTGATCCAGTGCCTCAAGAAAACCAAGACCGAGAATCCACTGGTGCTGATTGACGAGGTGAGACTGAGTTGGCAGGGTTTTCTGTGACTGGCAGCTACCTCCCCGACCCTTACATCCTTCCTAGTTGTTACAGTGGTCAGAGCATTCTCGCATAATATCCAGATGTCCAGATTGTTTCCTTTGACCGCTGAGCTCCTAGTGTTATACAGTGGTCAAAGCATTCTGGCATAATATCCGGAGTTCCAGATTGCTTTCTTTCACCACTACTGTAGCATGGAAGATCACACATCTGCACACACACGCGCGCACGCACACATGCTCGCACGCACGCGCACACACACACACACACACACACAGATGACTTAGGTGCGCAAGAAAAGAGGACAGAGGTACTAGAAAATAAAGTTGACAGGATGTGAGTGAGTAATGCATTTTTTGAATGAACACATGTGAAGTCATCCACCAATGAAGGGAGAGGCAGTGCTGCTGTTCGTTCCTGAGAAATTTGACTTCAGTGTGATTTGTGACAAGATGTTGAACATTACACATTACAACAAGCCCACATCATGTGCTGCTAATCATGCAGTAAACTGTGAAAACCCAACTGATCTTACAAGATGTGATCCACATGAGTATTACCAAGTAAACTGTTGTTGTTCTGTGTCACACAGAACAGCATGCTACGCATAGTTTGTTGCAATACATAACGTTCAACATACAGCCAATCTTGAGTATTTTTAAATGAATAAAAAGCAACACATTTTGAAACATAAACAGTTATTCTTTAATAGAACAATATGTGACAAGGAAGATTTGATGATTTTTTTCCTCAATTTAAGCTTTCTTGACATAAACAGCAAATGATGTAAGAAATATGTTGACATTACTATTTCAACAAGATGTACAATGCTGTTTGTTTCTTGATGAAAATGATAAATCAGTAACTTTTTATTACAGTAAGTATAAAGACATAACTATTTCCATGTGACAGTTTTTTGCTGCATTAATTTTGTTGTAGTGGATAGCATAATGTTAAATAGACGACCTGGTACTTTGTTTTTCATAACAAAATAAATAATACTTATTATTTAACAAACAAGTAAGTGTTTGTAAGAGAAAATGGAGCAAGTAAGAGTGAGTGCAACTTTTGCTGCTTTTGGGTGTCACAGGAAACACACACGAACCTGTCATCCATGCGTTTCTTGGTCATGTGATCGGTGCCTAGAGACAAAAATATTTGAACGTTAACTTAAAAGTGAAAGAATTAAATAACAATAGAAAAAATCGTAATAATATTACTAAAAAAATCACAGCCAAAGAATAATGCTATTAAGATCGGCACTTACATTTTTAGAACTCTGGAAGGCAGACAGGCATGGTCTATAATATGTTGAACGTTATTATTTCCACAGCTCGTGTTGTAATCGTAATGTTCAACCTAACTTGAACTTTAACCGCGTAAATTAAATTGTCTACCATATATGATGATTTGTTTGAGACGTAGTTTGTAACAAACGAACTGCGTTAAGCGCAAGCAAAAAATGTACGGTACGATCAGAATATACTGTTTATAACCATCTGCTGTCGCACATCACGATTTCAACACGCACCCATGTTGTAAGAAATTCGGTGAAAACAAATTTCGAAAGCATCTGAACAAACTTTAGATCGACAGCAACAAAACTCACTCTGTATGCTAACATTCTGATACTTTTAAAGATTCGGCATATACCAATATAAATATCATCATATACCGGAAGATTTGACTAAATCTCCGATGAACGTTTAAATAAAGTTGAATGTTACGGTCTTCGAAAATATTACCACACACCTTTCGCATATCAGAACGTCTCTTCCATGCGGCCATGTGCTAAAAGCAATGACCCGGATGTATAACATGGCTGACTGGAAGTAGTGCAAAAGCGCAAAACTTTTTTTCTTCTCCTTTGTTTGTTTAATTTAATACGTTGTTGAACGTTATTTATTGCAACAATTTTATGAAGAATGGCTAAATATATTTTGAAAACTACCCAGACATTTGGCAGTAAAATAAAACATTGGCGCCTGAGCAGTGACGTACCACAGTGACTGGAGTAAAGTTTCTGATGAAAGAGAAAGTCCGTTCTTCACTAGATTGTCTGCGGATGCTGGTCATGAAACATTTCAACACACATAATGTTCGACCGAAAGATATTTCGGAGCCTCTAACTCCAAAACAAAACTTAGTGATAATCGATTTTATATGCACTGTGTAAAGCGATATCTCCTCTGTGCAAATCGGTGACTGAGGTAATGTTTGATTCGTCATGTACGTGAATGAAAGCATCGAAAGCACTCACCGTGAGCGTGTCCGTTTTCAGGGGTGATTTCATGGCGCTTTTCACTTTCAAAAAAATTATATTTCTCCAGCTGCTCCAGATTTGGAGCTCATATTGTTTCCACTGTAATACTGACCATTATGAATGCACACACAAAGCAACAACAAGACAAAGTGTTTGAAACGGATTTTATTGACAGTCAAAAATTGGACCCCCCATTTGCGCACCTTTTGGCACTAAGTCATATATATCAGTCATTTAGGTGGAGTGTGTGATGTATTATCTAATAATTGATGCTGTCCAGCGTTGTATGCACCATCCCATACACTACCTCTATAGGAGTTGCAAGTTTGTACCTGGTCTGCTTTGAAGTAAAATGCTGTCAGTCATATATGTCTGCTGCAGGGTTGCTAGGGTCACTGCTCCTGCTATTTTGCTGTACATTTTTATTTTATCTGTAAGTCAGAGCTGATCAGTTTTGGCCAAGACCAGTTGGCTCAAAGGCTGCTGGTAGGTCGATAAGGGAGTGTTGACCATTTGAAGGGAAACCCTGATAAAAATAGCAATGATTATATTTTTGGAATCAAAGCTAAATGTGCTCTTGTAGACATGGTCAGAGACAAACGTTTGGGGACAGTAGAAAGGATGTAAAGTGGAGGGTAAGTAGTCTAACAGACAATGGAACCATGCACCCAGTTTCAAGTCTGTGGGGGATGGGGGGAGGGGGGGGAATACATCCTCTTTCTTTAATCTAACTTAGAAAAGAAGTGGCATTTGATAAGCAGTTTCTTCTTTTTAGGCTTTACGTTGTTTTTCCATCAGTTAAGGGTGGTGTACTAGCCAGCAGCTGTTTGCAGGTGGACAAAATAGGTCGTGGTCACCAAGGAGACCCTGCTTCAGCCCTCCTGGAACTCCTGGACCCGGAGCAGAACACAAACTTCCTAGATCATTACCTTGACATCAGTGTAGACTTGTCCATGGTGAGGCCTCAGATGTATAATGTGATCTCAGTGTCTTCCCCATGTCTTTGTCTCTTCTCTGGCTTTCTGTCTGCCTCTCTCTGTGTCTCTGTCTTTGTGTGTCTGTCTCTGTCTGTCTGTCTCTCCCCCTCTGTGTGTCTGTCTGTCTGTCCGTGTGTGTGTGTCTCTCTCTGTCTCTGTCTGTCCGTCAGTGTCGCTCTCTCTCTCTCTCTCTCTCTCTGTCTCTCTCTCTCTCTCTCTCTCTCTCTCTCTCTCTCTCACTGCACACACACACACACACACACACACACACACACACACACACACACACACACACACACTCACTCTTCTTTTTAACTCCTGTGTTTCTCTTGACTGTCTTGTCTCTTTCATTCTTTAATTATTATTATTTTAAATGGTGCTTAATTGATGTGTATGTGAATTAAGGGCCCAGTAGTTTCTCTGGGTAATTTGGATCTGATCTACAGAATGTTATCAGGCAAACGGCTAGTTAGCTTCACTAATAAAAAGTAATATTGCTGATGTGATGTGAAAACAGTTGCCCATTATTATATTCACCACACAACTTTAAGTCTCACACAGTCATACCAAGGAGCTACCGCAACATTAATTCTATGTTCCAGATCTATGTTTATTCCCAGAAGCAATTCTGTTGGCACAAAAAGTGTGTTCTTGGGTCCCTGTTAAGAAAACTACAGCTGTGTGCGTGTGTGTGTGCGCATGCGTGTGTGTGCATACATGTGTGTATGCGTGCATGCATGTGTGTGTGTGTGTGTGTGTGTGTGTGTGTGCGCGTGAGTGAATGCATGTGTATGTGCATGTGTGTGTATGCATATACTATGGATAAGTATAACAATGAAAGGTATTTATAAGGTGCAAAATTGTCTCTGGCAGGACAATTCTGAGTGGTGAGTTCCATAATTCTTCTCCTTCTTGATCACCACCACGCTGAGAGTCCCGTCTGCAAGATGAACATCCAGTTCCTCCTTGCTTCTGGAGAGTTTTGGTGTGCAACTGGACTGCTGTTGGCCACACATTTTGTCTTGCTGTCTGCAGAAAGCTGGCATCAGTGCAGCATATAATGTATATCTGTGTGGTCTTCAAGACTGCAGTTGCAGGTTGGTGATGGTTCCAGCTTTATTGTCCTGTACATGTGGGCATTGAGTCAGCTGTGGCCAGTGGAAGTGGAAGTCATCCCTCACAGTGCGTTGTCCCGGGGCTGCTCAGATGAGGGTCTTTTCTTCTTGGAAGGTGACGCTGTTGTCTTGCTGTCTTCCTTTGGCTGCAAGTTTGGTGAGCTCATCTGCATTTCCTTTCCTGGAAGACTACAGTGGGCTCTTTACCCACTGCTTGTCTGTGCTTCACGACCGCACGAAGGCCTCTGCAAAATGAGGGAGTTTTCATCTTGTGCTGTGGCTTCCAGAACTGACAATGTGTCAGACAAAAAAAAAAAAACACCTGTTGACATTCGTTGCTGGAGTCTCTGACCGTGGAGTTACTGCCAGGAGTTCCATAATAATGGTGTGTCTGTGTGTGTGCGCTTTCAGGTGCTGTTTATCACCACGGCCAATATACTGGACACCATCCCTGAACCGCTGCGTGATCGCATGGAGATGATTGATGTGTCAGGCTACGTGGCTGAGGAAAAACTCAGCATCGCCAAGGTAAACCTTCTGTAACTTTTTCCAGTGATTCCTCACTCTCGGCTTAGCCTTGATATAACCCTCTGTGGTTGGCTGGGCTGAAAGCACTAGCTAACTATAACTAACAAGTCTCACTTTCAGCTGATGAGTGAGAGTGGCTCGCTCACAGTCTTAATTTGAATATGATGAGAATGGCGAGACGTCTGATGGCAAGATGTCTGATGGTTTTGTCTGGCAGGTGTACCTGGTTTGTGTGAAAGCTGTGTGTGTTTAATGGCAAGATGTTTGATGGTTTTGTCTGGCAGGTGTACCTGGTTTGTGTGAAAGTGGTGTGTGTTTAATGGCGAGACATCTGATGGTTTTGTCAGGCAGTTTACCTGGTTTGTGTGAAAGTGGTGTGTGTTTAATGGTGAGATGTCTGATGGTTTTGTCAGGCAGTTGTACCTGGTTTGTGTGAAAGTGGTGTGTGTTTAATGGCGAGACATCTGATGGTTTTGTCGGGCAGTTGTACTTGGTTTGTGTGAAAGCGGTGTGTGTTTAATGGCAAGATGTCTGATGGTTTTGTTGGGTAGTTGTACCTGGTTTGTGTGAAAGTGGTGTGGTTTTGTCTGGCAGGTGTACCAGGTTTGTGTGAAAACTATGTGTGTTTAATGGCGAAACGTCTGATGGTTTTGTCTGGCAGTTGTACCTGGTTTGTGTGAAAGCTGTGTGTGTTTAATGGCGAGATGTCAGTTTTTTTTGTCAGGCAGTTGTACCTGGTTTGTGTGAAAGCGGTGTGTGTTTAATGGCGAGACGTCTGATGGTTGTGTCTGGCAGTTGTACCTGGTTTTTGTGAAAGTGGTTTGTGTTTAATGGCAAGATGTCTGATGGTTTTGTTTGGCAGTTGTACCTGGTTTGTGTGAAAGTGGTGTGTGTTTAATGGCGAGACGTCTGATGGTTTTGTTTGGCAGTTGGACCTGGTTTGTGTGAAAGTGGTGGGTGTTTAATGGCAAGACGTCTGATGGTTTTGTCGGGCAGTTGTACCTGGTTTGTGTGAAAGTGGTGTGTGTTTAATGGTGTTTAATGGTGAGACGTTGGATGGTTTTGTCGGGCAGTTGTACCTGGTGCCCCAGGCCCTGAGTCACACGGGCGTGCAGAAGGAGAAGGTGACTGTCACTGACGATGCCCTGCAGAAACTCATCAAGTCCTACTGCCGTGAGAGTGGTGTCAGGAACCTGCAGAAGCACATAGAAAAGGTCCGTCTGTCTCTCTGCCTGCCTGCCTGTCTGTCCATCTGTCTCTCTGCCTGCCTGTCTGTCTGTCTGACTGTCTCTCTGCCTGCCTGTCTGTCTGTCTGTCTGTCTCTCTGCCTGCCTGCCTGTCTGTCCATCTGTCTCTCTGCCTGCCTGTCTGTCTGTCTGCTGTCTCTCTGCCTGCTGTCTGTCTGTCTGTCTCTCTTCCTGCCTGCCTGTCAGTCTGCTGTCTCTCTGCCTGCCTGTCTGTCTGTCTGTCTGTCTCTCTGCCTGCCTGTCTGTCTGTCTGTCTGTCTCTCTGCCTGCCTGCCTGTCAGTCCATCTGTCTCTCTGCCTGCCTGTCTGTCTGTCTGTCTGTCTCTCTGCCTGCCTGTCTGCCCATCTGTGCCAGTGTTCTTTTGCTAGACAGACATTCAAGTGACATGCAGAAGCTATAGCATTAAGATGGCATGCCACTTGACAGAATATGTTTGATTTTGAACAATGTTTTCCTTCATCTTATCACCATCCATTTTAAATTGTGCATGGGAGATGTGCAGTGGTCACTGATTTTAAGTCAGTGTTGTTGTTGTTTTCTAGTCTTTTTCCTGTTCTCTGCAGGCATATGCTTACTGGACATTTACACATGCAGGGTTGCTGTTTTTGACAAACAGACGTGAGGCATGTGACCTTATAGCCTGATTTCCCTGTCTTCTCTTCGTCAGCTTGAAAATTATTCAGCCAAAGAAGCTGGGCGGAGAAGTGCTGTGGGCAGAAGGCCAGATTTATGTGACGTTTCAGCCACTTAGTGGTCCTCACTGACCATAAATCATAAAACTTACGTGATCGAGTCTGTGATGCTCACTGTTCAGAGGTTTGAGCTCAGCTGGTTTTTACTTATCCTGCATGCTATTTATAGCACAGTTAGTACACTGCGCTTGCCAGAGTATCTGATCTGGCTGTCAGTTGTATTGGCTATCTGTATATATATATATATGTATGTACTTCTGTCAATGTGTTAGACGGTCTGTGTTTGTCATTTACTGATTCAGTACTGTTGTCAGTGTGCTGTGTACAGTAATACAATTTTGACTAAATGGCAATGTTCATTGAATGTCTTGTTTTCAGCGGTGTTGCCTGATCTGCTGATCACAGTTGAAACAGTTTTTCCCCCTGGCTGCTTCAGATTTACCGCAAGGCAGCATTCAAGATGGTGAGTGAAGGGCTGGACTCACTGACGGTGAACAAGGAAAGCTTGCAGGACTACGTGGGTCGTCCCCTCTTTTCCCACTGATCGCATGTATGACAAGACTCCAGCTGGTGTCATCGCCGGCCTGGCGTGGACCTCCATGGGTCAGTTGTAAATGGGTTGGCCTGTGTTCTTAGATGCACGCGTGTGAGCGTGCGTGCCTGTGTGGATATGTGTGCATGCATATGCATGGGTGGATGAAAATGAGTATGTGTGGGTAGGTGTAAGTACATCTGTTTTGTGTGTGTGTTGAGCATCAGTGGATGTGTATGTGTGTGTGTTTTGTGTGTGTGTTGAGCATCAGTGGATGTGTGTGTGTGTGTGTTTTGTGTGTGTGTTGAGCATCAGTAGATGTTTGTGTGTGTGTGTGTGTGTTTTGTGTGTGTGTTGAGCATCAGTAGATGTTTTGTGTGTTTGTGTGTGTGTGTGTGTGTGTGTGTGTGTGTGTGTGGTCTGTTTCTTTAAATTCATGATTGCCTATGACCATGTTCCTTTGTTGTGTTTATGCATGACAGGTATTTTGTCTGTCACAAAGTGTTTATTCAGGTGCTTACTACTTTGAATTT
The DNA here is from genome assembly GCA_018857735.1 of Alviniconcha marisindica. Taxonomy (NCBI): domain Eukaryota; kingdom Metazoa; phylum Mollusca; class Gastropoda; family Provannidae; genus Alviniconcha; species Alviniconcha marisindica. The sequence continues at coordinate 178,262 of JABMCL010002787.1, forward strand.
CTGTGACATGTGGTCTTATGGTCTGTTAGCATATTTTTACATGGTGTGTGTGTGTGTGTGTGTGTGTGTGTGTGTGTGTGTGTGTGTGTGTGTGTGTGTGTGTGTGTGTGTGTATGTGGCATTTGCATGTGTGGGTGGGTGGGTGGGTGGGTGCATGTGTGTGTGGGGGCATAACCATTGATCTGTCTGTGTTCAGAGAGGCGGGTGGCAGTCTTTCATGTTTCACTTGGTTTCAGGTGGATCAACTCTCTACATAGAAACGGTGCTGAAGAAACCGTACGACCCCAAGGCCTCGACCCAGGAGACAGGCTCACTGGAGATGACGGGTAACCTAGGAAATGTGATGAAAGAGAGCGCCCAACTGGCCTACACCTTTGCCAAGTCCTTCATGGCCAAGTACTACCCAGACAACCAGTTTCTGCAGCAGGCCAGCCTGCATCTCCATGTACCCGAGGTAGGTTGGGGGTCATACAAGGTCTGCGCTCACTGTGGCTCGTGTCCCAGCGTGTATGGATAGACTTCATTGAGGAAAGGTTTACATATGAGAAAAAATGTACATATGAGAAGAGTTTTGAGATGTCAGTTTGCTTGCGACAAGAGTTTGATTGTCCCTGAGGTGACCCTGTGTGGAGACTCCTAGTGGGGGACTTCTGTGAACTAACTCCTGGGGATGGATGGGGGTGGGGGACTTGTGTGAACTAACACCTGGGGATGGGTGGGGGGGGGGGGGGGGGGAGAGGGGAGTTTGAGTAACATCACCTGGGGATGGGGGGGGGGGGGGGGACTTGTGTGACAAGCTGGGATGGGTGGGGTGGGGACTTGTGGTGAACCCTGGGGATGGGGGGGGGGGGGGGACTTGTGTGAACTAACACCTGGGGATGGGTGGGGGGGGGGGGGGGGGAACTTGTGTGAACTAACACCTGGGATGGGTGGGGACTTCTGTGACACCTTGGGGGGGGGGGGGGGGATTTGTGATTAACACCGGGGGGGGGGGGGGGGGGGGGGGGGAGGGAGTGTGAATTAACACCTTGCTGGGGGGAGGGGGGAGACTTCTACGAACTAGTGCCTTGGGGAAAGAAGTGGGACGATTCCATGAACTAACACCTTGATGGGGTGAGGGAAGACTTCTGGGAACTAACACCTTGTGGTTGGGGGGGGGGGGGCACCTGAGAACTAACACCTTGTCTTATGCGGGCAGGGAGCCACACCGAAGGATGGGCCAAGCGCCGGAAGCACCATTGCCACAGCTCTGCTGTCCTTGGCCCAGAACCGACCTGCCCGGCAGGACCTGGCCATGACGGGGGAGGTGTCGCTTACAGGCAAAATTCTTCCTGTGGGCGGCATCAAAGAGAAGACCATTGCTGTGAGTACCAGCCATTACAGTTTCACCCTGTTGTTTTCTGCCGAAACAGATAAGTTAGAGTTATGGTCAAGTAAAAATGTCTACGGTGAAAATATAATTGTCGAGCATGGGCCTTTTTCATTTGTGTTTTGGTAAAAAGACTCAGCTCTGTATCATATATCGAAGCAAGGCGCTTGGCGCCGCACATTTCACGCCACAGTGACCGTTAGCCAATCATATTTTTGCTATCGACCACCTCAGTCAGTTGCCAACCTCACTTTCCTTCATGTCCTTCAGGACATTCTGGGTGTTTTGGCAGCCATTTTTCAATCAACACATTTCGTTTCAGGAACGGTAGACAAAGTATTAAGATTGTATTATTGCCCTGTTTATTGCCCATGCTGAAATCATACATGGAAATTTGTCTCTTGTCTGCACATTGTGTAACATTAAACTATAATTAACGTATGCGCACGCACACATGCATGCATGCAGGCACGCACACACATGCATGCATGCAGGCACACACACACATGCACACATGCATGCATGCAGGCACACACACGCACACATGCGTGCATGCAGGCACACACACACACGCACACATGCATGCATGCAGGCACACACACACATGCACACATGCATGCATGCAGGCACACACACGCACACATGCATGCATGCAGGCACACACACACATGCATGCATGCGTGCATGCAGGCACACACACGCACACATGCATGCATGCAGGCACACATGCACACATGCATGCATGCAGGCACACACACACACGCACACACATGCTTGCATGCAGGCACACGCACACATGCATGCATGCAGGCACACACACACATGCACACATGCATGCATGCAGACACACACACGCACACACTCACACATGCATGCAGGCACACACACACATGCACACATGCATGCAGGCACACGCACACATGCATGCAGGCACACACACACACACGCACACATGCATGCAGGCACACGCACACATGCATGCAGGCACACACACACACGCACACATGCAAGGAAATGGGTGCAAGAGGGCGACTGAGATCAAGAAAAGCAGGTGTGTAGAAAAAAGAAGAAGACATGTTGAAAAATGCTGACAAATGTCACAAACACTACTGAGAAGTGAATTTGAGGTAGGCAGGTCTGGGCACGTGACAAGCAGTTATAAACAGCATCTGTGCTTTCCTACATAAGTGTCATTAGATTTCCTGGGAATGTTATCCTGCCATGGAGGTTTTTTTCTTTTCCCTTTCACTAAATAATTCTCACTGTCTGTAAAGAAGGTATCACACACAGTGAAGTCTTTTAGGAAGAAGCCTCCATGACCGTGCTTTTCTTTAACAGGAATTTGTCTGAAGATGTAAAAATCCCAGTGCTAGGCCAGGGCCTGTCATCTTCCGCCATGTGTGTGTGTCCATTTTGTCTGATACAGAATTGCACGTTAACAGAGTTTGTTTCCAGAGGGGTTTACAGTACTGCGACTTCTGCTGCGTTTTTGTGCTCACTGACAGTACCATGTTCACCAGTGATGGGTGGCTGGCTTTTGTTTCCCGTTTCTTTAGTACTTCTGCTCTCTGTCCCAGGCTAAGAGAGCTGGCATGACGACCATCATTCTGCCGGAAGAGAACCGGAAGGACTACATGGACCTACCCGACTTCATCACAAAAGGAATGGAAGTGCATTTTGTGGAAAATTACAAACAAATTTATAAGCTCGCCTTTGACCAAAAGTTGTAATGCCTCGTGTTCCAAGTTTTCAAGCATTTTGAAAGAGGTGCTTGAGAAGTGATGTGAATTTGTGTTTTTAATGTTACTAGTTGTAAAACAGTGTCTGACAGGATTATGCACAGACTGTAAACCAGTGACAGAATTATGTTCTTTAAGTGTGTGTTAAAGTTTGAATTGGGAGTTTTTTTCTCATGGCCGATTCAGGTCACTTTCCCATGTCAAGCCATCTGTCTGACCCAGTCATGCCATACTGCTGAAGTAATCCTGAGCATGGAGTGACATTTCTACAGAATTTTGCCAGGGCATTTTTCCATTGCTCTTTAGTTCTTCAGCAGGCTCATGCCAGTAACACACAGGACCACTGGCAGTCAGAACATGTGGGACTGTAGCTGTGGAAAACCAGCTTGGATCTCAGCTTGAAGCCCTCACTTCATCTCATCCAAAGTACTGCTCGGAAATAACTGTAATATTGGACACCAAGTGTGCCTGATTTATTGACCCTAAACACTTTCAAATTCTTTTAGACAGACATATATATATTGTGACAACAAAGATCCAAATGCACACACACACACACACACACACACACACACACACACACACACACACACACACACACACACACGCCAAAAACAAACAAAACCACACACATATCAACACACAAAAACACATGCAAACTAACTTTCTCTCTCCTCTCTCTCTCTCTCTCTCTCTCTCTCTCCTCTCTCTCTCTCTCTCTCTCTCTCTCTCTCTCTCTCTCCTCACACACATGCACGCGACACTAAGCCCACCACCCTGATACTAAGGAGAGGGGCTGTGAGAAGGTGGATGCTGCTTTGTCCAGGTTTCGAACCTGCAACATCTTAATCTGTAGTTTGATCACTGCTCAGCTTCTCCACCTTCCACCTCATGTGTTCAGGTCAGGGTGGTATCCATGTGCTCAGGAAAACCCATACATGTGCTCCTGTGCCCTAACACTGCCGGTGATTTTTGGTACAAGTGTCTGTTGAAAGTGAGTGGTATTGATGGCATACATGTGTGTGACTTGGCCAGGGTGTTTGAGATTTTTAACATTCAGAATTTCATCTCTGCCTCCAGTCCTTCATTTTCTTGAGTCATTAATCAAACTATTAAAGAATTACACACCATCACAAAATGAAAACCGCACAGGTCTTCAAAGTACTTTTGTCCAGTCTTATTCCAGTTATGTTATACTGCTCATTAAACATCATATTATGCACTTTACATATGTATACATATAAAGTAATCAGATTCAATCATCTAGAGCTCTTTTTCAGTTTGTAATAATGAACATTTGCAAATAAGGATGAATATGAACTTGAAATGGGGAAGTTCAAATTGTCAGCCCTATTAGATGCTTCTTCAGGGATGGTACGGGAACTTAGAAACTGTATGAGTGAGATTGAAGATGTAAATTATTCTAATATGCTTCTGAAACTCCTAGTCCAATTGTACCTCTGGGGCCTGGCACGTGTGCATGTGCTGTCGTCAAAAGATCCATACTGTCTTACCATCTTCATTTAAACAGAAAGATAATATACATGCTGAGCAGTAAGTAGCCTTACAGTGATGCTGAGCTGTGATCATGGTGTTGATGAGAGCGCTGAGTCGGCAGAAAGAACCGTGATAACTTGTGATTTACTTTGCATGGCTTTGTCGTGGAGTAGCCCCGAGGGGCATCTGCTGCTGATCATTTTTGTTGCTCCTCGTGCAAAACGAAGGCGCAAGAAAAGGGAACTCTGTCAGTTGATACGTGAAGGAATTTGTCTTTTTGGACAGTGGCAGAACAACACAAGGCTACAGCATCCCGTACTGTGTGACTGTGTCACACATTTTGAATCTGTGCACAAAATGTACGCAGTTATTTTATCTTGATAATTTCCTGCTACTGGCAGAACAATGCAGTAGTTTCTTGATTTTGTATTATCATTTAATTTAAAAAACATTTTAAAAAAATTGGGTGGTGGGGGGGGGGGGGTGGGGGGGGTGTATTGGACTTGTGTTGTTGGTGATGTGTTTTTTTTTTTTGGGGGGGGGGGGGGGGGGAGTGTTTTTTGTGGGTTTTTTTTTGGGGGGGGGGTTGATCACATGGCCATTTCAAGACATGGAACATCTTGTCTTTAATGATGATCAAAATGAAGTGCAGCACTTTTCATTGGTTCTTGCTTGATGAATGAGTTTTGGCATCACAAGCTGCTTTGAAAAATAATGGAAATCTGAAGTTCAGCAAATGCATCCACTTGCCCTTAAATAAGATCCACTGAGTTTTTGTATTGCTTTTGTTTTGTTTATCTCTCATTTATCTGTGTCTGCAGCTATATTTATTAGGGTGAGAATATTAGTTATTCTTGCTTTGTTTTTCATCTTCTCATGCTTTTGTTACCTGATAATTGTAACAGCAAATTCAGTGCAATGAAAGAAGCATCCTCTCTCAGTGCCACTGATTCAGTTTTGAAGGCAGCTTCTGTGATGTGTTTAGCAAAGCAGCGAGCTTGCCTGAATGTCAGTGTGAAAAGCAGTCAACTGTCGACAGGGAGTGAAACATTTTCCTACGTGGGTGAATGGGGTGATTGTTTCCCTCTGGACCCGTTCAGTTTTCACTGAACTAACTTCAGAGTGCTTCCATAAATGAACCTGTTGTTCTAGACTGCACAAAATGTCCATTAGAAAATAGAAGAACAAGAAAGAAATTACCATTTTCTGGCAGTTTGCATGTGTGCTGAGTGGGCTGTCAGAGGAGATAAGTTTTGCGTATACATCAGTTGATGAGTCAGCTTTCACAGACGTAAAGTTTTGCGTATACATTGAGTCAGCTTTCACAGACATAAAGTTTTGCGTATACATTGAGTCAGCTTTCACAGACGTAAGTTGAGTTTTGTTTTTTGTTTTCTAATGGGTACCCATTAATTGTTGAAATTGACAGAATATTGCTCTGTTCAGTTGTAATCTTTGGATTGTATCGACATTTCGTGGGTTTTTATCCACTGATCTTTTTTGAGAAACATTTGGGTCAACATACATGCTGTTGTTGACCTGCTTTAGGCAAAATGCTAAAGTTTTGTTTTAGTTTTTGTTTTTGAATGTTGTATTGTTGTCTAGATGTTGAAACTAGACCAAACATTGGGATCTAGGTAGCCATTGATCAGACCCGTGAAAAATGATTACAGCATGCATGTTCGATCATTTCCCACATTGTGAGTGTATTCATTGATTGCTTAAATGCTAGCTTCTGTTTGGTGAGTGTGTGTGTGTGTGTGGGGGGGGGGGGGGGGGGGGGGCGAGTGTTTTCGTTTATGTTGATTCCTGATGTTATCCAGGTGAATGTGTCTACTTACAGTGGAACCTCATTAAGACAGAGGGGCTGGGACCATTACAACCAGTTCTTCTTGAGAGAAGTTTGTTTTAGGAGAAGTGTAAAAACAAAAAAATGTACAAAGGCAGAGGAACCGAACCGAACCGAACACTCAGTTTCAGTTTTCACTGAACTAACTTTAAAGTGCTTCCATAAATGAACCTGTTGTTCTAAACTGCACAAAATGTCCATTAGAATATAGAAAAACAAGAAAGAGATTACCGTTTTCTGGCTGTCAGAGAAGATAGCATGGAAACTATGTCTGACAACATGGAAAATATGCAACATTTTTTTATAGATATTTGCAAGCTACTTTTGGCCATTGAAACATCTTGTTACTGTTTAGTTTTTTTTTAACAGAAGAAGTACTTTTTGCTGCAGCATTGAGCTCCACAGGAGCAACCATGTTGGTTCGCTCCTTCCTTATGAAGAGCGGGAAACGATTGGCTCGTGTCGTTTCATGTATATCTTTGGCCACACACGCGGGCCTTGTTTAAGACGTCACCAACACAGACTGATGGGCATAAAGTGGCAGCACTCATGATGGTGACTTCACTACATTCAAATTCTTCCTCTTCAGGTGATGTCCTCGGATGTCGGTTGACATATTAGGGACAAGCTGAGACCAGTGCGTGAGCATGGTTCAGTATATCTTTACGTCCACGGAAACCATAAGGCTCGTTAGGACGGACAGCCCAGGACGGCCACCTCGACTCTCACACAGCTCCTGAACTATGTACATTCAAACTTGTTGATCGCTTTTATATAGCGCTATAATTCCCCGCTCTCCAGTAGACTCACCGCGCTGGCTTTTAACAAATGTTTGCTACTTTCAGACATTGATTTTTAACAAGCAAGCCAAGAAATTGAGTGGTACACTACTGTGTGTACCTTTTAGAAACTATTCTGATTTAGCTATTAATTTTATTAGATATACTTTTACAAATTCCATTCTTATCGGCAGAACCTTTTTCGGTTCGGTTCCCCTTTAAGAGAAGGATGTCTTAAGAGAAGGAAAAAAGATACAAGGAGAGTGTGCAGTGTGGATTTTAAAATCAGTTAAACTTAAAAGGGGAATGTATTTCGTCTTAAGAGAAGGTTGTTGTTTTTTGCTGATGGTTCCACTGTAAATGTAATAATCACTGTACACATCGTGATGAAACTGTGTAAAGATTGCGAATAAAAGATGCATGACACGGTACAGTAATGTTTCTGTTCATTTATTCTTTGTGTGTGTGTGTGTGTGTGTGTGGTGTAGATTTTGCTGTTTATCCTTCAGTAATTTGTTTAGCTTTCTACAGTTTGAATTGTTTGTAAATATTGTTGTCAGTTTCCACTAGTACATCTCAAATGTTAAACTTTTGCTTTCTGTACAGCATGCTAATTAAGCTCAAATTTTATATTAGAGGATCTTGCTTCACATGCATTATTATTATTAGTCGTTCAAGCTACTGAACATAAACTCTGTGTGTGGTGGTGGGGGGGTGGGGGGGGGGGAGAAAGAAGCACCTATTGATATGACAAAACAAAACGACGAGAAAATGTGTCGGCATAAATGCCTTTTGTCCAAGCAGCAGCAACGAGACGCAGCTATTCTGAAGTAAAGCCGTGAGGTCAAATGAATCCGTTGAAGTGCCCAATATTTCAGCGCCCTTTACAAAACCCAGTGCAGGATTTTTCCAGACGGTCTGGTCGCTGTCTTAATTGTGACTGTCTCACAATTAATAAAACATTAAAAGGGCTCCCATCGCCGCATGCCCACCTTAATGCAGGAGTCATTCTGGTGGTGACAGTGTAGCGTACAGTAGAGCAGAGTCTTTCTCTTCTTCCTCCACCTCCTGGGATTTCGGTCCCCGCCAGTACCTCTTCGGAGACAGCGCGGCGTTAAAATCCAGTCTCACCAACCATCCAACTACCCAAGATGTTGATCATCATCCCATGTTGTTGAAGTGTTGTTTTCCATCCACAAAAACCGTAGGTTTATTAGGGACGGGAGCCCAGGACGTCCACCTCGACTTTCACACAGCTCCTGACCTCTGCACAAACCAGCTGATTGAAGTGTTGTTTTCCGTCCACAGAAACCGTAGGTTTATCAGGACGGGAGCTCCAGGACGTCCACCTCGACTTTCACACAGCCCTGGACCTCCTGCACCAAACCAACTGATTGAAGTGTTGTTTTCCGTCCACAGAAACCGTAGGTTTATCAGGACGGGAGCCCAGGACGTCCACCTCGACTTTCACACAGCTCCTGACCTCTGCACAAACCAACTGATTGAAGTGTTGTTTTCCGTCCACAGAAACCGTAGGTTTATTAGGGACGGGAGCCCAGGACGTCCACCTCGACTTTCACACAGCTCCTGGCCTCTGTTACCATCCCATGAGCGATAAGACGTAATTTACAGGCTGGTGGTAAGCGGACGAAGGCTCGGTGTGCTTTGTCTTCAGAAGTTGTACTTCGTGGGCATTGTTGTGTCGTGAGCCGATTTGGTCTGGCGGTTAGGTAAGCAGGCTGGTAAGCAGAAGGACATCAGTTCGATTCCGCTCCGGCTCTCCAACACTCTCTCTTCAAAAGTTGTGGTCTGTGGACACTGTCTTTGTGACTTAATTTCTCCCTCACATTAATACAAGATCAAAATGGCTCTCATCGTTGCCCCGTCTTAATGCAAAAGTCATTCTGGTGGTGATGAAGATGCAGCGTTTGGTATAGTCTCCCCTTCCCCCCCCCCCCCCCCCCCCCCCTCCGACACACCCACCTCCTGGAAATATCCTCGCTAGT
>JABMCL010002787.1:190000-200000 GCA_018857735.1 Alviniconcha marisindica
GATGTCTAACTTCGACTATCTCGACAAGACCGACAACACATGCCAACAGAAGAAAAAAAACAAGAATATGTCTCTTTATTAGACCAAACAAAACACTGAAGTACACATCTGCTTAGAATCATTCTTTAGCAGATTGGAATGAAACTTCTATCACGTAATGCAGTAATTTACATCCTCGAAAGTAGAGTTTAACTACATAATCTTCGCACTTAACTATTTGCTATCAATTATCTGCTCAAGAGAGAGAGAGAGAGAGAGAGAGAGAGAGAGAGAGAGAGAGAGAGAGAGAGAGAGAGAGAGAGAGAGAGAGAGAGAGAGAGGTGGGGGGGGGGAGACAGACAGAGACAGACACAGAGAGACAGAGACAGACAGAGAGAGATAGAGCGAGAGAGACAGAGCGAGAGGAAGACAAAGAATCACGCCGTTTTACCTCCAGTAACACCCACCCCACTGCCAACATTTTCCAGTTGTCGAAACTTGAAATTGAACTGGAAAAAAGAAAGAAAGAAAAACAGAGAGAAAAAAAACCAGAGAGAGAGAGAGAGAGAGAGAGTTAAAACAGGCTAAGATCCACTTCATGCAAAAGTTGCCAACTCAGCAAGCTGTACGAATATTTGATCGATAATACAGGAAAAAAAAGGGGGCGTCAGGGGAGGGGGGTGTCAGGGAAAGGGGGGGGGGAGAGAGAGAGAGAGAGAGAGAGAGAGAGAGAGGGGAGAGAGAGAGAGAGAGAGAGAGAGAAGTAGCCAGGCAAAAGCCTGATGTTTTTGACCACCATCTCTTAGTGAAGTGAAACAAGTGAAACGACATTGCACAAAGTCAGCATCCACATTTTGTTAGCGCAACGGCCTTCTATCATTCCTCAGCTCGCTTGGGCCTCTTTACTCACAATACACCACAGGCAAGCCTTTCTGAACCTCCCCCCCCCCTTCCCTCTCTTCTTCATCTTCCTTCCCCCTCCTCCTTCTCCACCCTTCCCCCTCCCCCACCCACCTGTTAGTAACATAATCATCATTATGGTGTATCATAGTGGATTCAATTTTTCCTTGCGACTAGCTGCGACGCAGTCATCAGAATTCTGGTTAGTGTTCTTCAGACATGTCCCCGTTGGATAGGAAATGATGATAAAGCGAAAGTCTTTATTTGTGTACCATAAGAACAAGGAAAGGGCTCGAATGGGCTCGAAATAGTGAAGAGAATATGTAGCGTGTTATAGAATTTAAAAAAAAAAGAAAAAAAAAAAGAAAAAAAAAAAGAAGAAGATACTATACCGAGTAGACCTACGCACTAGATTATTAAGGAATGTTGCACAAACGTATAACATAACATCGTGACCAAACAGATGAAGATTTTTTTTTTTAAATACAAGGGTAAGTAAATAATATCAAAGACAAGGAAGATTTTCCGAACAAAAAAGCGAAAAATAAGACAGCTGATCCTTTGTAATTGATTTTTGATTTTGTAAAAAAAAGAAAAAAAGTCTTTGACAGCTGAAGCAGTTTCTTAAAAAAAACAAATATATATAGCAATTTAGTAGTAGTAGTAGTAGTAGTAGTAGTAGTAGTAGTAGTAGTAGTAGTAGTAGTAGTAGTAGTAGTGGTGGTGGTGGTGGTGGTAGCAGTAGTAGTAGTAGTACCAGTAAGAAGGAGAAGAACAGTAACGATAATAAACTGCCGTCTATTGTGGTAGTTTTCATGCAGTACTCAAACACATTTCGGTGGGGTATGTTCGGTGAAATATGCACGAAACAAGAACAATCCACACAAGACGGATGAATAATATATTATGATCACGTACGTGGCAGACTCAGTGCCAGATGACTTCACGAATATCTCAGATGACGAAACCTTTTACAGAAGAGGGACAAAACAAGGGCAACACACAGCAGAATTAACAATAGGTATTGTTAGAGAACATGATTATGACCTATACACAATGACCTCACCAGAATAGATACGTAGTGTTACAGGAACTGGCATCTCACACAATGATTATGAGCAACACTGGCTGCATGGAACGACTGGTATAACGTGCATACAATAAATGATGCTAATGACACGTGTTTTATTTCCCTATGATAAAATTATTTAATCATAAATATATCCACAGGCCTATGTACGCATTTATCATCACGTCACAACACAATACTACAGAAAAGCAATGATGTTATAATCACAATGACTCGTCAATGATATTAGCTTTAGATGATAGACATTTATCAACATGCATGGCAATGTTTGTGATATTTATTTACAGCTGAAAACAACACTGGGGTACCGTGAAGTCATGTGCTAAGAACCTAATTGGATGGAAATGTTGAAAACGGATTTTGATTTCTTAACTTATTGATTGACTTTGTGTGTGTGTGTGTGCGTGCGTGCGTGCGTGCGTGCGTGCGTGCGTGTGTGTGTGTGTTTATTTGCTATTTTGCATATATATGTTGTTAGAACTGGGTAGATCTATCTCGAAACGTCTGGGCGTAAAAAAAAAGCAAGTATCTCTTTATTTGCTTTCGAAGAATACGGTTTATTTGCAAAGAAATGCCAGCTTCGACAACGTCTCGTCACATGAACTACTAGTATTTTTTCTCGGGTTTATTGGTTACATTTTTGAAGATTATTGACTGATTTTGTCAAGATTACTGTTTATTGTTGCTGTTGTCGATGCTGCTGTTTTATTGTAGCTGTTGTTACTGGTGGTGGAGGTGGTGGTGGTTGCTGTTGCTGCTATTTTGTTGTAAGCAACAACTGTTCGTTCCCTTGGACTCTTAAACATTCGCAGGCCTGTAGTAGTAATTAAGTGTCTCGCGGATGGCTATATTATAGATGTCTTCAGAAGAAAGAGAAATAAATCAACGAACCACTGGACCAAAATATTGACGGGATCAATGATAACATCACATGTATGATATATTTACCAACGACAATGAATAATAGATGATTACATCACATTGACGCTTATTTACACTGTTGTTCAGATTGTGACCAGATGTTTGGGCTAGTACATACAGAGAGATATATAACACACACAGCTGATATACTCAGCACGGTCAGTTTCTACACATGTCTTTACATTTCCTTAATTAAAAATCATTAAGAGAGAGAGAGAGAGAGAGAGAGAGAGAGAGAGAGAGAGAGAGAGAGAGAGAGAGAGAGAGAGAGAGAGAGAGAGAGAGAGAGAGAGAGAGAGACAGACAGACAGACAGAGCAGACGACGAGAAGACAGACAGAAGAGAGAGACAGAGAGAGAGAGAGAGAGAGAGAGAGAGAGAGAGAGAGAGAGAGACAGACAGGAAGACAGAGACAGACAGACGACAGACCAGCAGAGAGAGAGAAGAGAGAGAGGGGGAAAGACGAGAGACAGAGCCAGAAGAGAGAGACGCACCGAGAGAGAGAGAGAGAGAGAGAGAGGGAGAGAGAGAGAGAGAAGGAGAGAAGAAGGAGGCGTTTTCCTTAGAAGAAATACACATAAAAAATAAACAAAAATAAACAAACAAACAAAACCCCACTGGAAAGTGACCTCAATTACAGCCATGACACCTGTACAAATTACAAACTCGTCTCCACTCCGCATAATAAATAACAGTCCGCTAATGTTTCTTCACATATTTATAGCGGCCTTTATTATCCCCTCAATAACACAATGCCCCATCGTCAATTCCAAGTGTTCTTCGTGTCCCACCATTCATCCATCGATAATGCCACGGATATCCCGAAGCTTTCTTACATTCTGCTCCGGTCTTTTGGAACGCTTTGTCACCTTCAATCTGTCAGTACGAACTCTGCCCCTTTTATTGGCTCAGCTTAAAACACCACCTCTGTTATTATGAAGTTTGATTTTGAAAAATAAAAACAATATGTCCGTATCAGCAGCCAATTTCACCGTTGTTGTTTTGTTGCCGAGTCTGATTCAGTTTGATTTGTAATTTTATTTTATTTTTCTTTATCAAGCACGTTTGAGTTGTCATATAATACTGTCAAAAGCTGTGGGCGATTGTATTTGCAAAAGAGACGGGGCTCAGCACACAGTTTCATAAATATTATGAATGCTACTTCTACCACATGGATTATTTCCACAGAGACTGCTTTAATCCCAGTCCTTCCCCACATAACCTCAGCTAGACATACAATCGACAGAGGCCCCAATACGTTTAAAACATTGTCTATTTTATTCTTTCTGTAACTGTATGTAGACGTTCGATATTGTTGAAGCAGACTACCTCTTACAATTACATACGATGAGTGAGCATCAAAACACTGTTAAACCTGCGTCCTTCTGGTTCCCCCCCCCCCCCCCCTCATATAACCGTACTGGGTGACAGCTAGGCGTAAAACACCAGGTTACTTGCTTGCTGCGTCCTTCTCTACCCGTTCCAGCGTATAATTATTGATAAAGACATACGCGAATGTGCACCAACGCCGTCTGCTAACACAGCCTGTTTCGACCATACGTATCTTTGCATTCTAAAAAAATAATTGTACAGGATTTGCAATGAATTTGCTCGGGAGAGTTCATCTGTATATAATTACAGCAACTGCCGGGCGACTGTAACTTTAAAACGAACATAAAGTGCTCGTGCTTAAGGGGGCAGATATAATAATTATGACTGTAAGACATGTGTAACTTACGCCGTCTCAACACAAAAAAGCTGAACATACACAGGTATGACATAGACAAGTGGGTATGACACACGGTTGGACACGTATATATATATATATATACATAGCCAGATAGAATCAGCAAATTATCCAATATTATAGGTTACCTACCTACAGCATGTTTTAATGAAGCGAAATAAAATTAAAAAAAGACAAATATAACAATGGCTTGAACATATCCAGATGTGGTCTCTTTCTACTGACAAATATCCAAGGTTATGTACCTTGATGAAAAGGAAGAAAAACTGACGCTGTTTTGCGTGTAACTGGTGTAACTAGATGTTGACAGTATGTTTAATTTTTAGCGCCCCAGCGATATCTGGGTTTTACCCCCACCCACACCGCCCATTAAACAACAAAGGAGCAAAAGAAAGAACAAACAAGCACAGAAACGCAATTAAACACGACACGAACGACTCTTCGTTTTGCTGAGAAATCAATTTCTGTGCTATCATGGCAAATCTGAAAGACGCCTTGTGTATTTCAAGTACGGTGCCAGCTTGAGTCAGGAAACTGCTCGAGAAAACTAAATATTCAAATAAAAATTTCTTTTTAAAGCAACACTGTTAGTCCTTAGTTATTATTATTATTATTGTTGTTGTTGTTATTATTATTATTGTTATTGTTATTTTGCCGGTCATGTTCGACTATCAATATTGGCAAGAAGACCTATACTTACAAAATGAACCGAAGCATGTACCAGAATCTGCTTAAGTATAATCTATACAGACTTTACCGCTACGCAAATGATTGGGTATGACATTAACACCGTGTTTCATTATCACGTCTTCAGCCCACAATACAACCAGCTGAATGATCTCGACTTCAGTGGCAGCTAGAATAATGTGTACAGTATACGCCATTTCATTACCCTGTTTCATTTCTACTTAGGCTGGCATTTCACTATTTCTAAACTGTTCATCTTCTTAAACTGTTCAAAAATGAAACTGTCTTTCATTGTGTGTCAAAAAGACAACCTCTCATTCACATTCTTCGTTCAAAAAACTAACAATCCGTAACAGTTGTAGCGCACACTCTTCTTCCTTCTTTGTTCCCATCACAAAGGATGGCAACTATTCCAACAGCTTGTGCCACTCAGCAATTTGCTTCCGGGGGCAATTCATGACCTCGTTCCAGTGGCTGGCCTCCTGACCTCCGCACTTGACCCCGATCTCCAGGCGACCAACAACCTCGTTCTTGGTCATGCGATCCCAGTCGAGGATGAGGAACTCGAGGGAGATGTTCTGCAGACCTTCGTTGTAGGGCACGTCGAAGAGAAAGGACTCATTGAAGACCGGGTTCAGCGTGCGCTTCTTCACGTGGGTCTTCTTCTTGGCGATGCGTTGTCCGTTGTACAGGAGGTAGATCTTCACGTAGGGATCTGCGGACAGAGGAAACAGGGGGTCGATATAGCGCTAGTTAAGCTAGTGTAGCATTACCACCAAGCTGTACATCTCCAGGCAGGGATCTGTGGACAGAAGAAATAAGGGGTCGATATAGCGCTAGTTAAGCCAGTGTAGCATTACTATACCGCCAAGTTGTACAGGAGGTAGATCTTCACGTAGGGATCTGCGGACAGACGAAACAGGGGGTCGATATAGCGCTAGTTAAGCTAGTGTAACATTACAATACCGCCAAGTTGTACAGGAGGTAGGTCTTCACGTAAGGTTCTATGGACAGAGGAAGAAGGGGTCGATATAGTATTACCACCGAGTTGTACATCTCCACGTAGGGATATGAGGACAGGGGAAACTGGTCGATAAAGCCCTTGTTAAACTGGTGTAGTATTACCGCAAAGTAGTAAAGGTGGTAGATTTTCACGTATGGATCTGTGGACAGTAAGAAACTTGGTGTTTTACACCCAGTCAACCATTGCGGTTATATCAGGGCGAATCTGTGGACAGAGGAAAAAAGGGGGTTGATATAGCTCTCGTCAAACTGGTGTAGCATTACCACCAAGTTGTACATCTCCACTTAATGATATTGGGACAGAGGACACGGGGGTCGATATAGCGTTCATTAAACTGGTGCAGTATTACCATCAAGTTGTAGACTTCATGAGGTAGATCTTCACTTAAGGCCCTGCTGACAGTGGAAAAGGCGGACGATATATCGTTCGTTAAACTAGTGTATTGCCGCGAAGTTGTTTCTGAAAAGGCATTGTGAAGACTGAAATCCCAGGGGACTGAGAAGAAAATGAGCCTGTCCCTGATCGTTAAGACGTGTTCATCACCCCAGAATTGTCTTCGAAGGGCTGCTGGCTGAAGGCCGAAATCCCACAGGGTTAGGGAAGAAAAGCTCTTCGCCACCTTATTTACAACTTCCGTGTTGTTTCTGAAGAGTTATTGGTCGGAACCAAACCCCCAGAGGATTGTCGGAGAGAGGAACCGGTTCATTACTTTGCTGACAATTTCCGTGTTGTTTCTGAAAAGGCGACCAACATCCCAGAGGATTGTGGGAGAAAGGAAACCGGTTCGTTATTTTGCTGACAATTTCCGTGTTGTTTCTGAAAAGGCGACCAACATCCCAGAGGATTGTGGGAGAAAGGAAACCGGTTCATTACTTTGCTGACAATTTCCGTGTTGTTTCTGAAAAGGCGACCAACATCCCAGAATATTTTGGGAGAAAGGAAACCGGTTCATTACTTTGCTGACAATTTCCGTGTTGTTTCTGAAAAGGCGACCAACATCCCAGAGGATTGTGGGAGAAAGGAAACCGGTTCGTTATTTTGCTGACAATTTCCGTGTTGTTTCTGAAAAGGCGACCAACATCCAGGAGGATTGTGGGAGAAAGGAAACCGGTTCATTACTTTGCTGACAATTTCCGTGTTGTTTCTGAAAAGGCGACCAACATCCCAGAATATTTTGGGAGAAAGGAAACCGGTTCATTACTTTGCTGACAATTTCCGTGTTGTTTCTGAAAAGGCGACCAACATCCCAGAGGATTGTGGGAGAAAGGAAACCGGTTCGTTATTTTGCTGACAATTTCCGTGTTGTTTCTGAAAAGGCGACCAACATCCCAGAGGATTGTGGGAGAAAGGAAACCGGTTCGTTATTTTGCTGACAATTTCCGTGTTGTTTCTGAAAAGGCGACCAACATCCCAGAGGATTGTGGGAGAAAGGAAACCGGTTCATTACTTTGCTGACAATTTCCGTGTTGTTTCTGAAAAGGCGACCAACACCCCAGAGGATTGTTGTAGAAAGGAAACCGGTTCGTTATTTTGCTGACAATTTCCGTGTTGTTTCTGAAGAGGCGACCAACATCCCAGAGGATTGTGGGAGAAAGGAAACCGGTTCATTACTTTGCTGACAATTTCCGTGTTGTTTCTGAAAAGGCGACCAACATCCCAGAGGATTGTGGGAGAAAGGAAACCGGTTCGTTATTTTGCTTACAACTTCCGAGTTGGTTCTCAAGAGGCATTATGATTATTGATCGCTTTTACATAGCTCTACTCTCTTCTCTCGAGCAGACTCACTGTGCTTATGTCGTATGTGATTCTGAATGAGTAACTGTATTCTTTTACAACGCGTACCTTTAATATCCGCCGAAGTGGTGTACTGACAGCGCTGTTTGGTTGCTGCGTGGCTGGTACCACGTGAAACTGCTGCCGTCTAGGCGACAGTTCTGTGTACACCAGTCAACCATGCACCAGTTTAGAGTGTCACTTCTTTCTAAAGACACATAGGCAGGGTGCATGCGAGTTTAGCTAAAACCTGCCACTTGCACTTTTGGCAGAATGACCGGGATCTTTTACGTGCTACTGCGGTAACACGGGGGTGGAACGGATACCGAAATGAGAGTCAGCACCAAAAAAGTTGACCCCGGAGGAGAAAATTCTCCCGCCGCTTCCGCCGGGACTGGAACCCGGGACCTTTCGATCACGAGTCCGACGCTCTAACCACTGAGCTATCCCCGCTTTCCATCTTTTGTATAGGCAGGCGAGGACCAGCTGGAGACAGAGAAGCGAGGGGCTACACTAGAGGGAGGAGAGAGGGATAATGCAGCTACTATGCTGGACCACCACAACAATGATTCTGCGTGAAGATGGGGAGCAATATCTGCCTCTCCCATTTGGATGTTTGTCGTAACAAGAGTCGTTATAATCATATTATTTTATTTTGGGAGTAAAAACAGAGCTTCTAGACAACGGATTAAGAGTTTTGGTTTTTCTGATCTAAAATCGATAATATATATTCCCAGAGCGATGCAGTACTATATTTATACACTGGATCATTCTTGTGTGCGTGCGCGCGCGCGCGCGCGCGCGCGCGCGTGTGTGTGTGTGTGTGTGTGTGTGTGTGTGTGTGTGTGTGTGTGTGTGTGTGTGTGTGTGTGTGTGTGTGTGTGTGAGCGTGTGTTATGTAAACCGTATACTCGTAGCAACACTGTGAATTATGATATTGTTAACACGTACCTTTTTATATTCATTACGTGTGTTTATAACAGTTGTTTTTGTTTTGCTTTTGTTGTTGTTGTTTTGTTTTGTTTTGTTTTAGATATGTAGTGTATACTGTTGTTTTCTGTGATGTGGCGGCAATTAATGTTTATAAGGCACGAACTTAAATACATCTGACGAGATAATAAAGTAACCCCGAATCGTAAACAGCGTTTGAAACATGTCGTGATTTCACCCTTGCAGTTCACGTTCAATGGAGTCGGGCGAACAGTGCTGGTCAAGTGGCCTTTGGCTGCGATTGTTGCTTGGTGACCATTTAACAACCCTCGGTCGCTGGCGTGGTACGGATCCATAAACAGCCATGATAGGATCGAGCCGGAGCTCAAAATGCACTCAAACTGACAGGTGCTATTGCCTTGGGCACAGCGCTTCAACAGCGAACAAGGACTTATGCCGACACGAATGCCGTGATAACACACGCAACGACCCACAAAACACTGAACAAACAAACAACAAGACAATTACTGAGCATGCAACCTTTGCAGACAGTCCTAGTGACACAGACGCGTGTGTGCGTGCGTGCGTGCGTGTGTGTGTGTGTGTGTGTTGTGTGTGTTTTGTGTGTGTGTGTTTTGTGTGTGTGTGGGGTGTGTGTGTGTTGGGGGTGTGTAGTTGGTGGGGGTTGTGTTGTTGTGTTGTGTTGTGTGTGGTGCGTGGGTGCGCGCGCGTGTTTTGTGTTTGTGTGTTGGGTGTGTGTTGTGTTGTGTTTTTTGTGTGTGTGTATGAGTGTGTGTGTGTGTGTGTGTGGGTTTGTGGTGTGTGTGTGTGTTTTGGTGTGTGTGTGTGTGCGTGTGCGTGTGGTGTGGTGTGTGTGTTTTGTGTGTGTGGTTGTGTGTGGTTGTTGTTGTTGATTATTGTTGTTTATTTTTCGTGGCTTTGTTGTTGT
>JABMCL010002787.1:205000-207500 GCA_018857735.1 Alviniconcha marisindica
ACTGACGCACTCTGTAGTCACTCACTCACTCCCTCCCATCACTGACACTGAGACTGAGTCATTCGTACACTCACCACTCTCACTCACAGACTCACTCACTCACCCCTATCACCCTCACTCATTCACTCACTCACTAACTCACTCACTCACTCCCATCACTCTCACTCACAGACTCACTCACTCACTCACCCTTATCACCCCCACTCACTCACTCACTCACTCACCCCCATCATTCTCACTCACAGACTCATTCACTCACTCATCCCATCACTCTCACACACAAACTCACTCACTCACTCGCTCACTCACTCACCCCCATCACACTGACACGCAGGCTCACCACCATCACTCTCACTCACAGGCTCGCTCACTCACTCACCACAACAATTCTCACTCGCCGACTCACTGACTCACTCACCACCATCACTCTCACTCACAGACTCACTCACTCCCATGACTCATTCACAGACTCATTCACTCACCCACCACCATCACTCTCACTCACTCACTCACTCACCCACTCACTCACTCAACCACTACCATCACTCTCACTCACAGACTCACTCACTCACTCATTCACCACCCCCTCTTCACCCAGTCAGCGTGCAGTACGTGACTCACCGGAGAGTCCAGTGATGTCCATCTTGGGCAGGTTCCTGGCCTTCAGCACCACCACGCCCAGTCGGTTAGCGGCCGGCTGGTAGCACAGGGACACCAGCAGCTCTCCACGACCCTGGCTGCGGAACTGCAACACACACACACACACACACCACACATACACACACACACACACACACACACACACACACACACACACACACACACACACACACACACACACACACACAGAGTAAGTAAGTAAGTAAGTAAGTAAGTAAGTAAGTAAGTAAGTAAAGCAATAAGTATATAACTAGGTTGTGTTGTTGTCTTTTTTTTTCGCCCGGTCAACCAGGACGGTTATATCAGGGCGAACACATACAAAACACGACAGTCACCAACACCATTATCATCAACATGATCATCATCGTCGCCATCACCAGCAGCAGCAGCAGCAGCACTGTAACGGGATGAATAAAGGATTCTGTATCATCATCATATAATGGAATTGTTTGCAGCGTACACTGTGACTTAAGTAACAGAATACATATAATGCACCTCCAGACAATTTCAACGAACAGCTAACATATAATCTGTGTAAACATCAACACAGGCTCAAACATGTCTATGCGCAAGATGTAACACACACACACACACGCACGCACGCACGCACGCACGCACGCACGCACGCACGCACGCACGCACGCACGCACGCACGCGCACGCACGCACACACACACACACACACGCACGCACACACACACACACACACACACACACAACCACACACACACACGCACGCACGCACGCACGCACTGTGACATTGTACAGGTTGAAAAGGTGACGCACAGTGTTGCTTAATTGAAATATTTGGAACAGAGAACCGTCCTAAATTTGTCTCTGAAAGGAGACAGAGAGTAGCATGCAAAGCCATTTTTCTACCCAGTCATCTGAATTCGCCTGCATTGGAGATTAAGTATCCGAATGTTTCTTTAGCTGTAGGGAGTTTTATTTGTTTTACTGGGCTAACCTTCCGTGTCACACAGTTGGCAACGGAGTTTCCGTTTTATTACTGTTTCCATCGATCATGACCTGATGGTTCAGCTATAGGGAATTAAAGCATCAGCAGTGTGGGAAGCATACCCGAGAGAGAGAGAGAGAGAGAGAGAGAGAGAGAGAGAGAGAGAGAGAGAGAGAGACGAGACAGACAGACAGACAGACAGACAGACAGACAGACAGACAGACAGACAGACAGACAGACAGAGACAGAGACAGAAAGAGACAGAGAGAGACAGAGAGAGAGAGGCAGACAGACAGACAGACACAGACAGACAGACAGACAGACACAGACAGAGAGCTTCATAATGCGGAGACCATCTCTGGGAAACATGCCCTGGAGAGATCGAGAGAGGGAGAGACAGAGGTGGTGGCGGGGGATGGGGTGGGGGTGGGGGGGGGGGGGGGGGTTGGAGGGGGGGGGGGAAGTGGGCGTAGAGGGGCGTATTTGGAGACTGCACAGGACACACTGTACTGGCTAGAACGATGCCCGGTGGACACAACTGTGGCCAGCAGTGTGCTTGGAGAGTAAACAGTTGGCGCTGGAGACAGCGACAGCGGTCAATACGGATGGGCAGTCGTGATGGTGAGCTGGCGAGGGCAATGGAGGAGGGAGGTACGGTTACCGTTCCACAAGCACTCAGTTTGCGGGAGGGTTCATTACCGTTAAAGCTGATTTCACGGACAAAATGTGTAATTAGAAAAAAAGAAGTGTATGTATGTGTGTGTGTGTGTGTGTGTGTGTGTGTGTGTGTGTGTGTGTGTGTGTGTGTGTGTGTGTGGTGTGGTGTGTGAGAGAGAGAGAGAGAGAGAGAGAGAGAGAGAGAGAGAGAGAGAGAGAGAGAGAG
>JABMCL010002787.1:212500-220000 GCA_018857735.1 Alviniconcha marisindica
TGAGCAGCAGCAAGAACGACGAGAGACTCGAACCACGAAGACTCAACTCGAAGATCAATACACTGTTTGAAGTAAGCAAGCATATGCTATATAGTTGCCAATGAAGGACGTGGGACAGAAAATAGACAGCGGCCCGAAGAGGTAAGTTGTTCTAAATCCGTGTTAACACAGGCAGAGAGTGTGACTGTCTTGGGCCTTAGTCATAGCAAATGACGTCAATCTCCTGCTTCGTCCATAGGCTAGACTGGAAGATCGGGGAATGGGGATGATGGGGAATGAGATGGAGGCCGGCGGAGGGCAGGGGTGGGGGGTGGGGGGTGGGGGTAGAATCGAAAAGGATCAGTCGACTGATCGCCACACGCTGAAGTACAGAGGAAAGCTTTTTTTTTCTTCTCGTATTTGCGTCTGTGTGTGTGTGTGTGTGTGTGTGTGTGTGCGTGCGTGCGTGCGTGCGTGCGTGCGTGCGTGCGTGCGTGCGTGCGTGCGTGCGTGCGTGCGTGCGTGCGTGCGTGCGTTTATGTATATGTGTGTGCATGCGTGGTTGCGTACGTGCGTGCGTGCGAGCCAGTACATGCGTGCGTGTGTGTTTGTGTGTTTGTATGTCTGCCTGTGCGTTTCGACGGCCGGGAAGTCCCCCTGACATCAAGAACAGAACCCATCAGCCTCAGTACGCAGCGCTTTCAACAGAATTGTACGATCTGGCGTCCCGGCCTCTAGTCAGAGGAGCATTGATCCCATCCAAGCAATCCTTCCATTATGACAGATTAGGCCAGTCCCAGCCGCACCAATGCGCCACTTATAGCTTGTGAAGTAGCTACATCAGTGCAGAGCATGACAAACCAATCCCACACCGAGTGTTGCACGATGTCATCTGACATCAAACAGCTTAGCCAGGACGAAAGAGCTGCTAGCTTGCTATAGCTACAGGCACGCAACTAGTCCATGCAGAGTCGACCATCCCTTCAGCGGTCACCTCTGCCATATTACATTCTCGAATCTGTGGCTGTGACGGGAGCACGCTCCGACCCAAACTCCAAGCCCTGGTTTACGACATCCTTCTTTCAACCTCTGCCGTATTTAGTTACGCCATAGGGTCCAGAAAACTGTCAGCTAACGAGCAGTTTTTTTGTTGGTGCTCAAACACTAGTAAGTTTGTTACAAATAACTCAAATTATATCAGACGTTTGTTTCATAACTGATCATGTTGCTTACGCCTGCTCAAATAAAACCAAAATCGTTTGAATTGAGACGGAACTCTTTCTTTTTTACCCGGGGTGGATGCGCCTCATGTTTACGTGGGTGCTTGGGCGCTAAGTTGCTTCCACAGTCTTATAAGTACCCGAACCTTTCGGAGGGCGCTGACCGCGTCGGTGGACAGCTGCGCGGAGATAAAGAGTGCCCCTTCAGTGGCGTAACCAAATCTGGCAGAGTTTGGAGGAAGGTGCCGTAGACCAGTGCTTGGAGTTTGTGATAGGAGTTATGATGGTCCAAAGAATACTGGTGGGAGTTTGTTCTATAGCTGCACCGAGGGATCGAATTTAATCGAGGGGGTGCTTGTCGTTTTGGTCCTAGACCCAAGGATCGACGTCAGTGTTAGCTGTTTTGGTCCTAGACCCAAAGACCGACGTAAATGCGTGTCATTTTGGTGCTAGAACCAAGGATCGACGTCAGTTGGTCATAGACCAAAGGATCGACGTCAATGCTGTCTGTTTTGTTCCTAGACCCAAGGACCGACGTCAGTGCTGGCTGCTTTTGTCCTAGACCCATCGATCGACGTAAGTGCTAGCTGTTTTGGTCAGTGCTTGTCGCTTCGGTGATAGACCCAATGATCGACATCAGTGCTGGCTGTTTTGGTACTAGACCCAAGGACCGACGTCATATGTCAGTACTAGTTGTTTTGGTCCTGGACCCAGGAACCGACCTCACTGCTGTCTGTTTTGTTCCTAGACCCAAGGCCCGACCTCAGTGCTGTCTGTTTTGTTCTTAAACCCAAGGACCGACCTCAGTGCTGTCTGTTTTGTTCTTAAACCTCAGACCGACCTCAGTGCTGTCTGTTTTGTACCTAGGCCCAAGGACCGACATCAGTGCTAATTGCTTTGGTCCTAAACCCAAGGACCGACGTCAGTGCTGTCTGTTTTGTTTCCAGACCCAAGGACCGACGTCAATGCTAGCTGTTTTGTCCCTAGACCCAAGGACCGACCTCGGTGCTGTCTGTTTTGTTTTTATACCCAAGGACAAACGTCAGTGCTGTCTGTTTTGTCCGTAGACCCAAGGACCGACGTCAGTGCCAGTTGTTTTGTTCCTAGGCCCAAGGACCGACATCAGAACTAGTTGTTTTGGTCCTAAGCCCGAGGACCGACGTCAGTGCTGTCTGTTTTGTTCCTAGACCCAAGGACCGACGTCAGTGCCAGCTGTTTTGTTCCTAGGCCCAAGGACCGACATCAGTGCTAATTGCTTTGTTCCTAGACCAAGGACCGACGTCAGTGCCAGCTGTTTTGTTCCTAGACCCAAGGCCCGACCTCAGTGCTGTCTGTTTTGTTCTTAAACCCAAGGACCGACGTCACTGCTGTCTGTTTTGTTCCTAGACCAAGGACCGACGTCAGTGCCAGCTGTTTTGTTCCTAGGCCCAAGGACCGACATACGTGCTAATTGTTTTGGTCCTAAACCCAAGGATTGACCTCAGTGCTGTCTGTTTTGTTCCTAGACCCAAGGACCGACGTCAGTGCCAGCTGATTTGTTCCTAGGACCAAGGACTGACATCAGAGCTAATTGTTTTTGTCCTAAACCCAAGGACCGACGTCAGTGCTGGCTGTTATTATCCCCTCAGTTGTACTCAGGTCAGTAGGACGTCTGGGCATTCGAGCCGTCAAGATCTCCCCCTCCTGTTTCAGGTCGATAAGACTAGAATATTATAGTCATTAAGTCGGGTCAGTAGAGCCACCATTTATTTGGGCCAGCAAAACTAGTCATTTTCGGATTACCAAAGCCAGCCGTTATTTCGGTCAGGAAGATCGCTCATTATTCCGGCCAACAGGGTCATTCAGGTCAAGACGATCAATAGATTAATATTGCAGCCAAGAAGGTCACTCATTATTCCTGTTAGCCACTCATTATTTCAGTCAACAAGAGCACTACAGTTATTCCGGTCAAAGAAGAACACTCATTATTCCGGTTAACAAGATTACTAAAAATCATTCCGGTTAACAAGAGCAGTTATTATACCGGTTAACAGCAACACTCATTATTCCGGTTAACAGCAACACTCATTATTCCGGTTAACAGCAACATTCATTATTCCGGCCAACAAACAACACTCATTATTTCGGTCAAGAGCAACACGCATTATTCCGGTCAACAACAACACTCATTATTCCGGTTAACAAACAACACTCATTATTCCGGTCAACAACAACACTCATTATTCCGGTTAACAAACAACACTCATTATTCCGGTCAACAACTACACTCATTATTCCGGCTAACAAACAACACTTATTATTCCGGTCAACAACAACAACACTCATTATTCCGGTTAACAAACAACACTCATTATTCAGGTCAACAACAACACTCATTATCCCGGTCAACAACAACATTCATTATTCTGGCTTACAAACAATACTCATTATTCAGGTCAACAACAACACTCATTATCCCGGTCATCAACAACACTTATTATTCCGGTCAACAAACAACACTCGTTATTCCAGTTCACAAGAGCAGTTGTTATTCCGGTCAACAACAACCCCACTATTTCGGTCCACAAGACCTTTACTTATTCCGGTCACACAAAATCCCTACGTAACGCGGTCATCAAGATCATTAATTATTCCTGTAGGCAAGACTACACATTCATTATTGCAGTCCCGAAAACCAACTATTGTTCACGTCAGCAGGTAAGTAAGTAAACTGATTCTTCTTTTTTCTTTTATTTTACACCCAATCAACCAGGAGGGTTATATAGCGTCAGAAAGATCACCCGTTATTCTGACAAGCAAAACAATCTGTTCAACAACATCATCCATTGCTCAGGTCAACATGATCACCCGCTATTCTGACAAGCAAGACAGTCTGTTCAACAAGACAACCATTGTTCAGGTCAACATGATCACCCGTTATTCTGACAAGCAAGACAGTCTGGCCAACAAGACACCCATAGTTCAGGTCAACATGATCACCCGTTATTCTGACAAGCAAGACAGTCTGGCCAACAAGACACCCATAGTTCAGGTCAACATGATCACCCGTTATTCTGACAAGCAAGACAGTCTGGCCAACAAGACACCCATAGTTCAGGTCACCATGATCACCCATTATTCTGGCAAACAAGACAATCTGTCCAGCAAGATCACCTATTGTTCAGGTCAACATAATCACCTGTTATTCTGACAAGCAAGACAATCTGTTCAACAAGATTACCTATTGTTGAGGTCTTCATGATCACCCGTTATTCTGACAAGCAAGACAATCTGGTTCAACAAGGCCACACATTGTTCAGGTCAACATGACAAACCCCTTATTCTGACAAGCAAGACAATCTGTTCAACAAGATCACCTATTGTTCAGGTCAACATGATCACCCATTATTCTGACAAGCAAGACAATCTGGTCAACAAGGCCACACATTGTTCAGGTCAACATGACAACCCATTATTCTGGCAAACAAAACAATCCGTTCAACAAGATCACCTATTGTTCAGGACAACATGATCACCCATTATTCGACAAGCAAGAGAATATGTTCAAAAAGGCCACGCATTGTTCAGGTCAACATGATCACCCATTATTCTGGCTAACAAGACAATCTGGTCAACAAGGCCACGCATTGTTCAGGTCAACATGATCACCCATTATCCTGGCTAACAAGACAATCTGGTCAACAAGATAAACTATTGTCCAGGTCAACGTGATCACCCATTATTCTGACAAACAAAACAATGTATTCAACAAGATCACCTATTGTTCAGGTCAACATGATCACCCGTTATTCTGACAAGCAAGACAATATGTTCAACAAGATCACCTATTGTTCAGGGCAACATGATCACCCATTATTCTGGCTAACAAGAAAATCCGATCAACAAGGCCACTAATTGTTCAGGTCCACACGATCACCCATTATTGTGGCTAACAAGACAATCTGGCCAACAAGGCCACACATTGTTTAGGTCAACATGATCACCCATTATTGTGGCTAACAAGACAATCTGGCCAACAAGGCCACACATTGTTTAGGTCAACATGATCACCCATTATTCTGGCTAACTAGACAATCTGGTCAACAAGGCCACTAATTGTTCAGGTCAACATGATCAGCCATTATTCTGGCTAACTAGACAATCTGGCCAACAAGGCCACTAATTGTTCAGGTCAACATGATCAGCCAATATTCTGGCAAGCAAGACAGCCTGGCCAACAAGATCTGCACATTGTTCAGGTCAGCAACATCACGCATTATTCTCGCAAACAAGACAACCTGGTTAACAAAGATCGCCCATTGTTCATGTCAACAGGGCCACCAATTACTAGGGCCACCAATTAAGGCAGCTCATAACCGAGGTCAGCAAGAACAGTCAATACTCAGACCAACAAGACCACTCCTTACTCTCATGGAAAGAACAGCATTCTCTCTCTCGACAAACCCGTCGAACCAACAAACTGACAGTGCACCCACAATCAATATGCCTAGTTGCGTGGAACCCGGGAGGGCGTTTCATATTTTCCCATGTATACTTAGTGTTTGTTTGTTTGTTTACAACAATTGTCCATCAAACAACAATGTGATACTGTGCATTTATTTAGTACACTTAAACTAAACATAACTATGTGATACTGTCTACTAATTTAGTCCAGTTAACTCAACTGAAACTATATCATACTGTGTACTTATTTAGTACAATTAACAAATAAGAGTTTGACGTTGCTTTGTGTTCTTTTGACATGCTTATAAATTAATGAGCCTTTAGTATTACTTGAATTACCCTGTGAGGGATGAGTAAAGTATACTGGCTTGATTTGCCTTGAGTTGATTTAAAAAGGTCCTTTAGCGTAACTATATAAATATTCACTGCTAATTTAGTTAGACAAGGGCAATAAGCTCAGATTGTTTAATACCCAAGCGCTGATTACGTGTATGCATGCATCCACGCTTGTAATGAACTTGAATAAGCTTGGCTTAAACCAAACATTGGGTTCTTGAGTAAATCAATACACATTTTGTTGTACTAATATTTTACTCAGATTATATCTGGCCTATTACTTTTAAATCCACGCCAGATTCCTGTGTACATTTAAATGTCATTGGCAAATAAATACCCTTATACTGATTTTTCCACAGCCGAGAGGTTTGCGGAGAAATTCTAGCATCGGGTGAACGCCCTTATTCTGTCTCAAACTACATTATTTTGTCCAATGCCTCCCCCCCCCCCCCTTTCGCTCCCTCCCGCCCTCCTTTCCCCCCAGCCCCACCTCCACCAACGCATACATCCCCCACTCACCACTCCAACCACGATCCGCCTTTTCTCCCCGTCTTTTCGTCAGGAGTTAATCATCATCACCGGATTTGCCATCGATTTGGGTGTCATAACTGGCCATTGCGGAAGAACGGCCAGGCAATTCACCGTCTATTTACACTTGACAACAACACCAGCAGCCCAGCTCTACTCAGACGGACGAAAAACAGCAACATGTTTACCATGACTGCATCATGCACACTCCCCCTCCCCATCACCCTACCCCCGCCCCCTCTCCCCACTTCCTTTTCTGCTGTCCACCCTCGTCCCCCCCCCCCCACCCGTCACCCTGCTTTGCTCTCTCTGCTGTCCTCTTCGCTCCCCCCCCCCCTCCACACACACCCCTCCATCCGTTTCCCTCCTGTTGTTCCCCCGTCTCACCCCTTTCCTGATCGCCCCCCCCCCCCTCCCCCACCCCTCTCCGTCATCCCTCGTTTGCTGCTCTCTGCTGCCCCCCCCCCCCACCCACTCCTTCCCCCTTCTTTTTTGTATCCCCTCTCTGTTGTCCCTCCACTTTCGCCCTTTCCTGTCGACCTCCATCCCCTCACCCCCCCCCCACCCCACCCCACACACACCCGCTCTCCCACCCCCACCCACTTCCACCAAGCGATCGGACGACAATAACGTTACGCTAAAGGCCAGAGAGTTGCTGGAAACCATCTCCATGCAGACCTCCGCTGTCCAATTACCATCCGTCTGTATATAGATGATCATGGAATCCTTTTTGACGCTCACGCTGGAGTGCGGCTTTTATCTGTTGAAGGATTCCCTGAGGAGAGTACAGTAGATGGGCGGAATGGTCGATCATAAATGATCCATAGAGAGGTCCTAATTGTAAGAGGTGCCCAGCGGCGCGGGAACTCTCTTCCTTTGCTTTTTAAAAACATTTTTATTTTTATATATATTGTACTTGCAAATGAGTCATAATAAATAACGTTCTGCTTTTGGGGTTTGCTTGTTTGTTGTTGTTGGTGGTTTTATACTATAC
>JABMCL010002787.1:227500-232500 GCA_018857735.1 Alviniconcha marisindica
CAGCAGCAGCAACAAAACCAGTACAACCAAACGTCAAATATGAACTCAGATCGCTAGATGTTGCCGATTAGTTTCCACAACGGTATCTATAGATAGATAGAAAGATAGATAGATAGATAGATAGATAGATAGATAGATAGATAGATAGATAGATAGATAGCTCAAAACGACGAGCAAGAAAGCCCTGTCCACCAGTCAGCAACCGCAGGACAAATATATTAAAAAATAAATAAATAGATAGACAGATAGCTCAAAACGACGAGCAAGAAATCCCTGTCCACCAGTCAGCAACCGCAGGACAAATATAATAAAAGAATTTTAAAGGCCAGGTTCCTGTCCTACAGCGAGCAAATTCACTCCTTACATCGTCACACTTTCCCCCAGAGTGTGCGCAATGCACTAGCTGTGACGTCAAAACAAGCGTCAGCACTAGCCTTGCTTCTTCAGATCTCGGTCTCATGCCCAGAGCGCACTGCTGGGACCGTATTTATTAGACTCGTGTGCTAGCTTGCTGCGAAACTGTCTGTGTACGTCTTCTTGTAGCTGCTAGGACCGCGTGTCGGGATATCGATCGATGAGACTGAAGTCTGAAAGGGGCTTTGATGGGTTTTGCCTCAGGCGGTCCGTGATGCTTTCCGCGATGCTTTGCGTTATAGATTCGTTTTCATGAAAAGGGACACTCCTAGGGAAGGATTTCAAACGGCGCATTCAAACGTGCCGAAACAGGGACTGGGGGGTATTGTTACTCGATTTAAAAATATTCGTGTTTCTGTTCTTTATTGTTTGTAATATATATATATATATATATATATATATATATATATATATATATAGAGAGAGAGAGAGAGAGAGAGAGAGAGAGAGAGAGAGAGAGAGAGAGAGAGAGAGAGAGAGAGAGAGAGACAGACAGACAGACAGACAGACAGACGGACGGACGGACGGACCGGCGGACGGACGGACGGACAGAGAGAGAGAGAGAGAGAGAGAGAGAGAGAGAGAGAGAGAGAGAGAGAGAGAGAGAGAGAGAGAGAGAGAGAGAGAGAGAGAGAGAGAGAAAGAACACTTAGAAAAAAAGTAGAGAGAGAGAGAGGGGGGGGGAGGGGATTCACACGTGTAGACAGCGGTGAAGTAGAAACCATCAGTGTTGACAAGAACGCAAGTTCAAATGGATATATTATATAGACAGAGCTAAAATACTATCAGCATTGCATGATCAAATGGCTCGTTTTAATGTAAGTTAAGGCGTGTAGACTGAGATGAATTAAGCTGCAATCACTCATTCGGTGTCCCACACGACTAGTGCTTAGTGGGTCTCCTCGAAAGCAAACAGCGCTATAGTTGCCATTGTGAAGCGCTTAGGGCCCATCTCCAGATGAGGCGCTCAACAAGTGCTCATAAAAATTTTAATTTTTTTAAAATAAAACACACACGAAGGAATCAGTGAACAACTGCTGGCGAGGTTGACAAAACGGAACAAATCTGGGGAAATGTACTCACGTATACGACGAAATACAAGGAACAATTAAACACAAGCGCTTTCGAAAGTCTTCGTCAGGTGTAAACATTTTATTATCTATCTATCTTCTCATACCTGACGAAAACAAACGAAATAAAACAAAAACCAGATACCCCTCAGCCCCCGCCCCTCCCCACCCCCACCCTCCACCCCTCCCCCCAAAAGAAGAAGAAGAAGGAGATCAACACTTTTATCAACCTAAAAGTTCAAATTTGTAGCCAGTGGCAGACATATACTATCAGCACTGATAACAGTCTGCGTTCAGATATGCTCACTGAATTTTAAACTGAGTTCAGATGTGTTGACCGAACTACAATACCATCCCAATATTGATCCGCACCTCGCTGCATGCTCTTATTACGTGCCACAGCTTCCGACTTCTCCTGGGCGAGGCAGGTCTGTTTGTTTGCACTGGGACGTGCACGGGACATCCCATTACATATTGATTTTTCAACAGGCAGTCCACATCAAAGGATCGATATTTGCGTTCATCACTAATTCCAGTCCATTACAAGGGTCGCGGTTAGCGTACAGCTAGTATTTTTCAGAGGACAATCGCGAATTTTTGAGAGTGAGCAGAGAGTTTCTGTGTTATATTTCTTTATACACATGTCTGTGAGGATTAGGAGAGATGTGTGTGTGTGTGTGTGTGTGTGTGTGTGTGTGTGTGTGTGTGTGTGTGTGTGTGTGTGTGTGTGTGTGTGTGTGTGTGTGTGTGTGTGTGTGTGTGTGATCGTTGTTTTCAAGATCGTTGTTTTCAAGAATTAACATAGAAACGAGTCTCAAAAGGTTGCAACTGACACTCTTAAATAAAACATGACGTTTATTTATAAATAATAGCAAATCACAAAGTTTATGACATAGTTATCTATCCAGAAATGCCTAACTGACTGCAGAAATGTGCCAAAGTAGAAAGAATAATTTAGCGCAACACACACACACACACACACACCACACACACACACACACACACACACACACACACACACACACACACACACACACACACACACACACACACACACAAGAAGAAGAAGAAGAAGAAGAAAAGTAAGTAACTTGATGTTTTACGTCAGGTCAACCAGTACGGTTACATCAGGGCGAAGAAGAAAAACAACAATAATAACAAGATACGTAATAGCAAAAAGCATCATCAACAAACGAACAAACAAACAAAGCAGAAAAAGAAATTAGTAAGTAAGTAACTTGATGTTTTACGCCCAGTCAACCAGTGTGGATATATCAGGGCGAAGAAAGAAGAAGAAGAAGAAGAAGAAGAAGAAGAAGAAGAAGAAGAAGAAGAAGAAGAAAGAAGAAGCTGTATAACTGGCAAACCAAACAAAACACCCTCAATCAATCTGAACGCATAGAGCCACGTACTGCATGCAGACGTGCAGCTATAGCACACTGACCTTGAGATGCCTGGGAGTGATGTCCCTGGTGATGACCGCCTCCTTCTTCTCCACGTCCGTGTCGGACAGCGGGTAAATCACCTCCCCGATGATCTCGTCACGGGAGAAGCGGTCGAAGCTGAGCACGACGAAGTGCAGGGTGATGCTGGCCATCTGGCTGGCGTTGATCCCGTAGAAGGTGAACGTCTCGTCGTACTTGGGGTTCAGGGTCTTGCGCACCACCCTCGTCTTGCACTTGTGCTTCTTCTCCGGCAGCAGCTGCAGCTTGACGTAGGGGTCGCAGCCTCCCACGCTGGGGTCCCTGGGCGGCAGGTCGTTGGCGCGGACGACGCTGACCATCAGGGCGCACTTGGCCTCGTCGTGCTCTACGGAGAAGCTGAGGGAGCCCAGGTGGGTGGGAAGCGGGTGGCGGACTGGGGTGTCCTGCCCTTCGCCCGCCAGCATCCCTCCGGGCTGGTCGCTTCCTCTCAGGACGTCCTCCTTCTCCGGCGTGGCGCCGTCCTTCTCGTTCTCCAGGTAGACCTCGGCCGCCTTGACGTGGACGGGGTCCAGGCCGCCGCTGCCGCTCATCGACTGGAACCCGGTCATGGGCATGCGCTCCACGGACGCCTCGCCGCCTGGAGGTGTGATGGGGCTGGTGCCCTTGGACTTCATCACCTTGGGCCCGCTGCCAGAGCCGCGTACGGGCACGCTCTTCTTGAAGCTTCCCGAGCTGCTCTCCTGCAGGCCCTTCTTGATGGCGGAGGAGAGTCGGTTCTGGGCGTTGCGCATGACTCGGCGGCGGTAACACTTGTAAGCCATGACGGTGAGGGCGGCCAGCAGCACGATGAGGCCCGCGGAGATCCCCACGGCGGTTGCCGGCGACACTGCAACAACAAGGGTCAGCCATGCCGGTAAATTAAGGATCAGCCATACCGGGCTGTGCACTAGCTAGTACAGTCCAGCAAGGATCAGCCATACCGGTACAGTAAGGATCAGCGATACCGGTACAATAAGGATCAGCCATGCCATGACGGTACAATAAGGATCAGCCATACCGGTACAATAAGGATCAGCCATACCACACTGTGCACTAGCTAGTACAGTGCAATAAAGATCAGCCATACCGATACAATAAGGATCAGCCATGCCATGACGGTATGATAAGGATCAGCCATACCGATACAATAAGGATCAGCCATGCGATGACGGTATGATAAGGATCAGCCATGCCGGTACAGTAAGGACCTGTTATACATGTACAGTGAGGATCAGCCACACCGGTACGATAAAGATCAACCATACCGGTACAATGAGGATCAGCCATACCGGTACAATGAGTATTAGTCATGCAATGCTGGTACAATAAAGATAAGCCATACCGGTACAATAAGGATTAATTATATAGGTACAACAAAGATCAGCCATACTACACTTTGCACTAGCTAGTAATATGCAATTATGATCATACAGCCTTACTGGTACAATAAGCATCAACCATACCGGTACAACAAGGACCAGCCATTCAGCTATACCGCTACAATAAGGATCAGCCATATCTGACTGTGTATTAACTATTAGACTACAGTGCAACACAAGGTCATGTAAAAATAAAGCAACCACATTTGACACATTCGTGTCAACATAAGTCTCTATGTTCACATGTCGTAGAATCGACCCTTTTTGGTAGCAGATCCCATAGAAAATGACCAGAAAATCAACCAATTGATTGTGGTCACTACAGAATACAGAATACTAAATCTTTATTGTCTATGAATAACATAGAAATTTGCCAAGAAATAATAAAGAATGAAAGAACAACAACAACATTCTGTAATAATAGAACAATGCACTCCGATGCCAGAGTCAAAAGAAATGACCGCCGGGAAAGAAAACACCCATCACAAGTGGCTTGAGTCTCGGAAGATCAGAAATGTTGAGGAGCTCGATACAATGACTGCGGGCACAAAGCCTAGGGCATCACACCATCGATCGCCTGGAGGAGAGAGGCGTAGAAAGAACGCCTGGCGATCTTCCTTGACAGGACGAGAAAGGACCATCGTCATTCAGACGAACATTGAAACATCAAGGGC
>JABMCL010002787.1:237500-247500 GCA_018857735.1 Alviniconcha marisindica
CTTACTCGGCACCTCGCCCCCCCCCCCCCCCCCCCCCCCCCCCCCCACACCCGCCATCCCCTCACCTCCCACCACCCCACCAGTAGCTCTTAGGAGACAACTCGGCGATAAACACGTCTAACAAAACCGATTGATTATTAATGCACTTTTAGTGTCAGCGAGTCCGTGCAAGCTAGTTATGTGAGTTTTTTAAGCAACGCACGAACAGCCACCCACACCAAAGAGAAGCAGAGGAAATATACTGGAAGATGGGTGCTTTACTGTTTTGTCGTTTTCGTTTTTAAGGACCACAGCTGTGTTTCTTGCTAACCACCTTAGAACCCTCAAAATGTTCTTCTAAACACAGCAATATGTACACATCTATTCAACTGCATTGTCTGTGTTGTGGAAAAACTAGCCCTGATGTAACCCTTTGTTTGAATGGGCTCAAAGAACCAACTAACTAACTAACTTGTTGAGAGAAGAAGAAGAAAAAAAGAGAGAAAAAAAAAATGAAAATAAATAAATGAAAAGAGCCTCTTAGAAACGGATTGCGCACAATCAGGCCGACATTGGAACTATTATATAGGCAAAAATTTAATTGGGGAACGCAGTTTAAAAAGCAGGTATAGGATTTTGAATATATGGAGGCGAATGACCCGGGAAGGTTGGAATTGGGACATAAGAGAAATTCCTGGCAGTGGGTGAAGCATGCATAGTTATATTCTGACCTACTCAGAGTCTAAAAAGGAGAACATTTGTCAGTTCTGGGTTTTTAACAAAGGAGATCTTAATTTCTGCGTCCGCAGTACCCCACTGCGGGTCTGTAGAAAGGAGTAGCAATGATCATAATTATAAAATGTCAACAAGCAAAACAGCCTTTATTGCAACAATGAGATTAAGACTACAAAAATCAACAACAAGCAACAACGACAACGACGATACGGCAACGACAACGACGATGCGGCCCCAACGAACGAATACATCGAGTACACTGATCTCAGAGATCAGAGGATCATCATTAAACATGACCAGTCTTCTTCCGCCTACACTCTCCAACGTGGATACATTATGTCAATTTCGTTATCGCATAATCAATAAGAGGAGCTCTCACGAAGCTAGAAATTCCCGGAGGGACACTACGAAACCCTTCAGATAACCACTCGCCACCACGATGACCATGACTTACACTCAGCAGAGAAAAAACAAAAAAACAGAAAACGGACCTTCTAAACATACATAAACAATACCACGCTTGCGTGCTAATGATGTGCGCGCCAAGCGTATGTTTTGATTTCGATACTCTCGGTTAAGAGACTGTACATATTTACGAAACAAAACAAAACACACACACATACACACAAAAAAGTCTCAAGCATATCTGTTCAATCGGAAAATGGTCCACTGAGAGAGATATACACACAGGAGGAATTGTTGCGGGCACTGCACAACCTTGAAACAGAGAGACGCGAAGGACGTGGTTCAGAATACCGAACGAACTGTTGATCACACATAACCCAGATTCCCCTGCTCACCTTTGTCGGTGGCGCTATTGCGATGCGGTCCCATGATGGCAGGCACACAAAAACGAGACTCTCAGAGGATGTTGCGAGCAGAACCTCGGATGGTAACCCGGTTGAAATCTCACTTCACTACACCCTCGTCTCCTTGTTTTCTTCCGCAGATAAAGCGAGTCCGGTCTACAAAGTAT
Source organism: Alviniconcha marisindica (assembly GCA_018857735.1). Lineage (NCBI taxonomy): Eukaryota > Metazoa > Mollusca > Gastropoda > Provannidae > Alviniconcha > Alviniconcha marisindica. The sequence continues at coordinate 239,191 of JABMCL010002787.1, forward strand.
GGGAAGCCATCGCCAGACTCTTCAATATGGCGGAGCGAAAAGAAATGGCTTCCTTCTAGCTCTCCTGTATCGCTGTAGACGCTAATTTTTTTCTATCGCGTCTCGTGGTCCTCCGAGTGCTAGCTCTCTCGCTGTTTCTGTTTCGTACCGCTGAATATCGATCTGGTGCCTGCGTGCCTGCCTGCCTCTCTCCCGCTTGCTGGCTGCTTCCAGACTCGGTTCCAGACCGCCATTCATGACGTCACGGTCAATACTGCGCTCTCATTGGTCGATGCAGGAAGGTGGCCATTAGCAAATTTCTATGCCTCTTGGGGTTGAGGTCTTGTGGCCTGCCATTGATAATACTTGAAAGTAGGTCACGAGAGTTTATGACCGTCTGCATTTCATGATTACGAGACAGACAAACAGACTAATGGCAATCATGGGCAAAAATGTTTAAAACACACTCTGATATTCACGGAACAGTCACTCGCATCTCTCGCTTACTCCTTCCTTCCTTCAATCAACCTTTCGAACAAAACGGCAACCCGCCAGTCAGTCCGTCGGTAGATATAATCATGTTACTTGTTTCTCAGTCTCGGTTCGCGTGCACGTTCCAAAATCAGACTGACTGATTCAACCATCAGTAAGCGCCTGAAGTACAGACGATGAAAAAGAGCACACACACACACACACACACACACACACACACACCCACACACACACGCACACAACACACACACACACACACACACACACACACACACACACACACACACCACACACACACACACACACACACACACACACACACACACACACACACACACACACACACACACACACACACACACACACACACACACACACACAACACACACACACACACACACACACACACACACACAACAACACACAACAACACAACACACGACAGCAGACTTGACAGACAGAACAGACAACACACAGACAGCACCACACACACACACACACACACACACACACACACACACACACACACACACACACACACACACACACACACACACACACGCGGCCGCGCGCGCGCACACACACACACACACACACACAAACACACACACACACACACACACCGCACGCGCACACACACACACACACACACACACACACACACACACACACACACACCACACACACACACACCAACACACACACCACACACACACACACACACACACACACACACACACACACACACACACACACACACACACACACACACACACACACACACCACACACACACACACACACACCACACGCACCACACACACACACACACACCACACGCACACACACACACACACACACACACACACACACACACACACACACACACACACACAACACACACACACACCGACACGCACACGCACACCACACACACAACACACACACACACCACACACACACACACACACACACACACAACATCAGCAACAACAACAACTACAAAAACACTCACAGCAGCAGTACCATATTTAATTAGGCTTATTTTTCCAGATTGTGTACATATTATAGCGTGCGCAAAATATATCCCTGCGTCTTGTGAGATCTAGACGAACTGATAGAAACCTTCGTCTACTGAGTTGTGTAAAGTTAGTCTCGTCGAAACAATGTTTTGTTCAGCGAGTAATGCATAGACTCTTTGAGTGACTCTTGACAGAGAATTAATTGTCTCGTTAAGACATCCTCTTTTTGCTCGACTCGCTGGAGTAAAGCGAGATCTAGTAGAAGCAAATTTTTGTCCAATCAGCATATACATGATGCCAGGTCTAGCGGTGAGACATCTTTGTCTGCCGAGTCATGTGCATATTACATAGCCCAAAGTGAGGTATATCTAGTCATGTGCATACTATATAGCCTAAAGTAAGGTATAATCATGTGCATACTATGATTATAGCCCAAAGTGAGGTATAGTCATCTGCATGTTATATAGCCCAAAGTAAGGTATAGTCATGGGCATGCTATTTAGACCAAAGTGAGGTATAGTCATGTGCATATTATATAGACCAAAGTGAGGTATAGTCATATGCGTCTTATATAGCCCAAAGTGAGGTATAGTCATGTATATATTATATAGCCCAAAGTAAGGTATAGTCATAGGCATGCTATGTAGCCCAAAGTCCAAAGTCAGGCATAGACATGTGCATACTATTGGGCGGTTCAGGCGAGTTGTTATCTCCCTTCTGCCCGGCATCGCTTAATGGAACCCGGTGACAGTGAATTTGCGAATTTTACACTGCCAACTTTAAAGACATTTTTGTAGGCCCGTACTCAGAATGTGTCTGGCAACAAGCAATAACTTGTTGCTCGGGCTATAGGATGCCCCAAAACGCATTTTCCCCACGAACTTGCGATCATCAGGTCAGACTTAAAACGACGCAAAGACATTTTTTCCCAACCTCCATCCCCTTTCCCCGGTAATTTTTGCAACTTGTACTGCTTCGCAATGCTTGGTTCAACTTCCATTGCTATATACAGCGTGAAGAAACGCCTACTCAGAAATCGGCCCGGAAGTGACGCTGCGACTTCTTGCGTGAAAGATTACAAAGGGCATTCACTCGTGCAAACCAGCTTCACTGAACCGCCCGATATAACCCAAAGTGAGGTATAGTCATGGGCATACTACTGTTACAATCCAAGGTGAGGTTTAGTCATGGGCATATTATATAGCCCAAAGTAAGGTATAGTCATGGGCATGCTATATATAGCCCAAAGTGAGGTATAGTCATGGGCATATTATATAGCCCAAAGTGAAGTACAGTCGAAGGAACTCTTTTTCTGACTAGCAACAGTCTTACGAAGAGCGAGGTATAAATGGAGACAGCTCTTATTCCAGCTGGCCATGCAAAGCAAGATCTGGTCGCGGAGGTTCCTTCTCCGACTAGCCGTGTAAGGATCCAAACACATAAAAAGGTTAAAGAGAACGCTATTTATTATGACAAAAAACAAAACAAAAACAAAAAACAACAACAACAAAACAACACTAATTCTTGGGGTAAGCCCCCTTTCTCAAGCTATAATATACATTTAGACAACAGTTAAACGGTGAGAAATGAGAAGTAGGTTGCCTATCTGCTTTTGGCTGAGTTGTTTTGTTATGTCATTTGGGTGTCAAGTGCTTGGCTCTCTCTCTCTCTCTGTGTCTCTCTCTCTGTCTCTTCTCCTCCTCCTCCTCCTCCTCCTCTTCCTCCTTCTCTCTCTCTCTCTCTCTCTCTCTCTCCTCTCTCTCTCTCTCTCTCTCTCTCTCTCTCTCTCTCTCTCTCTCTCTCTCTCTCTCCTCCTCTTCTCTCTCTCTCTTTCTCTCTCTCTCTCTCTCTCTTCTCTCTCTCTCTCTCTCTCTCTCTTCTCTCTCTCTCTCTCTCTCTCTCTCTCTCTCTCTCTCTCTCACATCTGTCACACACCACACACACACACACAACACACACACACACACACACACACAACACACACACACACACACACACACACCACAGCATACACAAGTCCGTCGCACACACACACACACACACACACACACACACACACACACACACACAACAGCACAACACAACCAACACACACACACACACACACACACACACACACACACACACACACACACACACACACAACACACACACACACACACACACACACACACACACACCACACACACACACACACACACACACACACACACACACACACAACACACACACCACACACACATACACACACACACACGCGCGCGCAATCAGAGCATGTACAATTTCAGTGGGTCTTGTCGAGACAAATCTTCATCCTCGGAATCCTTGAAAATGGGATCTGGTTAGGGCAATTCTTAATTCGCCAAACTATGGAAAGGGAGCTCGCGCCGGGGAGATTGTTTGTCCAACAAATTAATCCTGTAAAGTGTGGTCTAAGTTAGTCAAGGCAATACCGTAGCTTCATTCAGATAGTAATGTAAAGTCTAAGCCGAGACAATACTTCTGTCATGAACGTAAATGGAGGAGTATAGTCTAGGCTATTTTCTTTGTCCAGTTACGCATAATTATGCCATCAGCTGGACTGCCTCAAGATGGAACAGTCAGACTATGCATACCATCATCGTCACAGATTCAGTGAGCTTACTACAAAAAAGTGAAAAGTGGAACGGAAAGCCAAGAATAGCATGTGTCAATGTGCGGCATCCACTTTCGAAAATTCTTGTGGGTGTACTGCCTTGGACATGGTGGAATCAATGCAAATGACCGAGCAGCTAGTTTGGTTGGAAAACCAACCGTCACAAATGGTTTACGCCTGGGAAGATCTGAAGTGTTGAGGAACAAGAGATACTGCCCTCGAGCACAAAGCCAAGGACATCTTCACGGTATGGATCGCCTTGAGGAGAGAGGCGTGGGAAGCGGAAGTGTTCGACAATATTCTATTGAAAGGACAAGAGAGGGCCATAGTCAATAAGACGAACATTGGAACTATTTCAAAGCCAACGCTTGGAATTATCTGAGAGACGGGATGAAGCACATAATCGTGAGCTTTTCCGAGCGCGTAGATACCATCTTGAACTGAACTGAACTGAATTTTGTCAGTCAAGTCTTGTAAAAATAATGAAGAGCACTAGCTGAGACACATTCTTTGTTCACCCAATGCTGAGAAGTGAGGAGATCTCCGCGAAGCGATCCTTTGTCCACCGAGCCCTGTTCAGCGTGAGGTCTAGTTGAGACAATTCTCTGTCAAGTTAGTCATAGAAAGAGAGGGTATTTTGTCGACACAGTTCCCTGTCAAGCGAGTCATGCAAGGAGTGGGTGTCTTGTCGAGACAATTCCCTGCCAAGCGAATCATGAACAGAGAAAATGTCCATCGATACAATACTCTGTCAGTTAAGCGAGTCTTGTAGAGAGAGGATTTCTTGTCGATAAATCTGTCAAGTGAATCATGTAAAGAGAAAATGTCTCTTCCAGAAAATACTCTGTCAGGCGAGTCATGTAAAGAGATGTCTCGTCCGGACAAATGAGTTACGTAAAGAAAGGCTGTCTTGTCGACACAATTATCTGTCAAGCGAGTCACGTGAAGAGAGAATGTCTTGTTGACACAATTCTGTGTCAGGCGAGGCACGTAAAGAGAGAATGTGTTGTTGACACAATTCTCTGTCAAGCGAGTCACGAGAAGAGAGAATGTCTTGTTGACACAATTCTCTGTCAAGCGAGTCACGTAAAGAGAGAATGTCTTGTTGACACAATTCTCTGTCAGGCGAGTCGCGTAACGAGAGAATATCTTGTTGACACAGTTCTCTGTCAAGCGAGTCACATAAAGAGAGAATATCTTGTTGACACAATTCTCTGTGAAGCGGGTCATGTACAGACAAGGTGTTTTGTCGATACAGTTTCCTTCAAAAAACGAGCCTTGTAAAGCCAAGTCTAGTCAAGTCAATGTCCCTTGTTTAACGGGTAATGCAATTTAATAAGATTAAGTCGAGGCAGTTTCTTGTCCACCGATTTCTGTAAAGCGAATTGACGTATATCAATTGCCTGTATGCAGTTCCTTTGTATACACGAACTCAAGGTTACTTAAAAAGAAAGTTGGTGCTGATCACAGTACATTGATGAATACTCTGAAACGGAACAGAGTATTATGTGCAAAAAATAAAATGCAAAACAGCCGTACAAGATTCATGGAGAGAGAGAGAGAGAGAGAGAGAGAGAGAGAGAGAGAGAGAGAGAGAGAGAGAGAGAGAGAGAGAGAGAGAGAGAGAGAGAGAAGAGAGACAAGAGAGAGAGACAGACAGACAGACAGACAGACAGACAGACAGACAGACAGACAGACAGAACAGAGACAGACACAGACACAGAGACAGAGACACAGAGACAAAGACAGAGACAGAGACAGACAGACAGTGAGACAGACAGACAGGCAGACAGAGAGACAGACAGGCAGAGACAGAGAGGCAGGCAGGCAGGCAGGCAGGCAGAGATGATTCACAATAGACAGTGCGCTGCATTCACCCCCTCCCCCCACTCCCCCCACTCCCCACTAACCTTCCCCAACCCACCCCCGCACCATCCTCGGCAGATTTGCATCAGAGAGTAAAATAGACGAAACATTTCTCACGCTCCAGAAACACCGAGTCGATATTGGTATAATTATACCGTTGCTTTCACGCTTCCCCATCTTCGGGATGTGATGTGCCAGCCAATGAACTTTTTACATTCTCCCTCTTCGTGAGTTGTGTTCGCCTGGTTGACTAGGCGTTAATAATAATAATAAATTTAAAGAAGAAGAAGAAGAAAAGCCAGTTATCTGTCGTTAGTTGTGATGATTAGGTCACATAAGAATCAAGGGAAGCAACTCACAATTCTGTTCTCTATTAGATGGGAGCGGAGTTATGCCGCCTGTGTGCTGCGAACTGCAACAAGAGCCTGCGTCAGTGCCAGGAGCGCATAGTTGAACTGGCTTGAGTTGTTCCTTAGCGACGATGAGCTTCGTTTAACGTGACGCTGGAGAAAACTGAAAAGGAGACAGACATCTAAATCCAACCGAAATGGAAGGGACTGCTGGAGCGGAATCCAATTCTACGAGAAGCCTAAAAAGGTATATCTTTTTGTTTTGTTTTTACCGTTCATTTTCTTTCTTTCTTTCTTTCTTTCTTTTTGTTCCTCTTTTTCTTCAAAATTCGCCCTGATATAACCGTATTGGTTGACTGGGCGTAAAACATCAAAATTATAGCCAGTGGTTCGAGAGAGAGAGAGGTGAGAGAGAGAGAGAGAGAGAGAGAGAGAGAGAGAGAGAGAGAGAGAGAGAGAGAGAGAGAGAGAGAGAGAGAGAGAGAGAGAATGTGTGTGTGTGTGTGTGTGTGTGTGTGTGTGTGTGTAGTGCTAAGTCGGAAACAGACAAAGCATAACCTTTACAGCTGCTTGAAACAGAATTATGCCATACTTTGTCAACATGTTTTGTGTTCGGAAGGCCAGATCCTTTGAGTAATCCGACAACACAGATACTACTACCTGCAGGTGGACGAAACAATTGTGTTTATAGCCATGTATCAGTTTGTTTCCCTTCCCATCACTGTGTGCCTGACACCACATTGAAATGAATGTTGCAGCTTCTGTAAACTGTCAAATGAATCTGCTGATGTGAACTGCCTGCAGTCATATTTAGGGCTAGTGAAGTACTGTGTCTAGTTGTTATTGTTGCTGTTGCAGTTGTTGGAGCTGAACGCCGGGGGTCACACAGTACAGGCGACTAACTGTACATTGACAAGTGCATTCCGCAACGACAATGACAGTCAGGGGACTGCAGGCACCGAGCGTGACCGCTCTGGTCGCGCTATTCGCAGCAGCGGACGCAGGAGGCACGAGCCTCGTCTCTTGCTTGGTCGCCGACCTGTGCGTGTGTGGGACTCGGCTCAACACGTGCAACACGCTCTACGTGATCTGCTTTTTGGCCCTCACAGCTGCCCAGACTCTGCTCTGCTTGCACGGGGTTTGTCAACGTCTCCGCCACTGCCTCAGAGTCTTCTGCACCGTGTCGGCAGAGACAGACCCGCCGCTGCCGCAGTCCTTGTGGATTCAGCGCTGTGTCGCCCACAGCGGTCGATTCCTCGTGAAGTCTGTCGTCCTCAACGCCGGTTTTTTCTCCATCATCGCTCTATGTGTGAGCGGTGGGACGTATTCCGCCCGCAGCTTGGATGACGTGGATGACGCGGCAGAGCGCTGTCATTGGTACTCCGCACCGGTAGGGTACCTGACGTCATCCTTGCTTTACGTCATGACCACACAGCTGGCGACCACGCTCGTGCCAACCGTTTGCCTGTTCGTTGCAGAAGCTGCTTGCGCGGGGAGAATTAGGTACCTGTCCGTTGCGCGTGAGACGAGGAGAGTGCCAGACACGGAAGTTGGCGGCGGGGCAGGCACAAGCCCGGTGGTGGAACCACCGTCCAGTCCACGACGAAACCAGGGTTCACTTCCTCGTGCAAAATCAAGCGTGACGGCTGGGAGACCCTCAGTTCACACGCTTTGCTGGCGACTAGCGGAGGACGTTGTGTGCTTGTCTGTTCTGTTATGTTATCGCATAGCGTTATGCACGTGCTCGTGTGACAGTTTTAAAGTATACGGCGTCTTGATGACAGGATTGCTCGGTCTATCGACCGCCAAGCTGATTCTCTTTGCGTGTCTCTGCTGTCGTTTTATATAGGCTCGTAGTAAGTTTTTGACACGAACTATTGGTAGGCCGTTTTTAGCCTGACGGTAATTGCTTGGTTGAGAAGTGGACGACGCCGGTTCGATTCCCTGATTTGAATTCGAATTGTTAT
>JABMCL010002787.1:252500-255000 GCA_018857735.1 Alviniconcha marisindica
CAACTGGTTACGTACGACCAGCTGTCCGCCTCACCGAAAGATCTTGTTTCCTTCAGCAATGGCGCATTTTTAACGAGCAGCATCAGCATTTCCTTTAACAAATGACGTCAAACTAGCTGTCCGCTTAGGCAAAACAGATCAACCGGTAAATGTTCACCAGTGACGTCCTTTCAGCCACCTCATTAGCAGGTTTTGATGTTGTTCTTCTTTGTTTTGTTCTTCTTTTGTTTATTAAACCGACGAAGTACGACCAGCAGTCCATCTCAACACTCATGGGAGTTAACTAGCGCTCGAAAGACGTCACACAAATACAACAACAAAGACCTGAGTCGCCTACGGTAACTCTCACCTGGCATGCGAGTAAATACAAGGTACATAAACTCCACCAGAGAGACATCCTTAAAAAAAGGATGCCCCCCCCCCCCCCCCCCCCCCCCCCCCCCGGCCCCTCTCTCCCAGTGGCATATATACCCTACATTTCAGGCACACTCGGCGACGCAGGTGTGTAGAGGCATAAGACAGAACCAATTTTTATTCAAGGCTGGACATAGTCCTTTGATCTCGAAACTTATTCAACATAATAAACACGCAAATACACACATTTAAATTTTAGCTTCAGAGTGAAGTGCTGCAAGAGGGATTTGTCCATCACAGCATAACATATAGTTTTTTATAAACATTTTTTTTATCAATGATGTGCGGTTAGCAGAAGAGATCAAAGAGTTCTCATCAGTGACGTATCTGAGCCCTCGCCCATACGCTCAGCAAAGCCTGTGTAGTTTTCTAACCAATGACTTGAGTTTTAGCGCAGAGCTCAGAGCTGTGCGAAATTAGAGGTGGCCGTCCTGGGCTCCCCGTCCCTTAATAGTCCGTATGTTCTCTGTGGACGTAAAGCAACACTGAACTTGAACGGGAACAGAATCAGAGCTCGGAGCTGTGCGAAAGTCAAGGTGGCAGTCCTGGGCTCCCCGTCACTAATAGTCCGTATGGTCTCTGTGGACGTAAAACAACATTGAACTAGGGTTGTCCCAGAGCTCAGCAACTGTGTGAAGGTCGAGGCTCCCCGTCCCCAGTAGTCCGTACGGCCTCTGTGGACGTAAAGCAACAGTGAACCTGAACATTTAGCGCGTGTCTGGCAGCTGTCATCGGATCTCGGCGGCAATCGTTGAGAGTTCCCGGACCACGGACCGGCCGAACAAAGATGAGCGTTGCTGGCAGGGAACCATGCAGCTGTCTGGCAGCTCTCACCGCATCGCGGAAACGGCTATTGCGAAATCACCGCGGCGGTTATTCTATTGACCATCGACTCAGCCACACAAGAGATGGACATCACGGGCAGGAGACATTGTTACAGCTAGCTAGCTGTCTGTTCCTGCGACCTATATCCAGCGAATTCTCCTTCAAGCGACTCACAGTCGATGCTAGCGGTGGTCATGCAGACATTCGCTTTTCAGATACTCTTTGTGTGCTTTATGTTGTTTACTTATGAGCTGAACTCGTGCCAAGAAAGTGTTTAATACGCTTGTCTTCTTTGTCGTACACAAACCCTCGATCGTTGTACCCCTTGTCAAATTAATGTATTCCTTTCGCAATATTTCATGTACCCATTAGAGATATCTGAACAGATTTTTTACTTGACTGGTAATTACTGCTCTCGCACCGTTTCGACTTTGTTGTTGTTGTTGTTGTTTTTCTTCTTCTTCTTCTTCTTCTTCTTCTTCTTCTTCTTCTTCTTCTGGTCTGTCTGTTGCCAGAGAAAAAGTGCTTTCACCGAAACGTTCGGCATGTTTCTATTGTCTAAATAAAACAAACCGTTCGTTTTAATCTTTTGCGTGTTTTGATCCTGGTCTGGAACCCTTTGGACTTCGCCCATTTCCCGTTCTGGAAATCGTCCGACTCTAACCAGTTAATGCTTCATGAACTTGAACACCCCCGACTTGGACCATTTACCGCTCTGGAACCTTCCGACTGCCACCATTGTTGCTCTGACCAATTGCTTGTTCTGGAACGTGTTATTTCCGACCTCGACCATTTTACCGCTACTTCCGACTTAACGTTCCGATTTCGTCGCCGCCCTGTGGTCCTTCAGACACACAGCTGGACCTCCTGGTCATCCTGAGGGACATTTCCAAGACAAGTGTCACGTCTATTGTCCACCCCACACCTTCAGACGCCTTCAGCGCTGACCCCCGTCCAGGGGACTCATTGCTTTCCGGCACGTGCGCTTGCAGGCTAACGAGCGCGTGGACACGCGCCGCTGTGAGTTCGGCCCAGGAAGTGATTGCTCTCGTGCTAATCTCCATAATGACTACCTCTCCGCACCGGAAGCAGTGACTCGCGCACGTAGCGTTGACACGCCGTCTGCTCCGGATGTGGTTTTACTTAGGTCAACGAGAGCCCAAAAAGGGAAGAAAACCATCTCGTGTTTCCGCTCTGAAGGCAGATGAAAGTAATTGCGGCTTCTTGTGGGAGAGATCGTTTGTGGAGAGGAGCTGCCGGT
>JABMCL010002787.1:262500-290000 GCA_018857735.1 Alviniconcha marisindica
TGCTGATGAACTTTGGTCAACAATCTCACGCTTGTCTTTCCAGCCCTGGCTTCATCGCTGTAGTAACTGTTCCTACCGTAAGAGGCATGGAGATGTGTATAAAATAATTATATTCTAATAGATCAAAACACAAAAAGGTTCAAACGAACGCTTATTTATTTTGACACGGACACACAGTATGCAAATTCTCGAGGAAATCCCCTTTGTCAATTCACAAAATGACACTTAAACAACAGATAAAGGGTTAAAAACGATGAAAAATGTTTTCCAGGCACTTCCAATCACTGAACAATCTTCCAAGCACTGAACAAGCGACAAAAACTCAACCAAAACAAGATTTTATGTGTTTGGATTTTATATTAGAACGTTAGCAGTCATTCCTGTTTCAGATTATTTTTTTCTTTCAAAACAAGATAAGTTGTTGTTTTTCTATCTCTGATTTTTCATCAGTTTTAACCGTTTATCTGTTTAAGTGTCGAAGCACATAAACGGTTCAAACGTACGCTAATTTAATCACGTCGTTTTGTCGCTTTAAAAAGGGACTTACCCTTATTCGTACGTTTTCGACGCTTCACAGTTACAAGATCCAAACACATAAACGATTAAAAGGAACGCTACTTTAATATGACAATACAAAAGAACGAGCAGGAATATATATATATATATATATCACTCCTTTTAATAGATACCCCAGCTCGTACGTTTTGTATTGTCATATTGAATTAGCGTTCCTTTTAACCCCTTCACTCCCCCAGCCTGTACAGTTTCCTGGCTGAAAGATGCATTGGCATGCCTGCAAACAGTATATTTTCCGGTTTTGAACATTTTTTAAAAGGGGGAAAAAGGGGGAAAAAAGAAGAAGAAAAGTTAAATTTAAATTTTTGCACCCCCTGGTGGTTTTAAAATGACATAGGGGCCAAAAATTAAAAAGGGTCCCCAGGGTATTTTGAAGATATTAGGTTTTTTAAATGAAACCCCCAAGGTAGGTTTTATAATGTTTTTTTTTAAAATGCCTTTTAAAGTGGGTTTGAATTTTTTATTAGGATTTTGCTTCCCTTTAATGGGCCCCATTGACATATTTTTCTTATTAAAATGTTTTTAAATTAGGTCCGCTTTTGGATTTTGTTTTTCCAAATTAAAGTAGGTTTTTTAATGAAAATTGTTTTTATTATTAAAATTTGTTTTTAAAGAAAGGTGGATTTTGGATTTTTATTGATAGCGTTCCTTTTAAAAGACACCACAGTTCGTACGTCTTATTAGAGTAACTTTCCTTTTAATAGACACCCCAGTTCGTACGTTTTGTATTGTCTTATTAAAGTAGCGTTCCTTTTAATAGATACCCCAGCTCGTACGCTTTGTATTTTCATATTGGTTCTTTTTAAACCTTTTATGTGTTTGGATCTTGAAACAGAAAAGGCCCGAGATTTTTGTGGAGTAGGTCTTTTGGGAGGTAAAAGACGCCCACGAAACGTTGGGGCGGCTTTTTTTTTTGCCCCGGGGTGGGGCCTAAACAAATGCATAAAAATTTAAAAAAAAAAAGAAAAAATAAAGGGCGGGGGGGGGGAAAAAAAAAAAAAAAAAAAAAGGCGGGCAGGGGAATACCAGGGGTTTTTAATTCTCCGGGACTGACCCCGGTTTTTCTCGGGAAAGACGTTAATCTCAAATCTTTGGACATTCTTCGTTTTACCCCCCCCCCTTTTTTTTTTTAAATCTCTCTCTCTCTCTCTCTCTCTCTCTCCTCTCCCCTCTCTTCCTTCCTCCTCCCCTCTTCCCACTCTCTTTTCGGGCCTCTTCCCCTGTTTTTTTCCCCTTTTCTTGTCTGTCTCTTTTCTCTGTCTTTTGGTCTGGGTCTGCCTCTGCCCCCTGTCTTCGTCTGTCGCCCCCTTGTCGGGGCTGCTCCCTGCTTCTGGGCCCCCGGGTTTGGGCCCTGGCCCGTCCCCCCGGTCCGTTTTGTCTGCCCCGCCGTTTTTCTGCTCTTTTCTATGTGTGTGTGTGTGGTGGGTGTGTGTGTGTGGGGTTTTGTGTGTGTGTGTGTGTGGGTGGGGGGGTGGTGTGTGTGTGTGGGGTTGTGTGTGTGGGGTGGGGGTGTGTGTGTGGGGTGGTGTGTGTGTGTGTGTGTGTGGTGGTTTCTCTCTCTCTCTCTCTCTCTCTCTCTCTCTCCCCTCTCCCCCTCCCCTCTCTCTCTCTCTTCTTTTCTTTCTCCCCCCACCCCGGGGGGGGGGGGGGTTTTGGGTGGGGGGGGGGGGTGTGTGTGTGGGGTGTGTGTGTGTGTGTGTGTGTGTGTTGGTGTGGGGGGGGGGAAGGGTGCTGCCCCGGGGGCCCGGGGGGGAGGGCCTTTTTTTAAGGGGGGGGGGGGGGGGGCCCTCTCTCTCTCTCCCCTCTCTCTCCCCTTTTTCTTTCTTCTTTCTGTCCCCTTTTTTTTCTCCCTTGTTCCTCTCTTTTGCGTTTTTCGGTTTTTTAAAGGTGTCCCCGTCTTTTTTTTCTCTGTGTGTGTGTCTGAGGGTTGTTATCTGTGGGGGTGTGCGTTTTGGTGTGGGGCGCGTGCGGGGGAGTGCATGCGTGTGTGGGGGGGTTGTGTTGTGGGGTGTGTGTGTGTGTGTGTGTGTGTGGGGGGTGGGGTTTGGTGTGTGTGTGTGTTTGGGGTGCGGGGGGGGGGGTTAGGGGTTGGGGGGGGGGGCGGGGTGTGTGTGGTGTGTGTGTGTGTGTGTGTGTGTGTGTGTGTTTTTTCCTTTTTCTCTCTTTTCCCCTTCTCTCTTTCTTCTTTCTCTCTCTTTTCTTTTCTTTTCTCTTTTCTTTTTTTCCCCTTTTTTTGCCTCCTTTTGCCTCTTTTTTTGCCTCTTCTTTTCTGTTTTTTCCCGTCTTTTTTGTGTGTTTTTTTTGTTCGGCCTTTTTTTTTTCAGCCTTTTTTATTTGGGGGGCTTGGGGGGCGCTGGGCAGTAAAGGGGGGGATGTTTTTGTGTGTGTTTGGGTGTGTGTGTTTTGTGTGTGTGTTTTGGTGTGTGTGTGGGTGTGTGTGTGGGGTGTGTTTTTTCCCCCTACCCATTTTCCAAAGCTTCCCCAATGACAGCCCGGGAAATTTTCGGTTTTAAAAAAACCCTGCCCGCCTCCTTTTCTGTTGTTGTCTTTTTTGTTGGCTTTCGTCTTGTTTCTTTGCCTGTTAGTTTTACAAAAAACGTAGCCTGATGCTTTAGTCCACCGAATTTTCCCCCACCAACTAAATTTGCTAAGTAGCCCAAAAAATTTCGTGCCCCCAAAGCTTGAAATTGTATTTCTTTTGTTCTTTTTATTTTTAAAAAAACAAAGCTCTTTCCCAAAATTTTGGCCTGGGTTTTGATTTGTGTTGTGAAATGACGATAAGCGCTTCGTTGTAACTTCGGGGTGTTAATTCGTCCGAACAGCACGAAGTGTACGTGCCGCCAAGAAATCAGTCAATCTTCATCGCTCTCCATTCAGACACTCCAGCACCATCTGAAGGCAGATTAGCAGGGAATTTTGGTAGATTATTTGTCTATATCTAGCTGAAAAATGGGCTTAATTACCCCGAAAATTCGCATGTGTCCTGCATTGTAATATTAAATTAGCATTCGTTTTAACAGTTTATATCTTGTTAATGTTTGCACCCTCCCTGCACGTGGTGAAGAAAAAGCACGACATACATCAGTTCGCCCAGCGTCAGCGCGTATTACATTACTGATAGTGATGTACATTTTGTATCCTGAAAGACAGCCTATCTGGTGATGCCGCGAAACTGGAACTGTCCCATTTTAGCGTATCATTGCATGCCTTCGAGAAGGCGTTTTTTTCTTTTCTGTTCCCTAAAAAGCCCGGGGAAAATTTTAGGGGGTTTTGGTTTGGGCCCCGTTTTTTGGGGTGTTTTTTTTTTTGGAGGTTTGGGGGGGAGATTTTAAAAAAGCGTTTCTCTTTTTCGGTAGACCCTGTGGCCCCAAAAGACCCCCCCCCCCCCCAAAACCCCCTTTTACCCTTTTCCCCCCCTCCCCAAGAGAGAGGAAGAGAGAGGAAAAAAAAAAAAAAGGAATAGGAAAAAAAAAAAGGGGGAAAAAAACAACAAAAAAACACACAACTACAAAACACACACCAAAACACACACACACACACCCCACAACACACACACACACACACACACACACACCAAAACCCCACAACACACACACAAACCCCACCCCGCACGCACGACGCACGCAAAGCCCCACGCACGCACCCACATACCCCCGGGACCCACAACACACACCCCAAAACACACACACACACCCCCACACACACACACACATTTCACACCCCACACACACCCCACCCCCCACACACACACAACACAAAAAACCCACACGCACCTAAAATCAAATAAAATTTGAAAAAGGGTTTTTGCCATGACAGTTGGTCCGTAATGCCCGCAAAGTTTTAGAGTTTAAACAAAAAATTAGAAGAAAAAAGCTCCTCTTTTTTTAAAGGGGTTGGGAATCCCAAAACCTACCTCGCTCAAGTCTGAAGGGTCACTGGGTGTCAGACTGATTTGACACTCACCGGGTACATCTGGGTCCTATGCAGGATTCAGGGGGTGGGATTTTTAAGACGATGGGAAGCTTCAAAACGCCAAGCTAAAACGCACGTTTCGTAAAAAAGACGATGAAATAAAAAACGTGAAAAGATGAAGAAGAAAAAGAAGAAAAGAAGAAGAAGAAGAAGAAGAAAAAGAAAACCAGAAGCAGAACCCCGGCTTCTGAAAATTTTGACCCCCTTTCAAATGGAAAGGAAAACGAAACCAAGATCCCTTTGCTGGATATTCTTCCCTGGGACAAACCATTTTTTAAAAGGAATTAAGGGTATAAAAACCACCGGGGGAAAATGAGGAAAAAGGTTGAAACGCAGTAAAAAGAAGCATAGAGTAAGGAGGCGGCTTGGGGACGGGAAAAATCGTACTCCCCAGTTTTTAAAAGGAAAATGAAAAACCCCCAACTTGGGGTTGTATGAAAGGGTTTTTAAAAAAGGACAATGATTATAAAAAGGGGGGGTTTTCACATTGGGGAAAACAAAAGACAAGAGGACAGGTATAAGCCCCCCCAAACAAAACCAAACACAACAAGGGCCCCCCCCCCCAAAACCCCCCCCCCAAAAACAACCCCCAAAACAGAGGCCCCAAGTTACAAGTTTTGTATAGGAAAAACGAAAAACAAAAACACATTAAAAACAACCCCCCAAGCCCCCCCCTTTTAACCCCAAATACACCCCTACACAAAAAAAAACACAAAAAACAAAAAACAAAAAAAAACAAGAAAAAAAAAAGATGAATTAAAACCCCCAAACAAACCACACAACCCCCAAAAACAACAAAACCCCACAAAAACAAAACAAAAATAAAAAAAGTTCCGAAGGCCCCCCACAAAAAAAAAACACATAAAAACAACAGCCCCCCAAAACCCCCCAAAAACCCCACCATTTACAAACAAAACACACACACACACCCCCCACAAAAAGTCCCCCACAAGCCCCCCCCCCCAAACCCCCCCACACACAACACCCCACACCCCAAAACACACCTAAACGACCCCACAACAAAACAAAAACACAAAACCCAAACACACAACCCCAAAAAAAAAAACAAAACACACACCGGCCCAACTACCCAAAAAAACCAAAAGTTTTCCCCTGGCCCCCCGGCCCCAAAAACAAACGCCCCCACAAAACCCCCCCCCCAAACAACCCCCCCCCAAACATAAAACAAAAAACCCCAAAAAAAAAACCCCGCCCCAAAATAAACAAAAACCCCAAAACCCCAAAACACAAAATTTTTAAAAAAAACCCAAAACCCCCCCCAAAAAAAAAAAAAAATTAAACCAAACAAAAACAAAAACAACACAAAAACAGAACAACCAAAACCAAAACAAAAACCCCAAAAAACAGAGGGCGCGCCCCCCCCACCCCCCAAACACCCCACACCAAACCCCCCCAACCAAAAACAACCCCCTCCCCCCACCCAAACCCCCCATTAAACCCCCCACCCAAACCCCCCACACCAAACCCCCACACCCAAACCCCCCACACCAAACCCCCCACACCAAAAAACCCAAACCCCCCAAAAAAAAGGGCCCCCGCGGAACAGCACAAAACCCCCTTCTTCCTCCACCTGAAAGTTACGTTTGGGTTTTTTCTTGGCCAAAAACCCGTTTCCCCCCTGGTCTTTTTGCCGTTTTTCCCCCCCCGGGGGTATAAAATTTTAAAACCCCTTTTTTTCCCTTGCCCCCAAAAACTGGCCACAAATTTTTTGCCCACTTCCCAGCCATAAAGGGGGGTTTCCAATTTACCCCACCCCAAAAACACCAAAAGGGGGGGGGACTTAAAAAAATCCCCCAAAAAAAAATATAAAACACACACACCAAAAACAAAACCCCCCCCCCCACACCCCACACACACACCAAAGCCACCACCACACACCACCACCACACACACAACACACACACAATGTACAAACAAACACACACACACAACAACCCCGGGGGCCGGGCGCAACAACCCCCAAGGGAAACAACACAAAATTTCCACAACACCCCCAAACCCCAAAACCCACCCCGATTATTTCACACACACACCCAAAACACAACCCCCCACAAACCACAACTTGCCACCACACCCCACAACCCCAAAAACCCACACACCCCACCCCACACCCCCCAAACACACAAATAACAAACAAACAAAAAAAGAAAAAAGAAAAACAAGACACAAAAAGAAAGAAGCGGAAGACACCATGTCAGACATAGATACCAACTCGATATTTCTCTCCCTTAGTTATCGTCTTCCCTTGTGATCTATGCCTCTCTATGATCTTGTGACATTTCGTCGATAGTTTTCAATTTCATCCGGTCTGTGCAGCCGAGGACGTAGTGGAAAAATCCCGTATAAAAGGCTGAAAATTAGGTTGACCCGAGGTCTCTTTGGGAAGAAAAATCCGCCTTTGCTTCCGCGAAGACGTTTAAATGTATTCATTCATTTCCAGTTTGAAGAAAGAAATATCGGTAAAACAGGAAGTTTATGTTTGTGTAAGCGAGGGGAAAGGCGTCGGAAAAGATATAAGAAATAAAAGGGCAAAGAAAAAAGAAGAGAGAGAGAGAGAGAGAGAGAGAGAGAGAGAGAGAGAGAGAGAGAGAGAGAGGGGGAGAGAGAGAGAGAGAGAGAGAGAGAGAGGGGAGAGGAGGAGGGAAAAAGGGGGAAGAAGGGGAAAAAAAAAATGTCCTTTTAAAGTGGCTTTTAGGGAAGTTTTTTGTTTTAAAACTCAGCCTTTGGGGGTGGGGTTTAACCCAAAGAAACAGGGAAGGAGGGGGGGAAAAGAGGAGAGAGAGAGAGGAAAAGAGGAAAAGAGAGAGAAAAGAGAGGGGAGAGAGAGAGACCAGACCCGGAACAAGGGGCAACAGGAAAAGACAACGACGACAGACAGACAGAGCAAAAACAAAGAGACAGACGACAGAGACGAGACAGACGACAAAACAGAAAAGAAACAGAGACACAGACAACAGACAGACGGGAGCAGACGAGAAAAAAGGGTAAAGGAAAGGGGGGGGGGGGGGGGGGGGAAGGGAAAGGGAAGGAAAGGGGAAAAAGGCTGAAAAACCAAGGGAGAGGAAAGGGGAAGGTGGGGAATGGGCAAACTAAAAATTAAGGGGGGGGGGGGGGGGGGGGGGGGGGGGGGGGGGGTTTAAATTGGGGGGGGGAAAAAACCCCCAGGAGAGGGGGGGAAACGAATTAACTCCTTCACTGCCGTGATGTCGCTTGAAAACAACCAATAACAATGCAAAATCAGAAACCCTTACGCCTTTTTGTCTTCTTTTTCGCACAGGCACCTGACGGATTTTCATCAAAACGCATAGCATTGAAAGTAGATGTGTTACAGGACCGGAATATATACTGTTTGTTATAGGCACGTCTATGCATCTTTCAACACGGAAATCTTACATGCTTTGGCAGTGAAGGGTTTAATAGCAAGAAGCCTTTAGTAAACAGACTACATGGTGACACTACGAATGGATCGTGCCCTAGCTGTGTTCTGTATAATGTGCAATTAATCTAACCTAGCTGTGTCCTGTATAATGTGCAATTAATCTAACCTAGCTGTGTCCTGTATAATTTGCAATTAATCTAACCTAGCAGTGTCCTGTATAATTTGCAATTAATCTAACCTAGCAGTGTCCTGTATAATGTGCAGTTAATCTAACCTAGCTGTGTCCTGTATAATTTGCAGTTAATCTGATCTAATTGTGTCCAATATAATGTGCAGTTAGTCTAACCTAGCTGTGTCCTGTATAATGTGCAATTAATCTAACCTGTGTCCTGTATAATTTGCAGTTAGTCTAACCTAGCTGTGTCCTGTATAATGTGCAATTAATCTAACCTAGCTGTGTCCTGTATAATTTGCAGTTAATCTAACCTAGCTGTGTCCTGTATAATGTGCAATTAATCTAACCTGTGTCCTGTATAATTTGCAGTTAATCTAACCTAGCTGTGTCCTGTATAATTTGCAGTTAATCTAACCTAGCTGTGTCCTGTATAATGTGCAATTAATCTAACCTGTGTCCTGTATAATGTGCAATTAATCTAACCTGTGTCCTGTATAATTTGCAGTTAATCTAACCTGTGTCCTGTATAATTTGCAGTTAATCTAACCTAGCTGTGTCCTGTATAATGTGCAATTAATCTAACCTAGCTGTGTCCTGTATAATGTGCAATTAATCTGATTCAAAAGTTGCTGTTTCCTGTTTGTTTTCTTTTGTTATAGCTTGCTGCACATCAGCTCGATGTGATCTTCCTTGAATGGACGAGAGAGCGTCGCCGTCAATCATTGAAACATTGAAACCTTTTCAAAGGCAACGTTGGGTAACTTCTCAGAGACAGCGCATTATTATGGGCTTTTCCGAGCGCATGGATACCACCTTGAACTGAACTGAACATCAGCTCGGTTCCGAGTTCAGCATGAGCCGTGCCCAACCCTAATCCACAATCCATTTCGGAAAAATGACAAACAAAATATAACTTTACTTCATCGTGCACACTGCAGTATTACGTTAATTTTCTCTGCGTGATTGCTTCCCACGAAATGTTTGAATTATACGTTCACTTGGCGATAGCAGTAAGGAACAACGTTGGCTAGTACGGATACCGGGTTATCACCCCCTTTCCTCACCCTGGAGAGAGAGAGAGAGAGAGAGAGAGAGAGAGAGAGAGAGGGGGGAGAGACAGAGACAGGAAGACAGAGAGCAGAGACGAGAGACAGAAGACAGCAGACAGAGAGAAAAAAGAGAGAGAGAGAGAGAGAGAGAGAGAAGAGACAGAGAGAGAGAGAGAGAGAGAAGAGACAGAGGACAGAGAAGAGAGACAGAGACAGAGACAGAGACAGAGACAGACAAGAAGAAGAAAAGAGAAGAGAAGAAGGGTGAAGCGCAGAGGTCAACGAGTAAGAAGGGTGAGAGGAGATTAGATGTGGAGCCTTGACAGAGAGCAGATATAGAGACAGGAAGAGACACGAGCACAGAGCCAGACAAGACAAACAAACACAACAACACAACAACAGAAAACACACGCACACACACACACACACACAAACACACACACACAATCACACAGCAAACAACATACACACACTCGCACACACAACACACACACAACACACACACACCACACACACATAGCACACACACACCAACACCACACACACACACACACACACACACAACACACACACACACACACACACACACACAACACACCACACACACACACACACACCACACACACCACACACACACACACACACACACACACACACACACACACACACACACACACACACACACACACACACACACACACACACACACACACACACCCAACACACACACACACAACACACACACACACCACACCACACACACACACACACACACACACACAACAACACACACACACACACACACACACACCACACACACACACACACTCAACCCACCAACACACACACACACACACACACCACACCACACACACACCCAGCCACACACACACACATACACACACACACACACACACACACACACACACACACACACACACACACACACACACACACACACACACACACACACACACACACACACACACACAAGGAAGAAAAAAGAAAGAAAAAAGAAAGAAAGAAATAAAGAACCTTACAAAACAACAACGCATCCAAAACATGAAAGGTTAAAAAAGACCGCGTTATTCACACGACGCCACACAACATGCGGATTTTCGGGTTAAGCCCCTTTGTCAAGCGACAGAACAACACTTAAACAACAGTTAAATGGTGATAGAAAGAAAAAAAAACGTGGGCTATACTTACTCGCTTGTGGCTGTGATGTCTTTGTGTCCAGTGTATGAACAAATCAGAATGTTTAGCACTACATAGCATGCTTCCAGTTCTATACATATATAGCCATCCCCACCTGATGCAGTCATGACCGAACGTCTGGTGACATTTTGTATCAAGTCGCTTGTTTTGGAACCTATTTACAGTCTGTTTGCTCCCAAAACAGGAGCCTGCATCAATCACTGGAAATGTTAAACAGGGTGACTTGTTTTATTCCCTGGACCAGCCGCTTGGGGAACTTGCTAAGCCAGAAAATGGAGATGTGTCTATGCTGTAAACACACAGACACAGACACAGAGACACAGACACAGACACACAGACACAGACACACAGACACACAGATAGAGAGACAGACAAACACACACACATACACACACACACACACACACACACACCACACACACACACACACACACACACACAACACACACACACACACACACCCCACACACAGCACGCGCACACACACACACACACACACACACACACACACACACACACACACACACACACACACACACGCGCGCGCGCGCGCGCACACACACACACGCACGCACGCACGCACGCTACACACACGCACGCACGCACGCACGCACGCACGCACGCACGCACACACACACACACACACACACACACACACACACACACACACACACACACACACACACACAACCTGAATAAACAAGGATTAAAGAATAAATATTAGAAATTTAAATATTCCTGGCAGTAAGCGAAATCCTTTTTGGCAATATATTTGTGACATACTCAAGACTTGAAAGAGAGAACATTTTGTAGCTCTGAGGTATCTGTAGAAACTATAGTAATTTCTGCGTCCGCAGCACCCAATGAGAGAGAGAGAGAGAGAGAGAGAGAGAGAGAGAGAGAGAGAGAGAGAGAGAGAGAGAGAGAGAGAGAGAGAGAGAGAGAGAGAGAGAGAGGCGAAATTATTTATGTTTTCTTCTTCTTAATCTTCTTTCTTTTAACGATTCTTCGTTTGTTTTTGTTTTTTTCTCCCCCCCCCCCCCCCCCCCCCCCCCCCCCTTCCCGTCCCCCATTCCCCTTTCCCCGGCCCCTATTTTTCTCTCCATTTTTTTTTTTAACGCTCGGAGCAATTATCTGCTCTCTGTTTCGATTTCTTCCTTTTTCCCGTCCCCCACGTCCCCTCCCCGCCCCCTCCATTCCTTTTGTTTCAACATTCATGGCTATAATACCGCTGGAGGTGTCGGCGGTAAGGACACGTTTGGGCAATTTCAAGTTCTCTCTCTTCAGGGTACACTTTTTTCTTTTCTTCTGCTGCACCAAATTCACGCCTGGATCAAAATCGTCCCGACATGGAACTAATTTGAAAGATTGAGTAGCGGAAATTAGCTTCTCTGGCTTCCCCTCTCATCCTGCATTAGAATTTCTCTCCAAACTTTCTCTACGGGTGGGATGGGGAGAGGGGGTTTGGAGAGAGAGAGAGAGAGAGAGAGAGAGAGAGAGAGAGAGAGAGAGAGAGAGAGAGAGAGAGAGAGAGAGAAAGAGAGAGACAGAGAGAGACAGAGACAGAGACAGAGACAGAGACAGAGACAGAGAGAGTGACAGAGACACAAAGACACAGAGACGCAGAGACAGAGAGAGACAGAGGCAGAGACAGATAGAGACAGAAGCAGAGAGACAGAAAGAGACAGAGAGGGAGTGAGACTGAGACAGAGACAGCGGGAACAGAGGTTTGATCTAACGATATTTGTATTTTGAAGGTAATCGCTTCGCGCTCATAGATGAGATGCGCAGATGAATATTCATTATCATTATTATTATTGTTATTGAAATTTCTTTCTTCATCCCTTTCCCTCCTTTTTTTTTTTTTGTTCTTATTTTCCATGCGTTTCTTCTCTGTTTTTGTTCTTTCTTGTTCTTTGATCCTTTTTTTCCTGATTTCTAAAATCTAAAACAAGATCCAAACGCTATTTATTAGGACAGAACACAATAGCGTTATTTTGAACCTTTTTATGTGTTTGGATCCTTATTTCTAGTTTGTGTTCTTGCTATTCTCCCCCCCCCCCCCCCACCCTCGCCTTCTTCCTCCCCTGAGCTCCCCTGAGCTCCTTCTGTCGTTCGTTCTTTCTTTAGTTCTGTCTCTCTTTCTTCCTTTGTTTCATTCTGCCTGTTTCTCATTCTTATCTTTCTTCTAGCTTTCTTTATACTTCTTTTCTGATCAGAGCCAAAGCCATTGTTTGGAAGTTGCTTCGCTGCAGACTGCTCTCCCCCCCCCCCCCCCCCCCCCCCCCCCCCCCCCCCCCCCCCCCCCCCCCCCCCATCCCCCCCACCCCCACCCCCCATCCTCACTACCTCTTTGAACTGTTCAATACTGAATCAAGGTTTCATTGGGCCCTAGAACGGCGACCCTATTTCTTTAAATGTAATTACGATTAAATGTGCCGGTGCCTGAAACCCTCCCCACCCACCACCCTTCTCCCCATACCCCCGTCCACCCCATCCCCCATGCTACACGCAAGGAATGTCATTCAGGGTGTGGTTTCGCCAACAGCTCAAAACACGAAGCGTGCCCTTTCCCAACACAATTTCAATTATTCCAAGATACGAGAAGCACAAAAACTCCGAGAGAGATTTTTTTACTCTCTCTCCGTGACAGAGTGCCGCTCCGTGTTTTTATCCAACCCTCTCAGCGGAACCGGAACTGGTCTCGACATTTGCGGCAGCGGTCGACATTTTGGATTTTACCACCGAGGTTGCAACAACGGGATTGCTATGGAGAGAACGTTAACTGAGCGAGACTGAAACTGCACAGGGGGTCAGTTCATCGACTGTTGGGTAATGAAAATTAAATCTGATCGGGGATGAACACATTAAACGATTAATTGTCTGAATTAGCCATATCTGAAAACGGTATCAAGTTACTTATTTTTAACGCCCAGTCAACCTTATAGGGCATATCATATCTAAATATTTAAGACCTTTTAAGACCTCCTGGGGTATCCTGAAAAATAATTCGGCTTAACCGAGGATGTGCACAACACCTTTTCGGGAGGGAGAGAGGGACGAATTTTAATAAATACTGATTAAAATATTTATTCATAAACCTCAACATCTTGTTTGTAGAGACTACTCTAAGCACATGCACTCATGCACACATATGCACATGCGCGCGCGCATGTTTTCTGTCCCGTGCTGCTATCTTCAGCCGTCTCTTCATCCGTCTCGTCTGCCTTTGCTGTCCGTTTTAAGTTGTGTGTAAATTAATTTTTGTCCATAGTCACTATACTCGCGCGTGGGGGTGCCCCTGTGTACGTGCGTGCATGTGTACGTGTGTGCGTGCGCGCGCGCGTGTGAATGTGTATTAATGTGTGATCAGAACATCGTGCAGTAGGCTCAGCAGAACACACACAAACTGTAGGCTGACCGGGAACAGGCCGAATAGGTCGAATGGGACAGCCACTTCCAGCTAAAAGTGTCTGCGGCAAGAGTAAAGAGTAGAGAGCCGGTTTGGCCTAGCGGTAAGGCGGTGGGCTGGTAAGCGGAAGGACCTCGGTTCGATACCGCTTCGGCTCTCCTTTCTCTTCAAAAGTTGTGGTTTGTGGACACGGTCTTGTGACTTTGTCCCTCACAATTAATGAAACATTAAAATGGCTCTCATCGCTGCCCATCTTAATGCAGGTCATTCTGGTTGTGACAGTGTAGCGATATGTTTATACTCTCCCTCTCCCCCCCCCCCCCCCCCCCCCCCCCATTCTCCCTGTCCCTAATAAGCCTTATGGTTTCTGTGGACGTTAAGCACACGTTACTAGTAAAGAATAGGCCGACCGGGAGAAGGCCCAGTGGACCCTCCACGTTAGACAAGCCCGTAGGCTGTCCACGGACCAATAATTGTCACATGTAACAAAGCATGTGCCAGTATTGTTTTTGAAAATAATGATCAAGCTCCTTGGGCCTAAAAGGTTGAGTACGAAAACACATGTTGCGTTGTTAGGAGCTTGTCAAAGCGGGAAGTGCTGTCCGGCTAAAATCGAGAGGTCAAATCGGTGGAAACGTAGATGATTCCTGTTGATAGAGCTATTGCATAATTTGTTTACAATCAACACCCACAGGATGTTACCAGCGCTCGAAGACGTCACACGAAAAAGTATTAACTCCCTTTGTAAACTCTGTTCCTTTGATACTAAGTAAACATTTTGCTTTACGTCCACAGAGGCGATGTGACCTGTTAGGGACGGGGACAGGGAGGAAGTGGGCAGAAGAGTGAAGACTCGACCGCGCGCACCGACCCGGAAGACCGAGGAAGCCGTGGACCGCCGCCAGAACACCAGAAGTGTTAACGCAGTGTCCCCTCGTCATTGTGTACCAGTGTGTACCACTAGTGTACCACACAGTTGCCGTCTCAACCGCTGTGCGGCGAACAGAGCCCCAAAGACAATGTCCGTAGCACCGCTGTTGAGACACAACCGAAGCAAAATAAGTCAAACTTTCAGAGCCCAGCTCCACCTCCCTGCTGTTGATCTCTTCTGGGCTAACTTGAGGGTCCAGCACCGCCTTCCTCCTCTTGATTTCGCCTGGACCCGCAAAAGTGTCTAACTTCTTCGTGAGAGTCCAGCTCATCCCCTCCTCTTGATCTCGCCTGGACTCTCGCATTTGATACAGTAAGCAAACATGGTGCTTAACGTCCACAGAAACCATGAGGCTTATTAGGGACGGGGAGAAGAGGGGGAAGGGGGTATGGAGGTTGGGGAAGAGGGAGATTATATACCTATCGCTACACCGTCACCTCCAGAATGATTCCTGCATTAAGATGGGCAGCGATGAGAGCCATTTTAATCTTTCAGTAGGAAGTGATGGACAAAGTCACAAGACTGTCCACAAACCACAACCTTTCTGAAGAGAAAGGAGAGCCGAAGCGGTATCGAACCGAGGTCCTTCCGCTTACCAGCCTAACATTTGATACAAACGCTACACGTCTTATATATCTCTGTTTTAGGTTACGGCAGGTCAGTCTAAGACAACGTGTAAGTGGGGGTAAATAAGTAGGTTGATAATTATGCTGAGCCAGTCTGATATCAAAGGACTATGTCCGATCTCAAATGAAGATCGGTTCTGTCATAAGCTTACATAATTCAATTGTGTTTGAGAACGCCTGCTATGGAATTCTCTCTCTCTCTCTCTCTCTCTCTCTTCCTCTCTCTCTCTCTCTCTCTCTCTCTCTCTCTCTCTCTCCACACACACACACACACACACACACACACACACATGCCCACGCACTCATGCAGACACGCACGCAAGCACACATCACATGCGCACGCACAGCACACAGCATCGCACGCACGCACACACACACACCACACACCACACACACACACACACACACACGCCACACACGCACACACGCACACACCACACACACACACACACGAACAACGCACACACGCACGCACCACACACGCACGCACGCACGCACAGCACCAACGCACACACACGATGCACGCACGCACGCACACGCACACGCACAGCACAGCACGCACACGCAGCACACACACACACACACGCACGCACGCACACACACACACACACACACACACACACACACACACACACACACACACACACACATCGCGATTTGTGTGGGGGAGGGAGGGACGGGGGAGTGACAGGGGCTTTGGCTCCTTTAGAAGAAGTCTTCGTGTTACCTTTAGAAGAAATCTGTTTGAACATGATTGATCTCGCTGTTTTTGTAGGAAGGTTGAAAGTAACTTGGATAAAGAAGATGCTGAACACAGATAAAAGCGGATGGATGACCTTATTCCAGGAGATTGAGTCAGACCCAAAGACCTACAGAAATACCGTGGCTGGAGATTGATATTTTCTCAGAGCAATGCCGTGAACTCATATTGGCATGTTGATTTTTCATCTTTCGCTCCACGCCCGTATTCAGACAGGAATCAATTTTATTTGACCATAAAGTCAAAACTCATGGGATTTTTTTCCAAACCAGCAAAGCTTAAAAGGATATAAAAAAAGGTTTAGTTTGTAAGAAACCTACGCACGCACGCACGCACCCAAGCACACACACACACACACACACACACACACACACACACACACACACACACACACACACACACACACACACACACACACACACACACACGCACACACACACACACACACACACACACACACACACACACACACACACACACACACACACACACGCGTGCGCACACACACACATACACACACACAAGCTATTCACCCGTTGCCAGGAAATTCTTCCTTTCTACTCACTACCTTCCTTTTCCATTTGCTTCAATCCCTTCTGCGCAAAGGCTTGCACGCCGGCTTTTCATCTCTGCCGCAGCTGGTGACATCACAGCCTCTGAAAGTGAGAGCTAGGTGTACGTTTTCTGTCATTGCACGAAAGGAACGGGAGTTGCAAGAAGCGTCGATGCACCGACTTGTGGCAGTGACGAAAAGAAATTAATGCAAGCCTGTACTGAGAGTTAAGCTGGTTGGAGTGTGACGTACGCCTGGTGCACGCCTGCAGGTGTTTCCGGCACTTAAAATGTCGTTGGAAGGCTTAAACTGCATCTCTATTCTTCTTCTTCTTTTCTAACGGGGAAGCCGGCGCTCAGCAACAGGACATCCACATTGAACAATACCCTTCTATTCAAGAGGAGAATGATTTCTATATCAACCCTTTCTCCGCCGACGTCAAAGAGCTTTTAATATCCTGCCTGCCGAAAGTGAAGAGAAGAAAAGACGAACGACCGCTTGTAAGAGGCGAAGAAAGGAAAGCGATGGCTTATAAAAGAGCAGGAAATTGCGAATCTCTGCCCTTCTTCACCAGTCCGGCTCATGCGTGAAATTCTGGCCACGGTTGATTGGGCCTGATGGAGATGTAATTGCGTAACGATGCCACGTCTAAAGATGCCTCATCGGTTGCGTCCGCTCTGCTATCTGATTTCCAGCATCTGATAGGCTGCATGGTCGTGAACTATAGCGCCTGTCTTCAGCGCAGTGTTGAGACATGCATTAAAGCTACATTGAACATGGATACGAAACACACGTCTGTTCCGTGTGCCCGTGAGACATGCACTTAAGCTACATTGAACATGGATACGTATACGAAACGCGGGTCTATTCCTAGTGCCATGTCCTGAGATAACCCTGAGCGGATCTTCAGGGTGTTAAAATCCAATTACTAACCAGCTCATTTTGTGCGCTGTTGATAAGACAGCGGAAATTGCAATTGAATAAAATTGCATTTGAATGACCGTGCCTCCGAGGAAGGTGCTGTCTGTTGTGCCTTTTGATTTTTCTTTTTCTTTGTTTCTTTCTTGCTTTTCTGGCACGCGGCAATAAATAGACTAAAGTCAGGATGAGAGAGAAGTGACCGCAGCATACGTGGGAGGTGTGTGTGTGTGTGTGTGTGTGTGTGTGTGTGAGAGAGAGAGAGAGAGAGAGAGAGAGAGAGAGAGAGAGAGAGAGAGAGAGAGAGAGAGAGACAGACAGACAGACAGACAGACAGACAGACAGACAGAGACAGACAGACAGACAGACAGACGGACGGACGGACAGGACAGACAGCTAGACAGAAGACAGACAGACAGACGGACAGACAGTCAGACAGACAGACATACAGACAGGCAGAGACAGAGAGCAGACAGACAGACAGAGGCAGGCAGAGACAGAGAGACAGAGAGAGACAGAGACAGAGAGACAGACAGATAGAGACAGAGACAGACAGCCAGACAGACAAACATAGAGAGGGAGAGAGACGCAGCTGATCAATATTTTTTATCTGATCTGTCATCATCAGAAATGCCAAGAACGTTTTTAAACATTTTCGGTATAATTATGACTGAAAATGAGAGATCATGATGTCCCCGATTGCCTGAATGTTACTTAAGCGGAAAATACACCGCTTACGCATACAGTCTATCCAAGTCTGTCCAAATGCTCTCTTCTCTATACCGACACGCAAGATGAAGATGCTTGATATCATTTCAACTGCTCTCGGTGCACGATATTATTCATCCGCCCAGACTGATCGTGTCAATAATCATACCTTGAACGTGTCAATAACCCTTTCTGAAGGAGCCAATAACCCCATCTGAACGTGTCTATAACTCGTACCCAGAACGTGTCAATAATCCTCACAGAACGTATCAATAACCTTTATTGAATGTGTCAATAGCCTTTACTGAACGAGTCAATAACCCTTAACCTGGTATTGTCAATAACCCTCCGCCAACACTGAACGTTAAAAAAAAAAAAATGAAACAAGAATGAGTGAATGTTTACGAGATCCACACACATAAAAGGTTAAAAAGAACGCTATTTACTAGAACAAAAACACAATCTGCAAAGTTTTGGGGAAATCCTCTTTGTCAAGCTGCAAAAGGACCAAAAACAGATAGGTGCTTTAGCTTTGCACCTTTTTGGCTAGAACAAAAACAGTTTGACATTTTTGGGGTAATCTTCTTTATTAAGCTACAAAGGACCAAGAACAGATAGGTATGTCTTTCCGTGCCAGACTAATTTGTACTGTGGTCATCTTTTCCTTCCAACGAAGGATATAATAATAATAATAATGGAAATTTTTAAAGCGCCTACCCTGCGGCTCAAAGCACTGAACAAGCATACACACATAATGTACATCGAGATGGAAAATGTTCTCCCCCAAAAAAAAAAGAAAAAAAGATATCGACAAGGGTTTTAAAACACTATGCTACACACACACACACACACACACACACACACACACACACACACACACACACACACACACACACACACACACACACACACACACACACACACACACACACACACACCACAACACACACACACACACACACCAACACACACTGTACAGACTGATAGGAGTGAAGGACAATGCGGCTTAACTGAAATATTCTGAGAAGAGAAATGTCTTCAGTTGGCTTTTGAAGGAAGAGTATATTTTTATGTATATATGCAATGAAGTCGGACTTTACATTCCAGAAATGCCCATTAAATTTGAAGAAATTCGTTCCTCCCTAGGGGTCCACAGGAACCTCTTCTGGAAAACCGTCAAAACGACAGGAGCTCACATTGTTTCTCAAATATTATGCCAGTACATGCAGTTTTTTTGTTTTGTTTTTGTTTTTCCAAACCCCTCCCATGTTTAACTCCGTTTTATATTGATTTTATTTGCATACTTTTACCTTTATGTTGGATTGTCCTTTTTTATTGTGGAATTCGAGTGACCCAAAAGGCCCATTTTGATCAGAGTCTATGCAAGTATTTAGAATGATAAAGTTTGTTTGTTTGTTTTGTAGTTGCATCCTTTCTGAGAACCCTGGGGGGGGGAGGGGGGGGGCTTTACAGTCCTTCTGGACTAGATGGATGACAAAGATGTGTACATTGAGGATGCACATCTGGTGGAGTTTATGTACCTTGTATTTACACGCATGCCAGGTGAGAGTTTCCGTAGGCGACTCAGGTCTTTGTTGTTGTACTTGTGTGTTACGTACTTCCAGCGCTGATTAACTCCCTTGTGTGTTGGATTCGAGACGGACGACGTCAAAGAGTGGACGTCCCTGCCTGCCTGTTCCTGGCGTGTGATGACCCTGTAAGTTTGACAGGATGGTAAAATCCAGTTACTAACTAACTAACTAACTAACTAACTAACTAACTAACTAACTTGCCTGCTCCTGTCGTGAGGTGACCCTGTAAGGTTGACAGGATGTTAAAATCCACTAACTAACTAACTAACTAACTAACTAACTAACTAACTAACTAACTAACTAACTAACTAACAATGAAAACGGTCCATCGTGACTGACCTGACTGACTGACTTATTTACTAAATGACTGACTACTAACTACAGACTGATTAACTGACGACCTGACCGACTGACCGACTGACGACTACATTAACTAACTAACTAACTAACCATACCAACTCAACCTGCCTGCCCCTGTCGTGAGGTGACACTGTAAGGTTGACAGGATGTTAAAATCCAATTACCAACTAACCAACCTGCCTGCCCTTGTCGCAAGATGGACCTGTGTGGTTGACAGGGCGTTAAGATTCAATTACTAACTAACTAACAATTACTGCCTGCCCCTGTCGGACGACGATCTCTCGAAAGAAAAACTGTAGGCAGGCCCTCTGCTGAATTGTTCCCGGCAATGTCCCACCAACGACCCGATCGGTCTGATCGAGGATTGAGCGAGAGAGAACAAGAACAAGAACGCTAACATGTATTTGGCATAAAACTCATGGAGCTAGAAGACTCTTTTAAAATGATTATAACAGGACCATGGCATTCCCCGCTAAAGTTTAAATATGGTAGTTATTTATTTAATAACTGGATTGGAACTCCCGGTCGGCTGAAATATTCTGACCATTGTACAGAAACGCGTACATTGCCAGTATGTCTTGCGTGCTATTAATGAAAACTAAACCACTAGGTTTTGTAATTACTTGTGCTTGCTAATTTGGCTCTGATGTCGTTCATGAATTTTACCTGTTCATACTTATTTGATGAATTTTTTTCAAGAAACATATTTTGTCTACGATTGGATTGGATTGTTGGTCTCTAGTCTTTTTATTCTTTGGCTCGTGATTCTATGTGTGTTGTGTGTGTGTGTGTGTGTGTGTGTGTGTGTGTGTGTGTGTGTGTGTGTGTGTGTGTGTGTGTGTGTGTGTGTGTGTTGTGTGTGTGTGTGTGTGTGTGTGTGTGTGTGTGTGTGTGTGTGTGTGTGTGTGTGTGTGTGTGTGTTTGCATACTTACCTTATTCTGACTCTTACGGTATGCAGGCGACGAATATGCGGATCCCCCCCCCCACCCCCCCACCCCACCCCACCCACACCCTCCCACCCCCACCCCCACCCCACCCCGCAACCCCTGCGCTGTGAACAAGACTATTTTTGCGTGGGATGTTTCTAAATTGTTTATACCCATTATATACTATGCCTCCGTCATTCACTCCTAAAGCTTAATTTACATAATACCTAAATGAAAGGTCCAAACGAGCATACAAACGAAGTTAGAAGTCACCACCTAGGTCATAATTATGACATGACGAGCGGTTGGGCCTGCTGCCCCTTCCTATAACGACAGCATTACATACACTCACGAACTGCTCAGGTCGTTTAGGAGCAGGAAGCGTGTAAGTGACACGATATCTAAACTGTGTGACGATTACACGGGATATGGGAATTAAAACTGACTTTGTAATGACATAACTTTCCACAGAATCGAACTGAGCATATGTAATTATACACTCACGAACTGCTCAGGTCGTGTAGTAGCAGGAAGTGTGTTAGTGACACGATATCTAAACTGTGTGACGATTACACGGCATATAGGAATTAGGATCGACTTTATAATGACATAACTTTCCACAGCATCGAGCTGAGACGGCAGCAAACTCATTATTCCAGGCAGAAACTTTCGAAACAAAATGAGATCTCTGTATAATTCGGGGCATAATGCGTGCGTGACAGCATCGAATCGGTATCCCCGAAAATAAAAATGTACAGGTCAAAAATGTATGGCATTATAATCAGACGTGGACGTAAAGCGGTAAACAACCATTTCAGGCGCCCGCGGTTAAACAGCACACGCCATAGTCGTTCCGTAGGGAGGGGACGTAAACTTATTCGCTTCCTCATAGCCGTCTGAAACGCATCTCGGAAACTAGCCGACTGACTGAAGCATCCGGGAAAAATCGGAGTTTTGCGTGAAGGACACATTTTCATGGCCGGAAGTCAAATTCCCTGGAGAACGGTTGCCGTGGAAAACGTAGATGCAAGGATAACGTGAATACGGTTCAGACGTGAAGACAGTGCCACTGCACTGTCACGTGGTGTCTCAAGGGAGGCGCGTGCTCCGCGTTAGCTGTATGTGACGTGGGCCCTTGTACACACCAGTCGACATGTCTAAATATAGGGACTAAAGTTTCCGAAGAGAGGCTTAGTTAACGAAACGGTTTTGGGGAATGGCTGCGGATGCTGCCGTTATTCAAGCTTGTGTGTGTGTGTGTGTGTGTGTGTGTGAGAGAGAGAGAGAGAGAGAGAGAGAGAGAGAGAGAGAGAGAGAGAGAGAGAGAGAGAGTGTGTGTGTGTGTGTGTGTGTGTGCGTGTGTGCGTGCGTGCGAGGTGCGTGCGTATATATATATATAATATATATATATATATATATATATATATATATTATAGTTGTGTGTGTGTGTGTGTGTGTGTGTGTGTGTGCGCGCGCGCGCGCGCGCACGCGCGCATTCTTAGAATAGTCCCGAAGGACAAGATTTTGCGCTCTATAAATGCTTTGATTATTATTATTATTGTTATTCATGTACACGCAACCAGTTGCCGAGTGTTGAGGCAGTATGCTGCCTCTGAAAAGAGCCTGCCACCAGCTAATTCCTCAGCAGAAGGACTGCACCAAGACAATCCGCAGCCACAAGCTTCAGACGAACACTGAGGGACTCTTTTACCGTGTCCATGCAGCCCCTGTGTGCAATCTCACGCATCGGCATCTGTGCGCACGTTAAAAATCCCAAACACCGGCAGCTGTGTACCATTGATTGGACACACGAAAATAGATACTATACATTCTGATAGGAATGGGTGGCGCTGCTCGTGCGGCTGCTGTGCCTCATCCGGGTAAGACGACCCGAATTTTTCACAAGGACCAATGAAGTACTGAAGAAACACACACACACACACACACACACACACACACACACACACACACACACACACACACACACACACACACACACACACACAACAAAAACAAACAAAAACAAAACAACAACAACAACAAAAACAAAACAAAACAAACAAACAAAACAAAACAAACAACAACAAACAAACAAACAAACAAACAAACAAAGGGCGGGAGGAGGGAGAGAGAAAAACACATGCGAAGATCTGGATATTGATCTCATAATTATTTGAAACGCTCACTGAAAATGAAATCATCGCGATCAAAACCCAAATAAGCGGATCCAATCAGACGCCAGAAGGTCAGCAGTGCAG
The DNA here is from genome assembly GCA_018857735.1 of Alviniconcha marisindica. Classification (NCBI taxonomy): domain Eukaryota; kingdom Metazoa; phylum Mollusca; class Gastropoda; family Provannidae; genus Alviniconcha; species Alviniconcha marisindica. Next base: position 285,936 of record JABMCL010002787.1, read on the forward strand.
TTAAGGCGATTCCTGATTCCAGTTAGCCGTTTAGAACATTGACAAGTCTGACCTACCGTGCTTAAAATACTGTGCGATTTGCTTTAGAGCCCAGATATAGATCGTTGCGCTTTTAAGGGTATTAAACTATTTAAGTGCCCCTACGCGAACCCATAATTTTCTACCCGATAGCTTGGCCTGCCGCGAAATAGCAAGCAGGTCTGCCACTTACTTATATAGACCTACTGCTTAATTAATGTTTCCTTGTTGGATCAAAATGCGACAGGCAAAGTGCTGACGCTGTTTCGATTCCTCTGTGCGGCAAAGGTTGTTTTTTTGTTTTGTTTTTTTGTCCTGAGCCAGCTTTCAGTGCAATGCGTCTCTCTTCGGTTATTCGTTCAACCCAAGTGTGCAGTCGCATGCATCAACATCTGTGTGCACGTTAAAGATCCCAAACACTAGGAGCAGCTCGTTTGGACACACTGAAATAGGCAATAATAGGAATGAGTATGTAGCGCTGCTCATGCGGCTGCTGCAGCAGCCTTACCCAGGTAAGGAGAACCGGATGAACGAAATATCAAGAGAGAGAGAGAGAGAGAGGGAGAGACAGAGACACAGACAGACAGACAGACAGACAGACAGACGGAGACAGAGACAGAGAAGACTCATTGCCTAAATATTGTTGTTGGTTGGTTGGTTCGTTCGTTCTTTTTGTCTAATGTCCTCAGATGCTAAAAGCATATTAGGGACAAAAGTTGTTGGTTTGTTAGCGCTCCTCAGTTAAAGCCCTGAGTTTCACTCAGTATTGGATGAGAAGGTAACGTGTGCAACCGTTCCCCCCACCTTTATATACTTTCATATATGCGAGTGCAGTCTTGAATTGCCAACCTCTCCGGCGGCAGCGTTCCGACCTCGGGGACTCGCGTAATGGAGTTTGTCATAATTGTCATGAAGATTACTGTAGGCGAAAGAAATCCTGACAAAGGACTCGATTAACACAACCAGCGTTTGGCTTTGGCCCCAGCGTTTTGTCTGGAAACAGTCAGATGTCAATAATGACAACTGATGATGATGATGTCCATTTTTATAGCGCATGAGGCCATTAACTTGAATGCTCAGTGCCAACAACCTCTGACAGCCACTGGCCGCCTAGCTTTCGTCGGCTTTAACGATGATGTGGAGCTTAATGTCCTTAGATGTCGGGCTGTCCTGTCGGCTTTAACGATGATGTGGAGCTTAATGTCCTCAGATGTCGGGCTGTCCTGTCGGCTTTAACATTACGGGTCGAACCTAAATATGAAAGCCAGCTTTGCTATTGGCCACAACTGGCTACGGTGTTTTGAAGTTGGCGCCTTCGGGAATTTTTGTGTTTAAGTGACGTCTGAGCGTAGCTAAGATGACAGGAGTGTGTGTATGAGTGTGTGTGTGTGTGTGTGTGTGTGTGTGTGTGTGGGAGAGAGAGAGAGAGAGAGAGAGAGAGAGAGAGAGAGAGAGAGAGACAGACAGACAGACAGACAGACAGACAGACAGACAGACAGACAGACAGACAGACAGACAGACAGACAGAGACAGACTCACAGAGAGAGACAGAGACAGAGAGATAACAACAGCAGGAACATCACACAGAACACAAACTATCGTCAGACAGAAGATGCGTCATAAATGTGCCATAAGGCATTGCTTTCCCGTTTTTTTGTTTTGTTTTGTTTTTTAACTTTTCTTTTCTTTTCACTTAAAGCAAAGACCCTACAACAACATTACTCTCTTTACGCGATCGGCCATAAGATGGGAAAGGCCTTTTTTTAAAACTTTTTTTAAATTTTATTTTTTAGGTTAATTTGCATTTAGCCACAGAGCCAGTTACGAAGGGTGGTAACATTTTGCACCACCTCCCCTGCCCACCTTCTTCCCCTTGCGTTTGGGAGTGGACTGCGTTATCTTGGTGTTGAATATCCTTGGTAAAAGTAGTCCTGCGAATCGCCTGCTTTATCGCGGGAATCAGCATGGGGCAGCATTGAGACGGGACCAATCATTATCAAGTCTGACCGCCCCGCTAAATCTCCCACACCGGGTTGCCGCCTGATTTGTTACGACGTAGAAGAGTCGGTACAATTTGTCAGCCAGCGATCAGCGTGAATGACATTCTATAACCACTGTGCGTTTCTCTGTTCCGAGGCTACTATGGAATCGTGACCCTATTGTAATGCTTTGTCTGTTTGTGTGTCTACACACACTGACACACACACACACACACACACACACACACACACACACACACACACACACACACACACACACACACACACACGAACGCACGCACGCACGCACACACACACAAACACACACACATACACTGCCATACGCCACTGGCGAAGAAATATCCTTGTATCCTATTACCTTGTTTAAGCCTCTTCTTGCTGAAGATTTTCTAACAGTTAGTGCGCTTTTACCTGAAACGTGGCACATTTGCAGTTGGAGCGATGTACAATTTGGAATGTGTACGTGTTTTATCCTGATGTGTCCTACAAGGTTGATTTGACGTGGAAAACCAATGTCTGACATATATACTTACCTTTGGAAAGCAGTCTGGGAGGATACAAGGTTGATTTGGCTTTTAAAACCAATATCTGACTCGTCTACCTTTAGAAAGTAGTCTGGAAGGATACACGGTTGATTTGGCTTAACCAGTGTCTGACTGGCTAATTACCTTCAGAAAGAAGTCTGGAAGGCAGGCTGAAGTTGACCAGTAGTGATCAGTTTGAAGCCGTTGCTATAGCCGAGGTATGGATAAGCAGTTGGATAATGCAAGTAGGAGGTCATATATAGAGGTCAGGTAGGCACACAGGAAGCACTTTGCCAAGTGTGTCATAATTATGACGCCCTTGAAGGGCAGGGGGCTTGTTAAGGAAACCGTGAAGTAAAACTAGCTGTGACCGCGAGCAACGAAGCAACGTGTCCGTATTGACGATTCCACACCCTGTGGAGTTTGTTCACGTTTTGATTCACAATAAAGCACTAACTGAATTGAATCCAACAACAATATAAATGCAATACGGCATTTAAAGGCTCGCACATTTTCACACAGCTGTTTCGGGAGAATATATATATTCCAGACGTCAACATTCAAACATACAAACAGAATACAAACAAACAAACAGACAAGCAAAAATCCAGTAACCGTTATCGTAATAAAGTAATGTGCCCAATCATGGCAGACTGTCGTTCTTGCCTTTTTTTGCATACTTTTGTCCTAGGCGCGACTTAAGGTGCGGTGTGGTGTCTTTAGCTTAGTTCAGGAGCTGTGTGAGAGTCGAGGTGGCCGTCCTGAGCTGTCCGTCCTAACGAGCCTTCTGGTTTCCGTGGACGTAAAGAATTATTGAACCGTGCTTCGGCATTGGTCACAACTTGTCCCTAATATGTCACCTGACATCTGAGGACATTAAGCATCACTTCATCATCATCTTTAGCTTTGAGCCCGCAGGTAATGTCTCAATTTCCTCAACATTTCAGGTCTTTCGATGGGCAATAAGCCATCTCTGCTGAAATTTGTTCAGGCTGCCTGTTGGTCATTTCCCCAGACTCCAGCATGTTTAAACAGGAAGCCCATTGCTAAGGCGGATTTTTGTTGTTGTTGTTGCAGGTGTGGTCGTAGAACATTATCACATTCCAGTCTGGACTTGTTCCGCTTGCATGCTTCACTTTTCGTAGTAAGCTCACAGAATCCGTGACTATTATTCTGCTTGTAATCTTGCTACAATTTCTTGTGGCAATTAATCCTGAGGAGACACGAACACGTATATGACCGTTTCCATTTTCAACAACACGGTGGACGTTGTGACTTAATTCACAGTTCCGTCATTACAGTCACGGGAACACGTGTTACATGCGCGTGTACGCAACCGTTCTTGAAACCTCTTGAGGCACCTCCGCGTTTGGATAATGGCGTATACTTGGAATAGGCGTGCACTGCATCGGTTCTGCTTCCGTTTCTTGTAGAGAGAGAGAGAGAGAGAGAGAGAGAGAGAGAGAGAGAGAGAGAGAGAGAGAGAGACAGACAGACAGACAGACAGACAGACAGACAGACAG
>JABMCL010002787.1:295000-307500 GCA_018857735.1 Alviniconcha marisindica
GTAGCATACGTAACAGTCTAGACATAGTTTGTAGAATAGTTTAGTGTAAGAGCTCCGGTCTTGAGGCTCGTTCACTCAGTCCCAGTTGTTTTAAAGTAGATCAAAATAACACACACAAAGTTGAAAAGAACGCTGGTGTTAATTAGGCAATAGAAAACAATGCAAATCTTCAGCGCAAGCACCGTTTCAAGCGACACACCAACAAACAATGAAATGGAAGGAACCTGGCCATCTTAGGTTGAGTGATAAATCGCCCGGTGACAGAAGAACAATGATTAAAGTAATTCAAAGCGCATGCAGCTCGGTTGGAAGTTAGCTGTGATGCCGAGTGTTAACCCCTTCACTGCAATGACGTCACTTGAAAGCGGCCGATAAAGGTGCGAAATCTGAAACATTTAAACCTTTGTGTCTCCTTTTCCACACTGGCATGTGAAAGGACTTTAATCAAAACGCATATCATTGAAAGCAGATGTGTTATGGGACTGGAAAATATACTGTTTGCAGGCGCGTCCTGCGTCTTTCAGCCAGGAAATGTTACAGGCTGGGGCAGTGAAGGGGTTAAGGCATTCGTATTCAATGTGCGAAATGCCGCCCACTTCAGCAGGTTAAAACAGTATTCACTGCTCAAAAGTAGATTGATTGTTCGATAATCACTGACAATATTATCGACTGAGATGTTTGACATTTTGAACGTAGATGTGTTATGGGACCGGAAAATATACTGTTTGCAGGCGCGTCCCTGCATCTTTTAGCCCGGAAATGTTACAGGCTGGGGCAGTGAAGGGGTTAAGGCATTCGTATTCACTGCTCAAAAGTAGACTGATTGTTCGATAATCACTGACAATATTATCGACTGAGATGTTTGACATTTTGAAGGTTCCGATGAGCGGAACTATACTACCAGCGGGAGGGAAGCAGGTCCGACTATGCGTGGGAAAACCGGGAAACCTAATCCGAAACTCGATATCATATTGATACTAAAATATCAAGTGATTGCAGCTAAACAATTCTGCACCCGTCTAAACCGGGGGATTTATTTGCCTGCTCTGGGCTTGTTCTCCTATTTTTGTTATTTTTATGAGATCGTGTTGATAGTTGATATATGTACTCTCTAGACGAGTTTTTCTTCTATTTGTGTTATTTTTACGAGATCATGTTGATAATTGATACGTGTATCAGCTATCATGATTTTGTAGAATGTAGGCCTATTCTTCGGAGAGGTCGACCGATCTTTTAGGAACACTATAGTTTGCATCAGATACCGCAGCGACAGAAGAAAAGTGAGTTTGTGAAAAAAAGAAAAGAAAAGAAAAGAAAAAAACAGCGAGTAAGCAAACATTCGAAGTATGCTAGACATTAGCCGTATGTGTGTGTGTGTGTGTGTGTGTGTGTGTGTGTGTGTGTGTGTGTGTGTGTGTGTGTGTGTGTGTGTGTGCGCGCGCGAGCGAGCACGCGTGTGAGCCTCGTTCTTGTCAATAGTTTTCAATGGTAATCACAACCCCATGTAGAAGACATAATAGATTTGGGGTCAGAAAAGATGTAGTTTGTGGTTCGCGAAAAGACTCACCATCGGCCAGTTGATTTAATAACAATATTATTGAATGGCAGAAGTAAGCGGCGGCGAAAAATGCCAGTAACGATTTTGTCTGCCAGGGAAAAGCTGTAAACGCGCAACCTCCAACCAGACCTTGTTCACCTCACGTACACCGGAAATCATTCATTACAGGCTTCTACGTGACTTGGAGCGAAACGGGGGGACGTGAAACGGACTGTTTAAAAACACCAGGAATCTGAGACCGGTCATTTTCTGGTTTATTTTCTGCTTCCGGTCCTCTGGGATGGCGTGGTGATTTCAAAATATTCATCGGCGTTTTTCGACAAATAAACAAATTAATGTGGTTTTTATAGTGTTCGCAAACACGAAGATGCTGTCGTTTTTTGGGATCTGCCCAAGTGATTATATGCCATCAAATTAAATAACTCTCAAAGATTGCGCTGTCCTGAAATAGAGGGACCTCTACAGCCGCTATTATGCCTGACAAAGAGCACGGGAAGGGGGAGGGGTGTTGGTGGGATTGAGGATTGGGTGGTTGGCCTGCAGCTGATGATGTTTTTACAGGACACGTATTCTTTTAGTGTCATCCTTGCTTTGCTTTTCTACGTAATCTGCCATATATATATATATCCTATACGTGTGTGAGCGTGTGTGTGTGTGTGTTGTGTGTGTGTGTGTGTGTGTGTGTGTGTGTGTGTGCGTGTGCGTGAGCGTGTGTGTGTGTGTGCGTGTGTGTGTGTTGATGAGTGTGTGTTTGTGTGTGTGTGTGTTTGTGTGTGTGTGTGTGCGTGCGCGCGCGCATGACCGTGTGCGTGCATGTGTGCGAATGAGTGCGTGCATGCGTGCGTGCATGCGTATGTGTGTGTGAGTACGTGCGCGCATGCGTGCGTGTGTGCGTGTATGTGTGCGTGCGTGCGTGCGTGTGATTTCCCTAACGACCGAGCTGTCAAGCACAAAAAGCGTATGGACGGTGCCTAAGGGAAGAGTATGCATCTCTGGTGGGCGGCACATTGCAGACACAGTGACAATCTGCTGACACCGACCTCATCTGTTTTCTTTTCCCGAGGCCGCAATGCTAAGCAGCTTCTGTCCAAAATTCCCCTGTGCTGCTAGCATCTATGTCGACGGTAATGGCAACGTAATTCAGGCTTGTGACGGAGTTCTATTAAAGTATTTATTGTATGTGGTGCCACGATTTAGTGTGTGTGGCGAGTGTGTGTGTGTGTGTGTGTGTGTGTGTGGTGTGTGTGTGTGTGTGTGTGTGTGTGTGTGTGTGTGTGTGTGTGTGTGTGTGTGTGTGTGCGCGCTCGCGCGCGCACGCGTGATCGCAAGCGCGCATGTTGATGAGTGTGTGTGTGTGTGTGTGTGTGTTTGGGGGGAGGGTTAGGTGGGCGCCTCTGTGTGTGTGTGTGTGTGTGTGTGTGTGTGTGTGTGTGTGTGTGTGTGTGTGTGTGTGTGTGTGTGTGTGCGCGTGTGTGTGTGTCCGCGCGCGCGTGCGTGCGTATGTTTGCGTGCGTGCGTGCGTACGTGTGCGTGCGTATGTGTACGTGCGCGCGCGTGGTAGAAGGATCTACCTCGATACAGTCACAGTCCCCGAGACACTCTCGTTTTCCGCAAACGACCTCAGCATGTCGGCCTAATGTGTTCGTACGATACGCCTATATAATCACAGTTGATGCCAGACTTTGAGTCAGAGCTCAGGAGCTGTGTGAAAGTCGTGGTGGACCTCCTGTGGTCCCGTCCCTAATAAACCTACGGTTTCAGTGGACGTAAAGCAACATTTCAACTTCTGGCTTTGACACACCCACGTCCCAGCTAACGACTGCGGCACACCAGCCCTAGCTGTGGTCGTACGATAAGCCTGTATAGTCATGCTTGGTGTCCTTGGCACATCCTCACATCTAGCTGCCCAATGAGTGTGTATGTAGCACCTCGGTCCTGCTGTGTTCGATGCGAATGGGGCTTATAGTGTCCTCAGATGTCTGGGTGCTGTGAACGTAGAATAATCATGTCTATGTAGTCACGGTTGGTGTTTGTCGCGTACTCCCACGTCCTGCTGTATGTAACTTATCGGCCCCTGTGGTTGGCTGGTTGGTTGAGTTTTGCTTTACGTACACAGAAACCGTAGGCTTATTAGGGACTGGAGCCCAGGACGCCCACCTCGACTTTCTCACAGCTCCTGAGCTCTGAAGCTGGATGTTGTGGTTGAGTGTCACTTTACGTCCACAGAAACCGTAGGCTTATTAGGGACCGGAGCCGAGGACGGCCGCCTCGACTTACACACACCATCTGAACTCTGCCGCTGTGGCCTCTATATATGGTTTCAAATTCCATGCACTGGTTTACGACGTCTTTCTTCTAATCACTGACAACTAATTACGCCATGGGTCTCCGAAAAAACGTCAGCTAACGAACGTATTTTCATTGGTGCTGAAATGGCAGTAAGTTGGCAACAGAAATTCAAATTATATACGTTTTTTTATTATTATTTATTTTTATTTTTATAATCGCCCACGTTACTTTCACCAGCACAAATAAAACCAACATCGTCTGAATCAGAGACGGAACTCTTCTTCTAACCGGGGCGGACGCGTCTCATGTTTACGGGCGTGCTTGTACGCTATATTGCTTCCACATTCTTATTGGTACCCAGACCTTCCGGAAGGCGCTGACCGCGTCGGTGGACATCTGCGCGGAGATAAAGAGTGTCCCTTCAGTGGCGTGACCAATTATGGCAGAATTTGCAGGAAAGGTGCCGGAAAACGATGCTCGGAGTGTGATATGGTTCGATCGCGTCTAACTGTGCACACTCCCATGTCCTATCCAACGACTCTCGCATATCCGCACTGCTGAGGTCGTAGCCTACGTCTCTATAGTCAACGTTGGTGTCAAGCTTTAGCACACCCATGTCCTCACTAACGACTTTAGCATATCGACCCTTGCTGGGAACTTCGGACACGCCCCTGGACACAGCTGGCGTCTGTCTTTGGCATACTCGGCCATTTCCTGACTAACGAGTTCAGTAAATCGGCCCTTGCTTTGATCGTAGGGTAAGCGTCTGGCCATGGCTAACGTCTTGGCCACACTCACATGTCCTCCCCACCTAACGACTGTTTATAGCTGTATCGGCCCATATGTCCTCCCAGCTAACTACTGTATATAGCTGTATCGACCCTGCTGTGATCGTAATCGTAAGATACGCCTCTAGTCACAGCAGCTGGCGTCAGTCTTTGGGAGACTCATGTTCCAACTAATGACTGTAGCAAATCGACACTTTGTGTGATCGTTCACCCAGCAAATCGACCCTTTCGGTGATCGTAGGATAAACTAGCTTCCAGTCACGGTTGGTGTCTCTGGCGCGCTTTCGATCATGTCCTCACCAACGGCTGTGTAGCATATTGACTGGACACCCAGCAAATCGATCATTTCTGTGAACGTAGGATATAAAGCACGTCCCAGCTAACGACTGTAGCAAATCGACCCTTTCGGTGATCGCAGGATTAGCTAGCTTCCAGTCACGGTTGGTGTCTCTGGCGCGCTCTCGATCATGTCCTCACCAACGGCTGTGTAGCATATTGACTGGACACCCATCCATTTTTTCGCCGACACCTCTAACCATCCCTAGTAATTGGTCCGTGTGAAACGCCAGAACCTGCTAGCGACGAAAGGCGGGCATCTCCGAGGACAAGGCGGGACCGGAGGCCTGCCATCCACGAAGATTTCCCGATGGAAGCGAGCCCCGGGAAGACAAGTAGACCATTACCAGCCGTGACCGAAATGTCTGGAAATAGGTTCCTGACCTGGCAGTCTAGTGTCCACCCTTAGGGAAAGTGCTGACGGGCCGATGATACTGAGGGGAGGGGGGAAGAGGGTGATGCTTGAAGGGGAGGGGGGGAGGGGGGAAGAAAGAAGTGGATGGGGGAAGAGAGAGAGAAGGAGAAAGGGAGGAAGAGTGAGAGGGAGAAAGAGTGGGGCGGGGGAGAAGGAAGAAAGGGGGGCGGGAGTAGGAGAAGGAAAGAGATGTGTGAGAGAGAGAGAGAGAGAGAGAGAGAGAGAGAGAGAGAGAGAGAGAGAGAGAGAGAGAGAGAGAGAGAGAGAGAGAGAGAGAGAGAGAGAGAGAGACTGGAAGCCTGTTAATAGCAGGGCGGACACGTCTGAAGCTAGTCCATCGCCGTGGTCTGTCGCTCACTCGCTAACGTCTGTTAAGATGTCAACGACACGGGAAGACAGAGACCAGATACAGGAAATGAGGTACGACAGCCGTTGCCGTGAGTATATCAGGAGTACAGCAGCTTTCGATGGTTGTAATACTGGCTTGAATGGGGTGAATGCATGGTGACTTAATGCAATGGCTTGGGCGATGGACGAAATTATCTCCACTTATACCTGTCTATTCAGTACTACGGAACTATTTTACACCCCCCCCCCCCCCCCACCCCGCCCCCCCTCAAAAAAAACAAACAAACAAAACAAAACAAAACAATAACAACAACAAACAACAACAACAAACAAACATATATAGTTCAACAATGTCAGGACACCACACCAGGATCAACGCATAGGATTTTCGATAAACGATGGAAAGGCTTTGCTCAAAAGTGACATACTTTCCAATGCTTAAGGACACACGTGCCAACACGAAGGAATCTCCAAAATCAGAAACAGGATTCATTTCATCATTAACCGAACTTTCTAATTAGCACAAAGTAATAAGCCAGTGCACTGCTTTGAGAAAGCAGCGTTCAGCTGATCACGATCAACACATTGATTTTTTTAAGCAATCTCTAGACGCATCATCTGGAACTGCTGTTGGACCTCCATAAAGTAAACGCTTGCCTTCTTCCGTGTTCGCTCCAGCTGTCCGTGACAGCAGTAAAAAGCGTTGTGTGTTTGTCTTTTTAATAATACACTTATTATCTCTAGCCATAAACTGAAGGGTGTACTTTCTGAACATGCGAAACATTCAGTCCTTAAAAAAGAAAGAAGAAGAAAAAAAGCAAAAAAAGCATCAGGGCTCAGTTTCAGTATCATAGGCCGATGAGACTTCGTCTTATTTGTGCTGCAATAGTGAAGATATTTATTCTGTCTCGATTTTCAGCTAAAGTGCCTTGCTGCAGGCTAGCGTGCCGCACCGCTCAGAACATCGTATTCCATTTGGTGAAAAGAACCAGCACAAACGAAACAAAACAAACAAACAGACAAAACCCAGCAACAACAACAGACACTTAATTGCTTCATTAGCACAAAAGCAAAAACAAAAAAGAACGAAAACAAAAACAAAAACAACCACAATCGATTGTATGAAGAAAGTGCAGCTACAGATTTAGAAAGTGAAGATGAAACTGGACAGCATATGCTAGGTCAAAGTACCTGCAAAACCCATGATCACTGTTGTAAATATATATACAGGTATGAAAAAGCCTGAAATACCCCAAGTCCTTGCGAAAGCGCTTATGACAGGCTATTCATACACATTCTCAACAGTCTTGTTCAGACTACTGGCCAGTGATTTTCACGCCTGACTTGAAAGAAACAACAACATTAAAAAAAAAATCGATGCAAAATCAGTTAAGCCACACGACAATAATAAGACATTACAAATAACTTAATACAAAACGTAATGGTGTCTGCAGTCTGAACAATATTTTCTGACGATTCCAACCCTGAGTCACAAACTGAAATGATTGTAAGTCAGTCACAAATAGGAGAAAACCCACATGTAAGAATTAATGCAACAATAATTATCACAACATCCTTCAGCCACGGGCAGCAAGTGCTGGATAGATATAATTATATTACACGATTGCACTTACACCATCAGCTGCTCTGTCGCACAACACGACAAGAGCTTCTTCAGCGATAGAGAATACGTCATATTGGCATGCTCGTGAGGACATTGCCTTGCTAATCTATGTGCATGTATGGATAGTTTACAAGCGAAATCCGTTCACGACCGCGCGCCAGAACATAAGTTAAAATATCTGCCCTTCGATTCACACACACCACACACACACACACACACACACACACACACACACACACACACACACACACACACACACACACACAACACACACACCACACACACACATACACACACTCACACACACACACACACACACACACACACACACACACACACACACACACACACCACAGCCCCCCCCCCCCCCCCCCACACACACACACGCACCTGGGCAGAAGTCCACATTAGTTCTCAGCACGCGTCCGTGGTGATGCAGGTTCATATATATATATATACATTGGCACAACCACAAGGTCCTCATACATTCCATGACATTATAACATTAATGTTCTCTTCTGCAGACGTGGCATGCAGTTCTAAGCAAAAATCTTCACCAAATACAATCGACGCAAAATTCTCAAATCTCTTACCAGAAGTAATTTATACACAGCATCGCATGCATATATATATATATATATATATATATATATATATATATATATATATATTAATATATATATATATATATACCTCTTGCCAAAATCTGAACGAGTGCCACTCTGAACATATACCAAATTGTGAACGCAAGTTCTGTATCAGTGCACCCCCAAAAGATCATATAATATAGTACAGTGTCACTTTTGACATGCCGTTGGGATGTATGTGATCTATATTACACTGACTAGTGCCACTCAAATAAGCATGCAATTATCGAGGAGCGCAGCATCTCGTGCATTAACCCAATGTAATCTGTCAATCGAAGTATGTCGCCATGCCTCTTGACGTGGCCTTGTGTATTTACATTGCATTTGACGTGTGTTTGATGTGTATATCACTTTCACATATTTCTCGATCTGTCTATGTCGCGCTCATAGTGTGTCAATGTGCCATGCACACACACACACACACACACACACACACACACACACACACACACACACACACCACACACACACACACACACACACACACACACACACACACATCACATCAATATATATATATATAGATTTAGATATATAAAAGAAAAAGATAGGTCTTTCTTAGTTTAGGTATCCATCAACGTCTTAGCTCTCCTATGGCGACTCATTCCGATTTGGTGCCCGTCAAGTCGTAGCACTAATTACTAGTCGTACCACTAATTCTGGGACGGGCCGAGAGACAGTTAGCCTGGTTCAGCATTCGCGTTAGGGTCTTAGCGCATCAATCACATGACGAAACGCTCAAGCTGGTTGGTAACCGTCAAAGTCTCACGAGGTTGGAACCAGTCACAGTCTGATCACATCTGTCAGTGACGCCTCAGTTTGAGCGATTTCTCTGGTGACGAAAGACCGAAACAGCTTGGCTCATGCCCGAGTCATCTTAGCGCATCTCTGCTGTGACGATCGAAATATCCCATCCAGTTTGGTAGCCGCCACACTCTCAGAGCGTCTCCTGTGACATTCAAACCTGTTTAGTGCCGTCGCTTGCTTTTTTTTTTGCTTTTTTTTTCCTCTCTCCTTTTTTTAGAGCACCTGTCACACAATACGAGGCTGAATCCATCTGGGTGTGCGACACAGTCTGTTTATGGGTTCATCTTCTGCGACGAAAGGCTCAACCTGATTGGGCACCACACGAGTCCCAGTGAATCTCTCTTGCGACCAGTCGTTCCGGTGATTCTTTTCTCTGTTTTGAAGACCTGGACTGCACTGTCGCCATGGCGCTCGTCAAGGTATAATTATGGCTCTAGAGCCTTGTTGTCCTCCGCATTGACCTCTACATTGCCAATACAAGCTGGATCTCAGTACCGTATATCTATGGCTAGTGGTCTGGTCACATCATAAAGTCTTGCCATTAAGCACTGGCGTTGAGGTCAACATTTTAGGTTTAAAATGGCTACGGCGACAATGTCAGATTGACTATGTCTAAGACTGACTAACAGAGCGTGTGGATAATTACCATGTCGCCAAACCTTTGAGTGGCAGATGCGGTTAACCAATCAAGACGCACAAATGAAACACACCCTTCGACCTCATTTTTCATACTACGACAACTCGGAATCATTTGCTTTCTGTTATCGCTGAACAAATTACGTGACTTGATAGAGCATTTTGCGAGAAGAAAAGAAAGTGCGAACCTTATTTATTATATATTTTTAATGATGCAACGAATACTAAACGATAGCTGCACTTTTGTCCTAAAGAAATCGATTTACTGAATCAATGACAGAAATATACCCGGCTTTGCAAGGGCACCATGCAGTCTTCTTTATCAGGATCGGAGCTGGCTACAATAAACACAGTACTCCCCCCCCCCCCCAGCTCCCCTCATCTCCCTCTCACCCACCCACTCACAACCATTGTGGTGTGTGTATGTGTGTGTGTGTGTGTGAGCGTGTGTGAGATGGGGGGGGAGGGGGAAGGGTGCTAAATCGTTTAGGAAACTCTTCACCCTGTTAACGCAGTTATGTTTAGAAAACGTTTACGATAATGGTAAGCGTTTGTGTCACTATCGCCTTTTACTCGGCTAACTACTGAGCCATTAGCAGACAGCGCCGGCAGGTGGGCAAGCGCGCTAGACACTTATAAATGGCATCTTCCCTGTCAACATGTGTGGCGGCCTCTAGAGCGTTGTATGCGCTTTTAACAGTAAGTGGCTGTGACGTTTGTTGCCCAACCAACGACATTGAAAACTGCTCTCTCTCTCCTCTCTCTCTCTCTCTCTCTCTGTGTGTGTGTGTGTGTGTGTGTGTGTGTGTGTGTGTGTTGTGTGTGTGTGTGTGTGTGTGTGTGTTTTTCTCTCTCTCTCTCTCTCTCTCTCTCTCTCTCTCTCTCTCTCTCTCTCTCTCTCTCTCTCTCTCTCTCTCTTCGTCGAACATGATAGTTGGTAGGGCAAATAAAACTCCTAAATGTTAGCCGGTAAATCTTCCAAACAAGTGGGCACCGTCTCAGTTTTGTTGTTGTTATTTTTTCGACCAGTCTGTCGGAATTATTATGTCACGGGGCTCTATCTCTCTTGGCAACATGTTAACAGTCCGATTCACTTTGATACAACGTTTACTCCAACCACGTCGTCCTGAGGGAGCACTGTGCGGTTGACGGTACGTTAAAACACAAGAGCTAGCTAACTAATTAACTAGCTAGCTAACTAATCCCAACAACGACGGTATTTGGTTGGTTTGCTTAAACGTGTTTAACGCCGAGTTGTCTCCGAAGAGGTACTGGCTGGGACCGAGATCTCAGGAGATGGGGAAACAAGGAGACTATACCTAACACTACACTATTACCACCACGAATCACACCTGCACTAAGATGGGCAGGGATGAAAGCCACTTTAATGTTTCTAGTTACGGGCATGTGCTATATATGCCTTTCGGTTCAGAAACCGCAGTAAGCTATATGTCTGCAAAAAAACAAAAAACAAAAAAAAAAAAAAAAAAACGTACAAATTGGTAGCATCTTGCGCCAAGATAAAGTTTCGTTCTTGCTAAGCATAGTCACTAAATGTCATTGCTAGATCAGACTGAGGTAGCGTGGGGCTTGTTTCTTTACGCGTGACGAGAAGCTATAACATGTTCTTAAGTACCACTTTGTGTCCAAGCTTACTCGGCTGCCGAAGCGCTGAGACCACAAAGTATAGCGTTGTGTTGCAGTCATTCAATCAGCCACGAACTGCGAGAGGCGTGACCGCAAAGTAGCATGGAGCTGCAGTCATTTCCTCAGTCACGAACTACGAACGGCGTGACAACAAAGTAGCCTGGAGTTTCAGTCACTTCCTCAGTCACGAAATACGAACGACGTTACCACAGAGTAGCCTGGATCCTCAGTCAGACAGTCAGTCACGAACCACAAACGGCGTGACCACGACTTAGCCAGGGGTTGTGGCCACCAGTTCAGTCACGAACTAGGAAAGACGTGACCACAAGACCACAACTTAGCCTGGGGTTGCAGTCACTCCCCACAGTCAGGAACTGTCATACTGTGATCCTATCAGACAAAGATCTTGCCCCAGTGACGCTGCTCTGGCACAGTGGATGTCCTGATCGCCGTCTTTGAACTCAGATTGCACTCCGCTTGCCCGCCTCTCTTTTCGTTCAAACCTGTCTCCGAAAGTCGGCTTTGACACAAGCGGACCACCGACGCAATCTCCCCGAAGAAGGGGAACGTTTCACACAACGACACATTTGTACGATGATGACCGATTGATAGGCGTATGCGTCCACGGAGGAACACGATTTCAAAACCTCGATGTACAACGATGGACGCGACAATGGTGACGTTGAACATACCAGCTGAGGTTCCGTCCTACGTGAACTTCACGAATGAGGTACGGCAAATGGGTGATGTTAGATAAACTGCAATGCAAAAAAGTGTTGCCCAGTCAGACGGAAGTGAAGTTTGCATGCATGAGCTCTTCCCTTTAGACAGACAGCTCCATCCTTAATTATACACAAGCCGAGTAAACAACACAACGTGTGTTCGAACTCAGGTTTCGAACTGCACAGGCCCAAGGCGTTTGATCATTCATCCACAGTCAGTTTGGAAGAAAAAAAACACAGCACGGTCACCTGCTTTGTTTACAATACCGAGGTACTCGGACAGTCCGCAGGCGTGTCTAAGGAGGTGTGTTTGCACGGTGGGTGACAGGGTGAAGCTCAGCTGAAGGTCATCTGTCAGACACAATGCGACGAGAGGTCATGACAGCTCCCACTGCCTTGTCCACGAAGACGGACTCGGTGTTTCCCGCTGTTCCATCAGACCGGCGACCCAGCTTGCATCCAGAAGCAGGTATCCGGCAACACGACCAACGACGAGGAGCGACGTCCTTTGCTTAGGTAAGGCACCGAGAAGGTTAACTGGCGTACGTGTCACCGTCCGCCCTGCCAGTCTTGCAGGTAACGGGGATGTTGCACGTGCACGATGCGCATGACTGCACTCTGGCACGGCGCGGCGTGCATCGCTCGCTCGCTGAGTGATCAGCAAGTGTTCCGCGCCCGTCAGG
>JABMCL010002787.1:312500-315000 GCA_018857735.1 Alviniconcha marisindica
GGGGGTACTCTGTGGCCTTGATGGGTATACAACATGGCCTGGTCCATTTTAAACACGGGGGGAAAACTTGGCCTTGGACAAATTATACCCGGGTATAAAATGGCCTAGGCCAGATACCTAGGTGTGGTTGGGTTTGTGGACACTGTCCTGTGACTTTGTCCATCACTTCCTACTGAAACATTAAAATGGCTCTCATCTCTGCCCATCTTAATGCAGGAATCATTCTGGTGGTGACAGTGTAGCGACAGGTATATAATCTCCCTTTTCCCCCACCTCCATACCCCCCTTCCGTTTTGGCCTAGCAGTAATTAAAGGAACTGGATGATAAGCAGAAGGACCTCGGTTAGATTTCTCTTCGGCTCACACACACACTTCTGCTGTCTTTAAAAGTTGTGGATTGTGGACACTGTCGTTTAGCTGTGCCCTCACATTAAAAAAATAAAATAATGAAACATTGATACAGCTTCTTCCATCGCTGCCCATGCAGAAATCATTCTGGTGGTGACAGTGTAGCATTAGGCACAGTCTCTCTCTTCTCTCCCCTCCTGGGATCTCGGTCCCCGAGTTGTCTCCGAAGAGGCCTTCAAAAGAAGACCTCTTCGGAGACAAATCGGCGTGAAACAAGTTTAAATTTTAAGCAGAGTTTATCCAAATTAACCAACCCGGGTAAAAAACAAAACAAAAAAACAACGCCTTGGGTATTTTGGCGTGTTACATCGGATTCAACGATGTACGTCTACTCTCTAGCGTCGATGGCGGGAACACAGAACTGAACATATATCTATAATACTCCATCTCTCAAGGACGAAAAGCATGTCGGGATTGCGTGCTTCTGGCTGCGTTCCCATTTTGGAGATGCCCATACAAGCTGCTGCATGTCTATTTTTGTTTGTGTTAATCAGTTAGATTCACGAGCGATTGCAATATGCTTAGCTTGCCTAACGCGCATGCACTGATTACGTTTGAGCATACATGAACTCGAGCAAACTGTGATCCAAACATATAAAAGGTTCAAAAGAACGCTTATTTATTATGACACGGAAACGCAATGTGCAAATTTTCGGGGAAATCCCCTTTATCTAGCTACAAAACGACACTTAAACAATATTTGTAGATCCGAAAATTTGCGGATTGTGTGTCCGTGTTATAAAAAATAAGCGTTCTTTTGAACCTGTTATGTGTTTGGATCTTGTTTTAGAACGCTAGCAGTCATTCTTGTTTCAGATTATTTATTTTCTTCGAGCAAACCATGTTTAAGTCAATTCGGAAAAGATTATAGAGAATGTTTCACAGTAAGGCTACCTTGGCATCACAACAAATTCCCTATTGCAACAAAGAAGTACACGATACAGTATCGCGTGCACTGGTGCTCGAGCCTGGTTTATATAAGCATTGCTCTTGCAGTTGTTTTACGAGCGCATAATTATTATACACATAGCATTCGCATTACTCTAGTTTGCCGAACAGTTTTTCGCGAACATGTTTGACGAGTGTCAGTTTGCAGGAAACAGTTTGCCGAGAGTCAGTCTGCCAAGTACCAGTTTGTCTGGAATCGGTTTGTCGGCCAGTTTATTCGAATTCTTTGCAAACAGAGTACATACTGCAATACAAAAATAACTACAAACAAAAAACAAAACAAAACAAAACAAAACAAAAAACTGAAAAAAGACAGAAATTACCAAAACAAAGGAAGCAAAGCACACGCACGTTTGTTTTTCTTTTTGTTTTTTGTTGTTTTGTTTGTTGCTTTGTAGGTTTGTTTCGTTTTTGTGTGTTTGCACGTTTTGTATTGTCCGATTAAAACTTGCATTCTTTCCGGGATTTTATATTAATCGTTTGTGCGTTCAGATCTAAATAAATATATTACACCGTAAACATCAGTCATCCACAAAGACTCACCATGTCCCCATCCTTGAACCAGTCGATGTCTTCCGGAATACGAGGCCCCCCTGAAGCGTTGCAGATGAGATGGATCTTCTCCCCAAGGTCCACGTAACGCTTGCCCTCTATGGAAATCACTGTCAGCAGAGGGAATGAGTCAGGAACGTTCATCATGTCAAATAGCTGGTTGGGGTCTCAACACCGCCATTACTTGTAGGCACAAAGGTCTGTGGAAGGTGCGGACGCCTGGAGCTGTCTTTTTCCCCCCTTCAATTAGTTAGTTAGTAATTGGATTTTAACATCCTGTCATCTGCCTGCTAGACTATTGCTTTTATTGTCCTATAAGCTGCGTGAACGTAGTTTAGTGGAATAAATGTGAAATGAAAGGCAGGAAAACGTGCTATATCATTATTATTATTATTATTATTTTTATTATTATTATTATTATTATTATTATTATGATTACTATTACGAATATTTTGCTACCATCATTTGATATCATGCCTCAAAAATTATAAACGATAATTTAATCTCGATTTTTTAATGCTCCACTTCTTTTCTCTCTTTTTTTTCTCTCCATAAGCATACTGCATACTACGTAATTCTTACATTAAAGACT
>JABMCL010002787.1:320000-322500 GCA_018857735.1 Alviniconcha marisindica
AACTCATAAATATACCAAAAGCCCACATCTCAGCACACAAGCAGGCCCAAAACCCATGTCTCACTCGATCAACACAAAAGCAGGCCCAAAGCCCACGTCTCACTCAACGCACAAGTAGGCCCAAAGCCCACGTCTCACTCAACTCACAGACATGCCCAAAGCCCACGTCTCACTCAACACACAAGCAGGCCCAAAGCCCGCGTCTCACTCAACTCACAGGCAGCCCAAAAGCCCACGCCTCAGTCAACTCACAGACAGGCCAAAAGGCCAGTATCCCTCAACTCACAGACAGGACAAAAGCCCACGTCTCACTTAACACACAAGCAGGCCCAAAGCCCATGTCTCACTTAACACACAAGCAGGCCCAAAGCCCACGTCTCACTTAACACACAAGCAGGCTCAAAGCCCACGTCTCACTCGATCAACACGCAGGCAGGCCCGAAGCCCACGTCTCTCTCAACTCTCAGACAGCCCAAAAGCCCACGTCTCTCTCAACTCACAGACAGCCCAAAAGTCCGCGTCTCTCTCAACTCACAGGCAGGCCCAAAGCCACGCCTCTCAACTCACAGCAGGCCAAAGTCCACGCTCAGTTCAACTCACAGACAGCCAAAAGTCCACGTCTCTCATCAACTCACAGACAGCCCAAAAGTCCACGCCTCAGTCAACTCACAGACAGCACAAAAGTCCACGCCTCAGTCAACTCACAGACAGCCCAAAAGTCCACGCCTCAGTCAACTCACAGACAGCCCAAAAGTCCACGCCTCAGTCAACTCACAGACAGCACAAAAGTCCACGCCTCAGTCAACTCACAGACAGGTCAAAAGTCCACGTCTCTCTCAACCCACAAACAGGCACAAAGCCCACGTCTACAAATCAGGCATGTAAGTTCCATACGACACCTTCTCACCACTCAAGCAACCCAAACACTTGTATGCTCTCTTGTCCTCTCTCGGTTAGACTACTGTAACTCTTTACTTTCAGGTTGCCCTCAGTACTTACAGGACAAATTTTAAATACTTCAGAATGCAACAGCAAGGTTGTGTGTAAAGCTAAGAACTTTGACCAAATCCATCCTATTCTCGAAACTCTGCATTGGCTACCAGTAACACATCGCATTCAACACAAAATTTCAACTATCTGCTTCAATTCCATCTCTGGAACAGCACCGCAGTATCTGTCCGATCTCCTTTAACCTGATACTCCAGCAAGACAATTACGATCCGCATGCGACACACGAACCCTCGCGTAAACACAAAAACATTTCGTGAAAGGTCGTTTTCTTACGCTGGCCCATCTGTTTGGAACAATTTGCCTCAAACACACTCTGCCGCTCTGATTCCGCGTCCTCTTTAAAGGCCGCCCTTAAGACACACCTGTTCAATAACTATTTCTAAACTGTATTTTTCACAGCCGTGTGTGTGCGTGTGTGAGTGTGATGTGTGTGTGTGTGTGTGTGTGTGTGTGTGTGGTGTGTGTGTGTGTGCTGTTAGTGTTGTTGTAAAGCGCCCTGTGCTCCCACCGTGTGCGGTAGATGGGCGTTCTAGAAATCCTATTTATTATTAGTATTATTAACTCTCAAGCAAGAAAACAGTACTTTGAATTTGTCGACATGCCAGCCACACAGTTTCAACTCCTCTAAGCCACATACAAGGTGGAGAGGTGGAAAGAGAGAGAGAGAGAGAGAGAGAGAGAGAGAGAGAGAGAGAGAGAGAGAGAGAGAGAGAGAGAGAGAGAGAGAGAGAGAGACACACACACACACACACACACACACACACAGACAGACAGACAAAGACTGTCTGTCTGTCTGTCTCTGTCTGTCTGTCTGTTTGTCTGTCTGACAGACAGACAGACAGACAGACAGACAGACAGACAGACAGACAGACAGACAGACAGAAGAGACGAGAGAGAGAGAGAGAGAGAGAGAGAGAGGAGAAGAAGAAGAAGAAGAAGAAGAAGAAGACGCCCGTTTCACGGAGAGGAAAAAGCCCTGGCCTGTCTCGTTCAAGACCCGTGTATCACAGACACGAAAAAGCCCATGTTTCGGTCAAGTTACAGAACCAGTGCATCACTGAAAGCCTATATCTCAGGCGTTATAACAAACGTGTCAGACGAATCAAGGGCAGGAAAAAGCAATGTCTCACTCGACTCGCAGACACTGAGGACAAATGCTTCGTTCGCTCGCTTCTCGGACAGGGAAAATTTGGCACATTAATTTTCAGTCAAGTATGAGGCAGGAAAATGCACAGATTATGTTTATTCAGGACTCAGGCATACAGAAAGTCTCGTCTATTGAATTCATGGAACACCATATATTTACAGAATGTGGCAGACATTTGTACTAACGCCGTATCAGTTTATCACATAATTATCACTCTAACGCTCTATGAGAGGAGCTTTGTTAAAGAACGATTGGAATCATTAAACGTGTAGTAATATAGAGATAGTTTGTGTAATACTGAATGTGAATAACTTTTATTGCTGAATGAATGTTCGTGGTCCT
>JABMCL010002787.1:337500-340000 GCA_018857735.1 Alviniconcha marisindica
GACAGAAAAGGATCGTTCATGCAGAAAAGGAGTATTATTTTATATATATATATATATATATATATATATATATATATATATATATATATATATATATATATATGATAAACTGCAACTTGCTCATTGCAACATGCTCATTTACGACCTCTGTTGTTGTTTTTTCTTTTTCTTTTTTTGTGCTTTTGTTTCCCTTTCTCCAAAACTACTACCGCTGAACGTGTCTGCAGTAGCTTCCTTTTTTTTTCTTTTTTTCTTTTTTTTCTTTTTTAAAACTCGACACCATTGCCAGTAACGTAGGCACCAAGATGACTGAATGAAACTGAGGTTACTGTTACTAAATAAAATGAGAGAGGTTGTCGGCAAGTTGAGTTTTCGTGGACTACACCACGGAATCGTGTGGAACAATATAAGGATG
The DNA here is from genome assembly GCA_018857735.1 of Alviniconcha marisindica. Lineage (NCBI taxonomy): Eukaryota > Metazoa > Mollusca > Gastropoda > Provannidae > Alviniconcha > Alviniconcha marisindica. The sequence continues at coordinate 337,916 of JABMCL010002787.1, forward strand.
ACAACGTCCTATACACACAGGCTACCGCTCTATACTCAAAACGAAAGTTAAAGCGAAATAACTGAGTGAAACGGAAAGAAAGGAAATATGTACCATCAGGGAAATGTGGACCTGTTGATTATCAGAATGACGATACGCAAATCTATAACAAATTTCACACTGCAAGCCAAATTCTAAGTACAACTGCAAAACGCATATGCTATGAAAAACATGTGACCAGTCACAATAAAAATAATGATCGATCCAAGTGCCCGAAACCCTAATGCGTGAAGTGAACATGCTAAGCAATGTATAATTATAATTGAAAGCAAATTAAGGCCAATGACACACAGAATCAGAAGGAATGGTTTATTTTTGTATATGTAAACACAAATAGACCTGCTAAAACAAAAGGGTATTACAAAGAAGTATCAGAATCAGAAGGAATGGTTTACTTGTGTATAATTATGTAAACACAAATAGATCTGCCGAACCAAATGTGTATTACACAAAAAGTGTGATCACTGGAACTGTTTGTCATTGTGATAAGGGAAAAAGGAGACGGTGGGATTTACATTGTTTAAAATAAAATAAAAATTAGATTTAAAAAACAACAACTTAAAAAGCCAAAAATCACAAAACAAGTACTCACCTATTACGTTCAATTTGACCAGTTTATTGTATCCCAGTTTCGACGTGACCTGACACTCGTATACCCCTGCGTCTTCGGGGCTGACTTTATCAATGATGAGGTTCCAGTTGCTTGCTTCTCTCCCCTTGTTCGTGTGTTCCACTGCTATGTGCTCGTCACCAATAAACGTCATTTCACCGATCGTCAGGAAATCGTCGGCGTCCAGTCTCCTCCACGCCACCTGCAACACAAGGAAAAGTCGATCGTGACGTCAGTGGTTTTCCGATCAGGAGTGAATGACGCCAGCCGTTAGACAGGCCATGTCTCTGCAGAGACACTGCACTACACTTGCTGTAGTACCTCTGGACAGGCAAGGCAGAGGAGCGGAGACAGGTCAATTAATTAACACGCTCGACCCCGCTAACCTTAAACTCGGCGACTTCCGTTCTTCAGCATGTCACCTGAAACTGCATTACCCCTTGTAGTGTGCATCATTTAGCAGCTCTGCACAACCCTAGAAAGTATAGAGTGTTAATGGACTACGTGCATGGAGGAGAACAGCAACAACACCAAACAACAACAGCAACAAAACAACAACGAAAAAAAACAACAACAACAACAACAACAACAGCAAAAACAAAACGAAACAAAAACGTGATTAAGTTTAAATCAATGAAGGCACGGTGCACGCAGGTTCATCGTATCTGGTTCCATTCACGATTTTCCTGACCCACTGACACGTACTGAATAAAGAATCGCCTTTAACAATGGGTTGAAGGAGTCTTCCGGTTTGGTTTCAGCGATACATCCGTGAAAAATTAATAGTCGAGCTAGAAAGCGTGAAACAACTCAATGCAACACAGCTAAACTCAGTCACCCAGGCAAACCCAAACTTGGCAGCGAGACAGATAGCTAGGGCACTTGGAAAAGTTATGAATTTTTTAACTGCGAAAGAAATCAGGAGTGCACTTAAAAACGTTATGAATTTTTTAACTGTGAAAGAAGTCAGGAGTGACAGAGGAGTAATGTCCTCCACAATGTCCGCCACAATGTCCCGAGAACTCAATGCCGAGTTCACCATGCAGTCAGTCACCAGTCACCGTGCGATGTGCAATCAAGAACAACGACAGTCGATAAAACGCTCGTTCGCGAAATTCTCTGGCCTTCGTCCGGGAGGGCGAATTTCGGAGGCTGTCAGTTGATTTTGATTATCAATAAAACAGACAACAAAGCAAAACTATTCCGCAGTGCATTGTAACTGGTATCGGAACGTGTGGTTTTAGTTTTGTTTTAGTTTAGTTTTTTCCCCCCTCGATTGCCGCGTATCGGAATGGTTGATAGTCGTAAGAGCTGCAACAGAGAAAGTGCACCGTTCGTACACACACACACACACACACACACACACACACACACACACACACACACACACACACACACACACACATACACACACAAAGACTCACACACACACAACA
>JABMCL010002787.1:350000-362500 GCA_018857735.1 Alviniconcha marisindica
CTGTCAGGATGCTGTTCACCGCAGCTCTTGGGTTATCACTGACCTAGCTCCCAGGCAACCGCAGTGGATCAACTCAGAGAGAGAGAGAGAGAGAGAGAGAGAGAGAGAGACAGACAGACAGAGACAGAGACAGAGACAGAGAGACAGAAAGACAGACAGACAGACAGAGACAGACAGACAGAGACGGAGAGAGAGAGGATCATCAATATCGCCACATCACCACCTACCATTACTACTAACAACAACATACTTGGAAGCGACGACCCCCCGACCCCCACCCCCTCCATAAGCACACACACACATACACACACACACACTTTCCCCCTCCCCACAAAACTTTTTCTGTGTCTCTCTCGGTGTCTGTCTCTGTTTCTGTCTCTCCCTGTCTCTCTTTCTCTGTCTCTCCGTCTCTGTCTGTCTGTCTGTCTGTCTCTCTCTCTCTCTCTCTCACACACACACACACACACACACACACACGCTCGCGCTCACGACATCACTCACCCCCCCCCCCCCTCACCCCCCCTCACCCCCCCCCCCCCCCCCCCCCCATCACCCACCACACCCACACATTAACACCACAACTAACTTCAAGCGTCTGCTCAAATTTCGCTTCTCAAAACGGCGTCTCAAACACTCCAAGCACGCAAAGAAAACGCTGTGTCTGCATGGAAGAAGGCGGGGTCCAGCAAACCGATGCCTGGCTGCATGCATGCATGCAATACAGTTACTTCAGTTCACTTTAGTTCAGACGTGCGTCTCGCACCCGGACAACAAACAGTTCCCGCAGGACACCGGCCCGGCTGTCCGCAGAGACGAACGAGATGCACGTGCGTCCAGCTTTAGGCGAGACGCTCGCGCCACTGGCAGCGTCTCGGGAGAGGAAGTGTTCATTATTGGTCAGAATGGCCAAGGCGTTCTGGGCCCTCGCAGCATCAATAATGCAACCTGTTAAATATCTCTGCGGGTCCTACCTCAGCGTCGGCCTCGGGACTTTATTACGTGAAGGTTCTTTCGCGTTTTGCTGCGACAGAGACACGTGGGGCTTGACGACTGTCTGTTGTCAGTTGTGTCACGTTGTGCAGAATCGGCATAAACGGAGACGAGGGAGAGACAAAATGCATGTGTGTGTGTGTGTGTGTGTGTGTGTGAGTGGTGGCGTGTGTGTGTGGTGGCGTGTGTGTGTGTGTGTGTGTGTGCGTGTGTTTGTGTGTGTGTATGTGTGCCGTTGTGTGTGTGTGTGTGTGTGTGTGTGTGTGTGTGTGTGTGCGGTTGTGTGTGTGTGTGTGTGGCGTGTGTGTGTGTGTGTGTGTGTGTGTTAAGATTAACGTGAAAATTATTTCTCGTTTGGAGCGACAGAGACTCGCGGACTTAACGATGTCACGTTGTGCAGACTCAGCATACATGGGAGAAGAAAAGAAAGTGTGTGCGCGCGCGTGTTTGTGTGTGTGTGTGTGTGTGTGTGTGTGTGTATGTGTGTAGATAGATAGATAGATAGACAGATATAAGCCACCCCCACCTGCTACCGATATAAGCCACCCCCACCTGCTACCCTCACTGTTTCACTGGACAGGTCAGCTAGATGGCTAGAAAGAACGACTTTAGAAACAAATGGGTTTTGAGAATTACAGACGAAAGCGAGTTCCAGACAGTGGGTGCATGGCCTCACGAAAGAACGATGACCGCGTATGCCTTGAGCTTTTGTTCCGAGGAAAGTTTACAGCCAAAACGTATGCCACGAATACCCTTGTCTCGCGTGAGCAGTTCAGGAGTTGCTAAGGTAACCAAACATAGGCTATATATTTGTCAACGAATGACACTGTGGTTACCTGTATATTATTATTTTGGTTCTAGAAAGGAACAAGTTAAGCATTGTAGACTTCGACTTGCTATTAGCGATTTAAATTATGACTTATTCAGACGCCACCTGTTAGAAGATCCTATATGTTCATGCGGATATACAGCAGAAACATCAGAGCATTTCCTACTACATTGTCCCCTTTATAATAGTATTAGAAATAAAACCATTAATAAACTAGATGAGAATGAAAGAAATATCAATACACTTCTGTTTGGAAACGACCAGCTACATTTAGAAACTAATAAGAAAATATTTGCTATAGTCCACGACTTTTTGCGCCAAACCGACCGCTTGTAAATCTGTAAAAGTCTGCCAAAATTTGTTTACGATACCAGCGAAGAAGTACACGTTTTAATCCTCTCCTTCTCTCTGTCTCTCTCAGATCAATAATTATGACAACATCACTAGACCATTCGGTTAATTATTTGCTTTTTTAACCCCCACCCCCTCCTCCCGTTTTGTTGTTGTTTTGTTTTTTGTTTTGTTTGCTTTTTGTTTGTTTGTTTTTTGTCATTTTGGTCTTTGTTGGGTTTTTTGCCTCTGACATTTTGACAACAGTTTGCCATCGTAAATGTCTGTGTGATTATCATTTTGTCTATAGGTAACACTCAAAGAAGCATACTGCTTTTGTGTTTCCTGTACTTATTTGTTGAGCTTATGATTCCGATGAATGAATAAAATTTTGTTTAAACCAAACATAGGCTAGGAAGCAAGACTCCAAGGGGAACAGGGCCCATATGTATGAGCAACAAACAGCTCCATTTATCGCGTGCATCTCCTAAACTGTGACAACACCGAAAAACAGTCGGCATGTGTCAAGCGCAGACACGACTACTTTGCCGGCCTAAACTCAGTTAAAGTTATAGGCTCAGGCCTATAAACATGCTCGAAGAGCAAACAATGATCTCCAATAGTCGCGTTTATCTTTTAAACGGTCACGACACTTAAAACTTCGGCATGTGTGAAACGCAAAATTATTTAGTAGCGTTATCCGACCAGCTTAAACGCGTTTAAAGTTACAGATTCATTGCCTATGTTTAAGCAGCCTAAACACCGTGTACACTGTAGTTGCAGATTCATTTTCTACGTTTAAGCAGCCAAAACGCCATATAAAAATAGCTCACTTACGATTCGTGCATGTTTGAAGATCGGGGCTTATGGACTCTTTAGCATATCGAGAGGAAAGGCTCTCTGGTTTGAATTTTATTTGTTCTTCATATATCTCGGCCCAAAAGGACCCCAAAACGTACTCGGTCTACTAAACGTTGACGACGGGGTTTTAAACGACGAGAATGAACGCCTTCGTCTTTTTCTTTCTTTTTATTTGCAGTCTTTTCACATATGTAATATTTGACTGATATTTTCAAAATTATAACATAATTATGTCAGCAAGTTACACAAAACCAACAACAGCATGCTTCAAGGGGGGAAATTGTATAGACTTATTTGCAGTAGCAGAAACAAACATACACTTGTAGTTGTCTATGTATCCATGCACATATTTATTTTCCCTTGATCTATATCTCTCACACATATAAGCGGATATATATATATATATATATATATATATATATATATATATATATATATATATATATATAATAAAATCTATCTGAAAATTAAAACCAACAACACACACAAAAACCAGACCCGCCCCACCCTCTCTTCACCTTCAGACCTTCAGTGTCCACTTATTCTTGTCGCAAAACAGTCCCGGGACGAACCGCACGACCACTGAGAAACTCATCTGCATGTTTGCAATGCCTCAGATCCACTGTATTCTGCTGCCCTTTGGCTATAATTATACCCTTTGAGAAACGGTCAGGCGCTTGTCTGGGTGGGTTATATCTATACTGATGCACTGGCCGGTCCTCTCCAAACATCAAAACATCAAGAGCCGAGAGATTCCCAAAGGGCCTTGCTCCCGAAGGACATGGTCAGATGAGAAAGGTTCTCTTGTAGCCCTTATAGCATCCCGCTGCCTCCAGTCCCACCACAGCCCCTCTCTCGCCATCCTCTTCTTTGGTTTTTGTTTGTTTGTGGAACAGCAGCCACTGTTTGATTGTGTTGGTCCAATCGCAAAAAAATGTTTGGAACCCGAATATTAGGGGACTTTTGAAAGTTGTAGTTCGAATTAACTGAGGGGTGTACAGGAACTGTGGAAGGCACATAATTGTCTGCAACTGGCCAAAGAAAAACAGTTGGTTATTTCGCTTCTGTTTGCCCCTAAATGAGTCAGTGTAGTTTTCCTGTGCTTATCTCTGTCTTTGTCTGTCTGTCTGTCTCGCGCGCGCGCGCGCGTGTGTGTGTGTGTGTATTAGTATGTGTGCGCGCGTGCAAGCGTGCGTATGCACACGCGCATCTATCCCATATTTACACGTGAAAAAAAAGAAAAAAAGCCTCCCTGTCGATCTGCGCTTATGGCGCACGCGCACGCAAAACCCCTCGCCTTGGGCATGTGAACGGGATAACCCATCGATCAAAACGCGAAGATTAAATGCAACCTCCCACTACGCAGAGAAACAGTCTGGACACTATTCCAAACTAATCAAACACCAAACTTCGGACAGAAATCGAATCAGGATTTCGCGTTATGGCAGTCAGCTACCCTTCATCACGATGCCCGTGGCGACCCGAAATGACAAACACGTTTCACAATCGATGCCGAGCAGGAGACTTATTCGAAACAACCCACACAAAGCCCCCTCCCCCCCCTTCCTACCCCCCACCACCCACCACCCACCCCACCACCAACCCCACTCCTTCACCCACCTTTACAAACGGACCGGCAAACCTAGCTGACGTACCCGGCTCGGGTGGGGATCACCAAGACAACTACCACAGTAGCCAACGTTGGGATCATCAAGACAACACAATAGCCTACGTTGGGATGACTAAGACAATTACCACAATGGCCCATGTTGGGATCACCAAGACAATACAATAGCCCACACTGGGATCACTAAGGCTATTACCACAATAACCTACGTTGAGACCACCAAAACAATTACCACAATAACCTACGCTGACACCACCAAAACAGTTACCACAATAACCTACGTTGAGATCACCAAAGCAATTACCACAATAACCTACGCTGAGTTCACCAAGACAATTACCACAATAACCTACGTTGAGATCACCAAAACAGTTACCACAATAACCTACGTTGAGATCACCAAGACAATTACCACAATAACCTACGTTGAGATCGCCAAGACAATTACCACAATAGCCCACGGTGGCATCACCAAGGCAAATACCACAATAGCCCACGTTGAGATCACCAAGGCAACATAATAGCCCACGTTGGGATCACCAAGACAACAATAATATCCCACGTTGGGATCACCAAGACAACATGCCCACGTTGGGATCACCAAGACAACACAATAGCCCACGTTGGGATCACCAAGACAGTACAATAGCCCACGTTGGGATCACCGAGACAATTAATTACCACAATAGCCCACGTTGGGATCACCAAGACGATCACCACAATAGCCCATGTTGGGATTACCAAGACAACACATTAGCCTACATAGCATTTGGATGACCAGGAGAATGCATTCATCGACATGGGATATTCAAGAGAACACGATCGCTCAGTTTGCTTTGGGACCAGCACGGCAACAAAATCGCCCACGTGGGGATCGCCGAGACAACACAATCGCCCATGTAGGATGACCAGCACAACACAATCGTCGACATGGGAATAGTCAAGAGAACACGATCGCTCAGTTTGCTTTGGGACCAGCACGACAACAAAATCGCCCACGCAGGGATCACCAAGACAACACAACCGTCCAGGTTGCATTAGGATCACCAAGACAACAAAATCGCCCACATTGCGTAGGGATCACCAAGATAACACAACCGCCCAGGTTGCGTTGGAACCAGCATGACAACACAAACGCCCACGCGGGCACAGCAAAACAACAAATTTTCGAAGAAGACACAAGCAATAATTTATAATAAAAATTCGAGGAGCCGATTGTATCGTGCAAATTGTATTGCTTTACTTAACACCTTGCTACATGGCACACTGTTAGGGCAATATATGTTCGACCCATACAGTATAAGACCCAAACAAATAAAAGGTTCAAAAGAACGTTATTGATTAGAACAAAAACACAATCTGCACATTTTTGGGGCAATCCGCTTTATTAAGCCACAAAACGACATATAAACAACAGTTAAACGATGAATAACGATGAAAAACGAGACGAAAAGCTAATCACTTATCTGTTTTTGGTTGAGCTATGTTGTTTTCCTGTCCAGTATGCCGGTTTTTACCGTTTATTTGTTAATTAGTGTCGTTTTGTAGTTTGATAAAGGGGATTACCACGAAAATTTGCAGATTGTTTTTGGCCTAAGAAGCAGCGTTCTTTTGAGCCTTTCATGTGTTTGGATCTTGTTTTAGAACGTTAGCACTCATTCTTGTTTCAGATGTTTTTTAATACAATATAAATCAATCAATAATAGACGATTTCCAGAAATAACAGGCAAAGATAATTTGACAGTGTTTTCTTACTCCGGGAGAGTGAAGTCCCCTGAATGGAGGCGGCAGCTGAGAAGAGCCGATCTGCGACAGTTTTAGATCTTCAGGCATGGACCTTTATAATTTATACTAGACTACCAGCTGGGGGAACCTGCTATCCGATCTGAATGTTCCCCACGAACAGTGAGCGCTTGATCGGCATTTCTGATGCCTATTCTGCCTTTGTTTACGGGTACCGTCATCTTGCCCACGTGCTCACTGTACCCCCAACAAAAGCGTGCCTACTCTGCGCTACACCCGCAGGCATGGACCTGTATATACAGGCCATGCCTGTAGGCACTTACCGAGTGCAGTCCCCTGGATTTCCGAAGATCGTCTATTACATCTGTGCGGTTAAAGATGTCGCCATCCTACAAGCATGCAGTCATTTTGGAACCGTTTCAAAGGCAACGGTGGGGAAACCTCTGAGAGACGGGTTGGAGCGCATATGGGCTTTTCCGAGCGCATAGATACCAACTTGAACTGAACTGAACTGAACTGAACTGAACCATGAAGAAGAAGAGGGTTAGTTAGTTACTTAGTTCTTGGACCTTTCGTCCTGTCAAATGCATTGGGTCACGTTAGGGCGAATCACACATCCATAATTCTTTTACGCCAGTTCAAAACACAAGCCAATAAATGTACTTTTATCTCTCATAAAACTGTGGCATAATGTGAAGAGAACACCGCCATCTCATTCGGCCTACTTTCAGACGTTAATAAAGCAATGAGTAACAGACAATATATTATATATTATTCTTACTGTTTGTGGCGACACAAGATCGAAGACTTAATCAACCCCAAACAATTCAGCTCGGTGGAATGATTCCCATCTTGTGCGCTCTGAAATCCTTCTAAATGAAGTGAATTTGATTCTCAATGCCAGTTATGGAACCATAAACCATGGAAATAAAATCAGTTCAATTCACACACACACACACACACACACACACACACACACACACACACACACACACACACACACACACACACACACACACACACACACGCATGCATGCGCGCGCGCCACACACACATACACACACACACACACACACACACACACACACACACACACACACACACACACACACACACACACAAAAGCCCCGAGCACATTCAGAAAATTGATCTAAAGTGATTCCACTCCATCCAGCTTCATATTACCTGAAATGAAAACATGAGAGCGAAATGAAGAGAGAAAGAAGGGTAACAAACCTAATACCCGCTAGCTTGTCCAGAGAGAGAGAGAGAGAGAGAGAGAGAGAGAGAGAGAGAGAGCCAGAGACAAAGAGAGAGAGAGGTGGGGGGGGGGGGGGGGGGGGGGGGGGGGGGGGGGATTATGGATGAATACTAGGAACGTCCATTGATCCCCTGACTGGATAAATTAGCTCTCATTCCGGCTTCCGCAGCTCGATGAAACGGAGCGTTAGCCCGTTCTGGGTGTGTTTCATTTGTAACCAGCAAGACCTAGTTTCCTGCTTGTTTGCACCCAAGCAAAAACGTTTCGCACGTGCCCGACAAAATGGTCGCCAGCATATTGGCGACGTACAAAGGGTGAAAGGCGTTGATGTAATAAGAGCGGTATTAATTTCATTGTGCAAAACCCGCGATGATTGAGCCTCGAGAACCTCCAGTCGATTTATCGAGTTTCTTTCTTTCTTTCTTTTTCACCCCCCCCCCCCCCCCCCCTCCCCATCCAGCCCCTTACACAGTTCAGAGCACCGAGAGACATGTGATTACAAGGATGCGAATTTAAGAGGCAGACCGGAAGCATGACCGGCGGCTGAAAAATGATGACAGCCAATCTGGGCTAAGAGAATTAAACGGAACGGCACACAGCCGAAATTTCTTTCGTTTTCCCCTGTGCCCCAGATCTGCATCGATACGAAAGACATTCTCGTTGCTGGATGTCCTACAGTTGTATGGCGTGGGAAACTGGAAGTGGACTGATACATACAGTTCTTTTGACAAACTTAGGTGGACCATTTCTATGAGCGCGGATTGCATGTACGCATGTATTATATACGCCTACGAGTCTCTGTCTCTCTGTCTCCCTGTCTCTGTTTCTCTGTCTCTGTCTCTCTCTCTCCCTCTCTCTCTGATTCTCTTTCTCTCTCTCCCCCCCCCCCCCCCCCCCCCCCCCCCCTCTCTCTCTATGGGTGAATGATGTATGGTAGCTAGTGCATAAGAGCTATATATGCATTCTTCGTCTTCTTTAGTTGTTGTTGTTGTTGTTGTTGTTGTTGTTGTTGTTGTTGTTGTTGTTGTTGTTGTTGTTGTTGTTGTTGCTGCTGCTGCTGCTGCTGCTGCTCTTCTACTTCTTCTTCTTGTGTAGACCTAGATCTCTATAGATTTTCAAGAATGTGTTCCTTGGATGACATATCAATGGAAATTAAATCATTAATAAAACGTCATGTCAAGCAAGATACAAGCGAAGGAGTTTGGTTTTTCTAACACTGAACCTTAATTAGCCCCCCCCCCCCCCCCCCCACACACACACACACACACACCCCGCTCCCCTTCAATATTAGCACAACACGATTCTGAATATTTTACCGTCTATCTAATCCTATGTGGCTGACAGTGTGCTCAAAGCACCGACTAAGTAACTATCCCGAATCTAAAACAGAACGAAGCCCAGAGCACTTGCGCAAAATCAACACACAAGGGACTTAATTAACGCTCGAAATACGTAACACAAGTACAACAAGAAAGACCTACGGAAAGTCTGGTGCGTTAGTGGCTGTACCTTTTTTGGAGATTATGTACCGTGTATTTACGTGCGTTAGAGGATGTACTTCTGGTGGAGTTTATGTACCTTGTATTTAAACGCATGCCAGATGAGAGTTACCGTATTTCGCGCGCTAATTAGCTCCCTTGTGTGTTGATTCTAACTGTCTGTAAAAATAAAATATAAAAATAAAAACTCACATACATAAAAGCTTCTGATGCATAAGGGCAATGATTAGTCCTTTTTTTTTTCTTTTTTTTTTTTTAACAAGTGTCTCTGCAGGATCATCGCAGCAACAACAAAAAAGAGTTTTAAAAGTGATTCACTCCCGTGATTCACTCAGTGATTCATTAGGTGCAACAGTTGGAAGGCTGATGAGTAATGGATACGGTATGCGTTTAACTATCGTGGGAATAGTTTCCAGTAGAAACAGTACTGGTTTGCATTAATAGTTTACGCCGCCGGGAAACTGCATTGTTGTTCCGTGTGTCATGCAATGATACGGCCCGTCACTATCCACATTTCATTGCAGTTTCATTGTTCTGATCGCAACAATCATATGTTTATTCTAGGCAGTCAAAGCAATACCTAGCGAGCGAGCGAGCGAGCGAGCGAGAACAGAGAGCGAGGAAGAGGGGGTGGGGCAGAGAGAGAGAGAGAGAGAGACAGGCATGACACAAGACGCAAAAGTTTATTTGATTGGCCTCTGGCCTCCACAAAGGTTATAGACTAATGATTTCAAACTGTACTTTAGCAGTGTTGAGAGGAGCAGTCACGAGTACATCTAGAATTGTAACAGTATATCAATAAATATAGACACACTGACTTGAGCGGTGGCATGGGGTGCACAAGCGTAGGCAGAAAGACAGAGACCAAGAGAGACAGAAACTGCGAAACTGCTAGGCAACCAAGAGAGACAGAGACTGCGAAACTGCTAGGCAACCAAGAGAGACAGAAACTGCGAAACTGCTAGGAGACCAAGAGAGACAGAAACTGCGAAACTGCTAGGAGACCAAGAGAGACAGAGACTGCGAAACTGCTAAGCGACCAAGAGAGACAGAGACTGCAAAACTGGTAGGCAAAACATGGGAAGAACAGTTGGTGTCTACCTGTTTGGTGCCCAGGTGTTTGACGGCACAAGGCAGCACGGCCACGTCCCCTTGCCGGACGGTGATGTCCGAAGCCCCGGGCAGGAATATGGGAGGAGGCACGTTGTCGTGTATGGAGGTCGTGAACACTGCAAAACACATAGAAAACACCCTCTTAAAAAAGGAACGTGTGTGGAGGTCGTGGACTCTGCAAAACACACAGAAAACACCCTCTTAAAAAGGAACGTGTGTGGAGGTCGTGGACACTGCAAAACACACAGAAAACACCCTCATAAAAAAGGATAGCACCAAAATAATGGTACACTTACACAGTGCCTCGTCTACAGACCTAGGCGCTTCAGAAGGGGTGTGGGGTAGGGGTGTGGGGGGGGGGAGCCTTGTGCGTGTGTGCTCGTTGCGTGTGCGTACGTGCGTGCCTGGCGTGTCGTGTGTGGTGCTGGTGTTCGTGCGTGCGTGGTGTGGTGTGGTGTGTGTGCTGTGCTGTGTGTGTGGTGTGCTCGTTGTGGTGTGTGTGATGTTGGTGTGTGTGGTCTAACTTGGTGTGTGATGTGGTATACATCCACACCATCACACACACACACACACACACACACACACACACACACACACACACACACACAGCACACACACACACACACACACACACACACACACACACACACACACACACACATAGTCATGTAGCTATTTCCTCCTCTTCTAAATGTTAGGCGCCATGTAAGCCGTGTACCATTATTTTTATGCCGCCTCGAGTCTGAAGAAGGCTGAATCGGAACGGCAACATTTGGGCAGACAGAATTCCGCTCAGTAGGCGAACCATGCAAGGTTGCATTCCTGCCTATACGCCAGAAGATGTACCTTTGGTGGAGTTTGTTTACACTGCATAGCTACACGGATGCCAGGTGGCAGTTACTGTTGATGATTCAGGTCTTTGTTGTTGGGTTCATGTGACGCCTTTCGAACGCTGATTAACTCCCGGTGTTTGTTGGTTCTCTCCTTCAGGCTGAGAATAAAGAATATATTTCTCCGTCGTGGACCTGGATTCTCAGCAGACGGGACCTGGACCAGCTGGAGATGCTCCTTGTGCGTAGAATCATTGGAGGGGTAAGCCGGGTCAAGATGGGAGTAAAACAGGGTGGTAGAGGGGCAACAGGGTAAGCCGGGCGGGTTAATTATGTAATTCATTCATTTTGTTATATATATTGTTTAAGATTGCTTTTTATCAGGACAACCATTTATTAGGTAGACCTGGTAAAGAGGCAATTTTATGATATGCACAGCTTGATGCTAGTTGGATTTCTCATGTATTTATGTTTGATGTTTGCTGTTGTTGTGATTTGATGTGCTTTATGATTGGCGTGAATGTGTGATGAGTGTACTTGGCACCACCAAACATTCCTAGTGCAATTGTGTTTACACTTGGCCATAAAGTTGCCTTGATTTCTACATCCACAGTATTGGTCACCGCGGGAAGAGAGAATTGGGGTTGGGGGGTTAGGGGTGGGGAGGGGCTGAGGCCGAATATACTATAGAGACGGATTTAAAAGAATTACGTTAAGCGTTCTGGCAGCAGGCGAAGCAGACAACGATAAAGATGTCAAGACATAACCCGGGTGTACAATAGGAACCATTTAAAAGGTCTGGATGCTCGACACTTATTACTCTGCCGTGCCACACTGCGGGTGAATATTAGCGGAGGAAGGTAAACAAGCAATTACAGAGGCAGATGCCGTGATATACGCGTGCCTAGACCCGCAGCCATGAACCGAGTCCCACATACCCCCTACAACTCATCGCTCCACCTACCCCTCCCCGCCTCCATCTCCTTTCCCTTACCACTCCACGTAGAATGCGTCCTACCCTGATATTTGTACATCGCCGTGAAACTACACCAGGAACGTACAGTCATGCAAGCGTATCCACGCCATTCCGTGAATAAAATAGTAATACCTCACTCAGCCAAACGCCAAGGTCATATCAATGCGAACGATAAGTCACGAAGTCACAGGTAAAAGTCACAGACATTGTGCAGACCTCACACGTAGGTTTTGAGATTGGCAGGGGTTGGGGGGTTACATGAAAAGCTCAAAGTCGTTCTAAAAGTACAATGCAAGACTTGCGAGAGAATGAAGAAGAAGAAGAAGAGAAACCTATGAAATAACAGCAGATAAAAAAATAAATTAAAAAAATTATTTATATATATTATATATATATTATATATAAAATATATAATTATTTTAATGGGAAAAAAATTAAACC
>JABMCL010002787.1:370000-372500 GCA_018857735.1 Alviniconcha marisindica
TTATTTCTTCCTCATCCACAAGAGAGCTCTCTGCTCTCAGCCAATTAGAGACAAGGTTCGTCGAACAGGGCAAATATTCCCAGAACATGTTGAGTGGCGCTTTTTGGACACCGAATACTGTTCGACGAAAACTCCCAACTATATTGGCGAAGCAAAGGTTCGCCAAAGGCTGTAGGGAGGAACTATTCCCAAGATTCCTGCTCACGACATCGAACGATAGAGAATTACTTTGAGCAATGTATTAGCCTATGCCTACTACACTATCATACTTGTCCTTTTGAGTGTCTCATCATTAGACGTGTCTTTGTTTGACGCTCTCAAAACTGTTACTGTCTGCTGACATGCTGTTATATATATATATATATATAATATATAATATACTACATTCATCCCAGCGGGAAATTAAAGCTGTCGTTCGATCGCACAACGAAGAACATATCTCAATAATTATAAGTCATTAAACACACGCACATACACACTCTTAGACATACGCCCCCTTTCTCTCAATCTGCATACACTAAGAGCAAACCCAAAATTTCCTGGAATAATGCTTTCTCTGTCAAACCAAAACATAAAATCTCTCAAATTAAATAAAAATCGTTAGGTTCACACACACACACACACACACACACACACACACACACATATATATATATATATATATATATATATATATATATATATATTCAGGGGTGGGGTTTGATTGATTGATTGATTGATGATCACTTATATAGCGCTATTCTCCGCTCTCTTGAGCAGACTCACCGCGCTCGCATGTGGCTCTACATGAGTGACAAGCCTTTTATAGCGCGTTTTGGGATGGGGCGGACGGGGGGAGTAGTAAAGCGAGAAAACGTGGAACAGCTCAGTGCAATATGGCTAAACTCAATCAGCGAAGGCCGCATGTAAAGATGGCATCGCCCGAGCATTAACACACGGCACGTGAAAACGTTGTGCATAAGTGCCTGCCAAACGCATCGACTGCATGCATGCATGTTAAAGGAACTATAGTCTTCTCTAAACTTCAATCTTCACTTAAGGTTGAGAGGAGCGCTTTGTTTAAAACAGAATAGCATAAAACAGCGCACAGTTTCGGTGTGGAGACCTTTTTTTTTTTTTTTGAAGTGACAAATGAATAAATGAACAGTGATATGACAAGCAAACAAAGAGAAGAATGAAACTAAAATATTGAACAAACTTGACTGCTGGCTTTCTGAAACAATATCCAAATATTTACACAAAGGGAAAAACAAGAAAAGAGAGAGAAGAAAATGCTGGTTTTAATAGGACATCATAAAACACTGCGCATAGTTAATGTCATTCTATTAAAATTATCATTCTTTCATCTCTCTGTCTTTGTTCCTGTCTCTGCTTCTCTGTCTCCGTCTCTGTCTCTCTCTCTCTGTCTCTGTCTCTGTCTGTCTCTCTGTCTCTGTCTCTGTCTGTCTCTTTCTTTCTTTCTTTCTTTCCTCTTCTTTTTCTTCTTCTTCTTCTTCTTCTTCTTCTTCTTCTTCTTCTTCTTCTTCTTCTTCTTCTTCTTCTTCTTCTTCTGTGTTTGGATGAGAAGAACAAGTAAAATCAGCCCACTTAATTCATAGCCTGCGGCTACCACGCCTGACAAGATCCACACCCAGTCACAGCTAGCTACGTGTCTTGTCCATTCTTCTCATCGTTTACTGGTCATGTAACTGCTCGTCTGTCCGTTTGCCGCTGGAAGATAGGGTCTACCCGGAACGTTTGCTGTTTTGTATTCGCCTATTTGAAAAGAAAAAGCGTCCCTGTTAATACCTTATAAAGTCTTTTGTTGTTTTTGTGTATTCCTGTCTGTCTGTCTGTCTCTGTCCCTGTCTCTGTCTCTCTGCCTGTCTGTCTGTTTGTCTGTCTGTCTGCCTGCCTGCCTGCCTGTCTGCCTGTCTGTCTGTCTGTCTAGTGTCTGTCTGTCTGCCCCCCCCCCCTCCAATTTGTATTTTAATCAGAACGATTGCAGTCATCTTGTTTCAGACTTCTTCCCCCTCAGTTTGTTTGGTCCAAGAAGGCTGGATCTTTGCATAGCAGACGACACGAAAACAGCATAACTCAAACAAAAGCAGATAAGTGTCTTAGTTGTACATCTCATGTTCACCGTTTAACTGTTAATTGTCGGCTTAATAAAAGGGGTTATCCCGAAATTTTCCGTCTTAATAAATACCGTGTGTGATTGTTTTTGTGTTTTTTTCTTGTTTTTTTTTCTGTTTGTTTTGTTTTTCAACCTTCTATGTGCTTGAATCTTGTTTTAGAACGCTAGTAGTCAGTCTTGTTTTAGAACCGTCTTTTTCTTTTTTGAGTGTTAATTTGTATTTTTAACTTGAATCAGAAAATCAAGGGAGTCCTTTAAAAACAAAATCCATAATCAATACTTAATTTCGATCCCTTAATTCTACCTGTTGGCCGAAACGCTTTGAGAAGGTTTATCTCTCCTCAGTTTAAACCAACAAATCAACCAGTCGCAGAAGCAGACGAA
>JABMCL010002787.1:382500-385000 GCA_018857735.1 Alviniconcha marisindica
AGGAGAGGGGGTGAGAGAGAGAGAGAGAGAGAGAGAGAGAGAGAGAGGAGAGAGAGAGAGGAGAGAGAGAGAGAGAGAGAGTCGCAAATTTGGTATTATATTTATATATATATATATATATATATTTCTAACTGTATTCATTCTCTCTCTCTGTCTCGTCTGCCTGTTTGTCTGCTGCTCCTGTCGTCGTTGTCTGTCTGTCTGTCTGTCTGTCTGTCTCTCTCCTCTCTCCCCTCTCTCTCTCTCTCTCTTCCTCTCTCTCTCTCTCTCTCTCTCTCTCAGAAACGTTCAGGGTATTAGTTAAACTAAAGCGGCATTTCTGTGCGTCTGAGTCCCAGGGTTCTACTTTTTTTTTTTTTTTTTTTCTTTTCTACTGGTACAAGCGTCTTGTTTGCGGACACCAACGAGTTTCTTTCCTTTTGGTTGAAAATGAGGGCCACATTTTAACCTCGATATGAGTGATGGATCTACAAGGCAAACACAACTCGAGATTAGTTGGTGCGTCCATGCAACTTACTATGAAGCTGCAATGGGATCGAGCACACAGGGCGGATGGTAGTCAGGGCAACCTAGATGATGATACAGGACCTACAAATAGGCTGTGATTATCTTTATTTTGTCTAGATCCTCGAAGTAAGCATTCACGTGAATATTGGAATGAGTCAGTGAGTTCTTGGCTGCAACGTCCCGTCATGCCCGTAGAGCCACCTCAGGACGAATAATAATATTTATAATATATTTGATATAGCGCCCTTAAAGCCCCCAAGTTAAAAACTTAAAAATTGTACATTCGCGGACCTCAGACCCCACAAACACACACCACACACAACACACACACACACACACACACACACACACACACACACACACAACACCAGACACTGTCACTACCAGCACGCACGGCCCGGCGCACACACAAACACACCCCACACACACACACACACACACACACACACACACACCACACACCCCACACACACACACACACACACACACACACACACACACACACACACACACCAAAAACGAGCCAAAACCCCCCAAAAAAAAAACAAACCAACCCAACCAAAACAAAAAGAGCAAGCGCACCACACACACACAAACACACACACCCAAAAACCACACACCACCCCCACCCCACCACCCACACACCACCTACCACACACCACACACACACACACACACACACACACAACACACACAAAAGCACACACACGCACATAATCCTTCCCCCCGCCCCAAAACTGTCACTTCACAATCTGAAACAAAAGAAACCCAGAACTTCCGTGCAGAATCAACCACAAGGGGTTAATTGCGCTCGAAAAACGCCACACACCACGAACGCCTCCGCCACTCTCACCTGGCATGCGTGTAAATACAAGGTACATAAACTCCACCAAAGGGATATATCTATCCTCTAACGATATCACGAGACAAAAGCTGGATCACAGTCAGTTCTGGACACAGCACGTGTAGCCATCAGCAAACTCATCATAGTAATGTATAGTCAGCAATAGCTAATTGCAATTACCAACAGTGTTCATCCCTCCAAAATAGTCCAGAGTATTCTCTGCACAAGCAATATCACAGAAGTGCCCGTTGTGATTGGACGATAGCAGCTGGTAATTAGTAAGTTATTTGATGCTTTCAGTCCAGTCAACCACATAAGCAACTGGCAACAGATGGTGACTGTTGAAACACATTCACACGTCGTCATATTACGGATGAATGTTAGTAAGTAAGTAACTTGTTGTTATCCGCCCAGTCAACCATTACGGATATATCAGAGCGAACGGATGAATGTGATGTACACACACACACACACACACACACACACACACACACACACACACACACACACACACACACATTCACACACACACAGGCGCGCGCGCGCGCGCACGCACACACGCACGCACGCACGCACAAAAACACACATCACTGGTATACTATGATACGTCATCATCATTGTTTTCTACGTATCACATACATTTACCATGATTTAGTTTTTTGCTCTCCCGGCATCCAAGATTTAGTTCCAACCCCCCCTCCCCCCCCCCCCCCCCCCCCCCCCCCCCCCCCCCCCCCCCCCCCCCCCCCCCCATCTCACTGGTTCTCGACAAGCACTGTGCGCATGCTGTCAGACTGCACATATCCTCGTTCTAATCACCATCGTCATCACCTTTGTTATTAAATTAAATCGAGCAATTATTATAACCAAATGAACTCAGGATATGCGATACGATACTATGACTATTATTGTCTATTTTGACTTATTTTATAAAAGGAATATATTTAAAAAAATCTGTTAAAAAAAAAAAAAGTCTTAAAAAAAAAGAATCTGACCTGAATACAATTTGGGATGTAGATAGACTGTTATTAAATATTTTGACTTGTTTCATGAAAAATTTTTCCCCTTCTTACTCGTGTACAATTTGAGATATAATGAAAGAGTAAAAAAACTAAAAAACTACTACTTTTTTTCTTCTTTTTCTTCTGA
>JABMCL010002787.1:387500-395000 GCA_018857735.1 Alviniconcha marisindica
TTAGCACAAAGGCCGACTCACATATCTGCCGTTGCTACAGTACAGAGAGAGAGAGAGAGAGAGAGAGAGAGAGAGAGAGAGAGAGAGAGAGAGAGAGACAGACAGACAGACAGACAGACAGACAGACAGACAGACAGACAGACAGACAGACAGAGACAGAGACAGACAGACAGACAGACAGACAGACAGAGAGAGATAGAGAGAGACAGAGACAGAGACAGAGAGACACAGACACAGAGACAGAGACACACAGAGAGAGACAGAGAGAGAGAGACAAAGAGAGAGAGAGAGGGGGGGAGAGAGAGACAGAGAGAAAAAGAGACAGAACTTAGAACAACAATCCAAGAAAATCCTGGTTCTACAGAAACTTTTAATCCAAATTTACGGCCATGAGGACTTTGTCAAGGCCTGCCCGGACTGCATTCTGCGCGAGTATGTCACCCTGGCCTGCTATACCATACACTGGGTACGTTCCGCATGGCGGAGTAGTCCAGCACCTGAGCTGCGAGAACCGGTCATGGTGATCCGACATGGTCAACAATGTGCCGGTACTATATATTATATTCTGCGTATGTCACCCTGCCCTGCGATACCCTACAGTTGTTATATATCCACTCGGGTACGTCCCTGAGGGGTAGTCCAGCAACAAAGCTGCAGGGGCTGGTCATGGTGATCCGATTTGGTCAACAATGTTATGTATATATATAATAATAATAATAATAATAATAATAATAATAATAATATATATACATATATATTTTCTGCGTGAGTACGTCACCCTTGTACCGGTACTAAATATATTTTCTGCGTGAGTACGTCATCTGGCCTCCTATAGATACCCTATAGTCGCTATATACCCACTTGGATACGTTGCGAACGGCGGGATAGTCCAGCACCTAGCTGCATGAACCGGTCATGGTAATCCGACGTGGTGAACAATGTGCCGGCACTATACTTTGTATAATTACATTTTGCGTGAGTATCTCACCATTGGTGAGCGATACACTATAGTCGTTATATACCCATTCAGGTACGTTCCCCAGGGCGGAGTAGTCCTGGCCAGCACCTAGGCTTCAAGAACCGGTCAGGGCTATCCGACGTGGTCAATAATGTGCCGGTATTATAATTTGTAAAATTCTGCGTGAGCATGTCACCCCTGGCCTGCGATACATTACAATCGTTAGGTACCCACGCGGGTACGTACCCCAAGGCGGAGTAGTCCAGCACCTAAGCTACGAGAACCGGTCATGGTGATCCGACGTGGTCAATAATGTGCCGGTATTATAATTTGTAAAATTATGCGTGATACAGTGCAGTCGTTAGGCACCCACGCGGGTACGTTCCCCAAGGCGGAGTTGTCCAGCAGCTAGGCTGCAAAAACCGGTCATAGTGATCCGACGTGGTCAACAAGCTGTACATACACAAGCTGCAACTATCGCGCTTCAGCACAGCCGTGTTTATATCCATCGCCTCCGGCGCGAGGAAGAGATTAGGTTCCGGGATTCCCAGTCTCCGCTTTCGAGGACTTCGCAATTGTCCGAGGGTTCTAGAAATGCCAAACTTGGCCAGCAGCTATAGGGAAAGGGGAGGTGTTGAGCTCCGGGAGCATTTCGCTGGATCCCCCCGAGGTGGTGAAAATGGCTGTAGACTGGAAGGGGCAGCGGGATGTTTATAGGTCAGAGTGCTGACGTGTGTGTGCAAAGCCATTGACGTATGTCAAGCCAATTTACGATTAACTAGGTTAGCAATGATCGAGCTATAGCTGTCTGCTCCAATTGTTTTCCAAAGGGCCCAAGTTCAGAAGAAGAAGAAAAAAGACCCCCCCCCCCCCCCCCCCACCCCTCCAAAAAAAAAAAAAAAAAAAAAAAGAAGAAGAAGAAAAAGGCAACAACAAAAAGACCACACACACACACACACACACAAAAAAAAAAAAGAAGAAGAAAAAGACAACAACAACAAAAAGACCACACACACACACACACACACACACACACACACACACACACACACACACACACACACACACAAAAGAAAAAAGAATACGAAGAAAAAGAGGAAAAAGAAGTAGCAGAAGATGATGATGAAAAAGAGGTAAGAAAAGGACACATCAATTTTAAGGATGATGGTCGACATATTCAATAAAATCGTTGTCAGCAGCGGCTTTCACGTGTTGGAGGTAAAAATTAAAACGTGAAAGCTGCTTTCCAAAATCGACTCATCAAAGTATATATTAAAAGAAACTCGGTGAACAAAACGCCTCCAAAGAAATTTGTCTTCGCTCTGCGGCGACCCTTTGTGATCGACAAGAGGTTAAAATCATAATATCATTCTCTCTCTCTCTCTCTCTCTCTCTCTCTCTCTCTCTCTCTCTCTCTCTCTCTCTCTCTCTCTCTTCTGTCTGTCTCTCTCTGTCTCTGTCTGTCCTCTGTCTGTCTGTCTGTCTGTCTCTGTCTCTCTGTCTCTGTCTGTCTCTGTCTCTCTCTCTCTCTCTCTCCTCTCTCTCTCTCTCTCTCTCTCTCTCTCTCTCGCATCTGAAGACAGCCAGGAACAAAGGAAAACGGGCAACGATGATATATGATCATTTACTGATAGACAGTAAGAAATGTGCTTTAGACAAAGACAATGAGCTGAAAGAACTTAGTCGTGCATAGGATACCGGCCGGCCCTGTGATTTCTCTACTTCAGTACATACCATACCGTCCCGCAGCAGTTCAGTGATTGGTGGTGATAGTGATATACAGACAGATGGTTGTTGTGAAATTGATGTTTGTGTAGAAACTGAAGCAAGCATGAATACAGGTGACCCCGGGACTGAAAGACAGGTGTGTAGTGATAGTGCTGAACTGACTGACAAGACCTTCTGTTTCAAACATCTGTCGTTTTTGCATTGGAATGTTAACGGTCTCCTTACCAAACTGAAAGACTGAGAACTGATCCAATATATTTCTTCCTTCCATTTTGTATGCCTCGTTGAGACGTTTATAGACTATTTAGAACCAGGTGTGTTTTCAAGTCATACAGTGATTTGTAAACCAGCTGTAAAATTGACCAAACAGGGGAGAAAATCTGGAGGCGTTCTGTGTTTGATCAAAAACGAACGTGTTCCGTATGTAAGAGAGATCAAGTGTGACCGTGGACACTTTCTTTGTTTTTTATCGGATAAAAGGCTGTTTGGGTTCAACAGCGATGTTGTTTACATGTGTGCTTATGTACCTCCAGAACATTCTCCTTACTATACGGCGTTTGATATAGACGATGGAATTTCTTTACTTAAAGAAAGTTTGGCTGATGTAACGTTATCTTTGGATGATGTTTATATACTTCTGTGTGGCGATTTGAATAGTAGAACAGCCAACGAGTTTCCTATAAGCCAAAGTGGAAATGATGTCTTTACGCGTCCTGTTGAGGAAACACCAACGAGATGTTCGGAGGACACTGTATTGAATTCATTCGGGAAAAAATTATTGAATATGTGTACTGCTTTTGGACTGAATATTTTGAATGGAGTTTGTAATGGCGACCTACAGGGTCGTTATACATTCATATCTAATTCTGGAAATAGCGTGAATGATTACTTTATGGTTTCCGAAGCTTTTTTTTTCTCTTATTCAGCATGATTGTCGGCTCTGTGTTATGGAAAGAATAGAATCAGGCCATACGCCATTGGAATTGCATACAAACGTTGAAGAAATGATAGGACATACAGCAGAAGTAGATAAAAATGAATGTACTGACAAATTTGTATGGAAAGCTGACTATGCCCAGCAGTTCATTGAATCTATGCATTCTGATATAACCAAAGAACAGCTGAGCCTCGCCTCGAGCCTAATTGATGTGGATATTAACGAGGCACTAAAATCCTTCATGACTGTTTAAAACAAAATGCCGAGTGTATGAAAAGGAAAATATATGTTAACAGACCAAAGAAGATGGATGAATGGTATGATGAAGAGTGTAGGGCTGCTGGAAAAAACGTTAAGAAGCTACTACGTAAATTTCGTAAATCACTAGATCGTTTAGTATGTGTGGACTATTGCTGTGCTAGAAGAGAATATAAAAAAAATTGTTGCAAAAAAAGAAAAAGAAGTTCAATGAAAATGTGTTGAACAATCTTATGCAGTCAGTCTCAGACCAACAGGCCTTTTAGCAGAATATGCGCAAAATTTCGAAGACTAAGTATCAGCCTTATAATAGTATTTTGGAACAGGATTGGTTTAACCATTTTCAAAAGGTGCTTGAGCAAGATAACCAGGATCAAGATTCTGATGACGATTTTGAAAACTGTGAAAGTGATGTCTATTATGACAGACCAATTACGAGAAAAGAAGTTTTGTTAGCCATCCAAAGGTTAAATAATGGTAAGGCTGCAGGTCCGGATGATATTATTGGTGAATTATTTAAGCATGCTAGTCATTTGGCAGTGGACTTCTTGGTTAAGTTTTTCAATGTTTTCTTTGAGCGTGGTATATATCCAGACAGTTGGACGGAGAACATAATCATTCCCCTCTTTAAGAAGGGTAACCAAAATGATCCAGACAACTACCGAGGAATATCTCTATGCGATATTAGTAGCAAGTTATATAGTTCCATTATTAACAACCGGTTACAGGAGTGGATTGAACAGAACAATTTAATGGGAGAATGTCAAGCGGGTTTCAAGAAAGGACTACTCAACTGTTGACCATATGTTTACACTGATGGCAATGATTCAAAAGCAATTTGCCTTGAATAGAAAGTTGTATGTGGCCTTTATAGATTTTGAAAAGGCCTTTGATTCGATATCAGAAAACTACTTTGGCCTATTCTTTTGAAAAATGGTATTAAGGGTAGACTGTATAAGTGCGTTAGAAGTATGTATGAAAATGTGAAGGCTAGAATTAGATGTGTGCTAAGTTTACAGACTATATTAAGTGTACCCGTGGTGTGAAACAGGGTGAGGTGTGCAGCCCTGTCTTGTTCTCACTGTTTATTAATGACCTAGCTCTTGATATTATTAATAACGGCAGACATGGAGTAAGCCTGAGCAATGATTTTGTCCAGTTAGTGATACTGTTATTTGGAGATGACATGCTATTGCTATCTGAAACTGATATTGGTCTGCAGACTCAGCTTAACAGTCTGTTTAGTGCTGCGTCAAGGTTACAACTTAAAGTAAATACGAATAAAAGTAATATAGTGGTGTTTAGGAAGGGAGGGTATTTAGGTGCCAGAGAAAGATGGATCTACGATGGTTGTACGATGAGAGTGGTGAAATCTTATAAATATCTTGGTATATATTTTTCTACAAGGCTTAGTTTTTACCATGCTTGTCAAGATTTGGTAAGTAGAGCAAAAAGGGCACTGCTGTGCATTATGAGTAAATTATATAGAACTGACTGCAATTCTTTTTTTTTTAAATGAAGATTTTTGATGCTCAAGTACAACCAATTGTTCTCTATGGGGCAGAGATTTGGGGTCTGGATAGTAGCTCTTCTGTGATTGATAATGTACATTTGTTTGGTTTGAAACGTTATTTAGGTGTAGACAGGAGAACCCCGAATGATCTTGTTTATGGAGAAGTTGGAAGGTTTCCTAATCAAATTAATGCAAGTGTTCGCTGTATAAGATACTGGTTAAAATTGACACGTATGGATGAGCACAGACTGCCTTTGAGAGCATATAAAATGTTATTGAATTTGGACCAAAGGGGAAAAACTAACTGGGTGACTAATGTTCGTAAAACATTATGTGTAAACGGATTTTCTTATGTTTGGGATAATCAGGGTGTGGGATGTTTGAATGCATTTATTAGGGAGTTCAGACAACGACTTATTGACATGCGATGGCAAGCTTGGGATGACCATGTAAACACCAGTGACAGATTTTCGTTATACAGACAATTTAAAACATTAGCTTTTGTTGAACCATACATAATGTTAAATTTAAACAGATATATAAGGTATTACATTGACCAGATTTAGATTTGGGGTGTCAGATATTAAAGTACATAGATCAAGATTTAAACTTTATAATGTGGATGAACTGAAATGTCCATTGTGTCTTTCGGCTGTGGAAAATGAAGTCCATTCTGTTCTGTGTTGTCCTGCATTTGAGGATTTAAGACACGAGTTTATAGAGTCAAAATATTTCAATAACCCATGTGAATTTCGGTTGGCACTGCTCTTAGCTACTCAAAACGAACGCGCCTTGAAAAATCTTGCTTTGTTTCTGTATAAAGCATTCAGCAGAAGGAAAACCCTGCTATCGTGAAGAATTTAAATGTACATCACGAATTAATATTCAAGAACGTTATTATAATATCCTTTGCATATACTTTCACTCCCGCCTTGTGCACTTGTTACATTCCAACATCAGTCATTTGTTTACTGCGTGTGTGTATTGTGTATTGTCTTATAAGATTTATTGTGCTTACACCCCTTCAAATGGGGCTATGGCCTTATTGAATGAAATTTCCGTATTCCGTATTCAGTACTCTCTCTCTCTCTCTCTCTCTCTCTCTCTCTCTCTCTCTCTCTCTCTCTCTCTCTCTCTCTCTCTCTCGCTCGTTAGCTCTCTAAACAATCCTTGTAAAATAAGGTTTTCGAATTCGAGTTCTCGCTCCCCCTCCCCCCCCCCCCCATCATCCGTCCTGAGATGAACCTGTTTGGCTGACAGGCCGTTCAAATCCTATTACAAACTAATTATTTCTCTCCCTTTCATCCCTCTGCTCCTCCTCTCTCTCTCTCTCTCTCTCTCTCTCTCTCTCTCTCTCTCTCTCTCTTCTCTCTTCCCCCCTGTCTGTCTGTCTGTCTATCTGTCTCCCCCCTATTTGTGTCTCTCCCTCTCTCCTCATCCTTGTCTGTGTGTGTGTGTCTCTGTTTCTCGTTATTCTGAGGCGACCTTGTCTCGTTGACAGGAGAGTAAAATCCCAAGATTATGTAATTTACTAATTCTCTCTAATACTGCCCCCCCCCCCCCTCTCTCTCTCTCTCTCTCTCTCTCTCTCTCTCTCTCTCTCCGTACTGAGACGACCCTACGCCCTACGCCGTCGACAGGAGGGTAGAATCCTATTATTAACTAACTGCCCCCCTCCCCGCCTCTCTCCACCTCTCCCTCCCCCTCCCTCTCTCCCTCCCCTGCTCCGTCTCTTTTGAGTCGTGATGATTAAATCAATTGAGACAGCACTGAATTTCAGCTGCCTATATACATCCTTTTAATATTGTTTTATTTTTGTACGCAGACGAGATCAATATTTGTTTTGATTTTTTAATTTTTTTAAACTGTTGTGAATGTGTATTCCTGGATAAAACCGTTATTCTCGTTCTTGACCTCACTGCCCTCAATGGAACCTCCGCGCACGAACCAAAAATAGACAGGACCTAATTGCAACGGCCTGTCCAAAAAAATAAAAAAATAAAAAATAAAAAATCATCGCAGAAGTGAAATATTGACGTTCGATCTTGAGATCCTCCCACATCTATACAGAGTTGTTATGCAGGTACCAGCCAGGACCAGAGTGCA
>JABMCL010002787.1:400000-402500 GCA_018857735.1 Alviniconcha marisindica
AGCCTTCGTCCAGAGATTAGGTGCGGGTCCGTGTACATGTTCCGGAGACTGTATGTATGCCGTCTACACAAAGCAAATACACCAAGTGAATTAAGTCTAGCTTACATGTGTCTTGCTTCTGTTCTGTGTAACTGTGCCAGATGTCGATTGTAACTTGCGCTCGGATTTCTGTGTAATTAAATTACGACAAAATGTATTAACATGACGACGGTGATGATTGGATGACGATTATGCTGATGTCTGTAATAGAATAACGATGCATTTTATGACCATCTGCAAAATCAAACCATGAGAATTGGGAAATATGTGTCTACTGAGTGGATTAGCAAGTCTCTTGGGGGCTGTCAAAATATGTGAGTGTCTGTGTGTGTGTGCGTGCGTGCGTGCGTGCGTGCAGGTGTGTGTGTGTGTGTGCGTGTGCGTGCGTGCGTGCGTGCGTGCGTGGTGTGTGTGTGTGTGTGTGTGTGTGTGTGTGTGTGTGTGTGTGTGTGTGTGTGTGTGTGTGTGCGCGCGTTCTTTTCAGGCAATTGTGATTTGATGACCTACGTTCGCCCTATGCGAACTTTAAAAAAGAAAAGAAAAAAAAGGTGCGCACTGAGGTGACCTATGCAGTTGACCGGACGTTAAAAATTCAAGAACTAACTAATACACATACACTAACCCCCCACCCCCTCCGTCCCCATGGCCCGCGGGCCCTGAAAACTGCAGCTATCGATCACAAACTGATCGATATGACGCTGGGTAGAAACGCCGGCGCTTTTGTCTGCATGATGACCGCTGAAAGGGCTGTGGCGTGGGAGCAGACGGTCCAATCAATGTCAACATGACACGAGAGACAAGAGAGAAACAGCCAAACAAAACAAACAAACAAACAAAAACAAAAAAAGGAAACGGAAATGCACGTCTCCAAAGACTCGTTTCTATACATTGGCGAAGTCTCAGTCTGAGCGATTCATGGAAATCATGCTTTTACTGCCAAACCCAAACCAGTTTCCTAACAGGTTTAACGCGCGAGGACATATGATTTCTCTGAAAAGCAAAAACAAAACCCCAAAACAACAACAGAATTACTCGCGGTGGTCGCATTTGGCTAATATATTTGACAATCGTTGTGGAAGCAGCGTTTTAACCTACGCCACTTGTCAAAAATAAACCTCAGAGGAAGGCAGTTGTGCCGAAAATTTGGCTTTTTATTTTTATTTTTTATAATTCAAGTAGCTGTCTTTCCTAGTATTTTTTTCTTTCTTCTGTTTTGCGTGTATATATTCACCTCATGCAGCCTCTCTCAAACACCAGACGCGTCCCAATGCCAAATTTATTGGGAGTATTTTCCACATAGATGAGGGCTTTCTGCACGTGACACCCCGATCATTGCATGATACCTAGCCTACAGGGAGGAAGTTTGGCGTTAGGAGAGATCCAAACACTCAAAAGGTTAAAGAAAAGAAAAAGAAAAAAAGAAAAAAAATGTTTATTATTGGTGTGACAAAACAGCATTCTTTTTTAAGCCTTTGCGTGTTTGGATCTTATGTTTCAGATCTCTAGCCGTCATTCTTGTTTCGGATTTTTTGCATTATGCAAAAAGCACCCACACCGTTGTTGTTGTGTTTTTCTGTTTGTTTTGCTTTTGTTACTGTTGTCGTTGCATTTTGTTTTTGTTTGTTGCTACTTCTTTGTTTGTTTGTTTGTTTGTTTCTTTCTTTCTTTCTTTGTTTCTTCATCTTCTTCTCCATGGAGTGCTTCTAGCTTTTTGCATTATGGAAACAACACCCACACCGTTGTTGTTGTGCTTTTATGTTTGTTTTGCTGTTGTTGTTGCTGTTGTTGTTGCATTTTGTTTTATTTGTTGTTACTTCTTTCTTTCTTTCTTTCTTTCTTTTCTTCTTCTTCTTCTTCTTCTTCTTCTTCTTCTTCTTCTTCTTCTTCTTCTTCTTCTTCCATGGACTGCGTCTGGCGCATTACACCAGGATATTTTCTGATAAAAACAACAACTGCCCCCTGAAAAAAAAGAAAAAAAGAAAAAAAAAAAGCGACAAACTCGCGTCTGGATGAACTCTGGTAGAAGCAATAAACTCTCGATTTGCATGTACTCTTATACATGCTACACAATCTCGATTTGCATGCACTCCGATAAAAACGACAAAATCTCGATTTGCGTGCACTCTGGCGAAAGCTATAATTATGTGCATGCATCCTAAAAACAACCTCAAAGAGACCTGATTTGCATGCTCCAATAAAAGAAGTATTTTGGAGACTCAGTCTGCATGTTCCGACAAAATTAGCATACAGACTCGATTGAAATGCTCCGTTACAGCATACAGAGACTCCATCTAATTGCTGTTACAAAACCTACACAGACTCAGATCCAAACACATAAACGGTTAAAAGGAGGGCTAATTTAATATGACAATATAAAACGCATGCGGATTTTCGGGTAAGCCCCTTTTCCGCAACGACAAAACAACAGTCAAACACGGTTAAACGGTGATAAACAAAAATG
>JABMCL010002787.1:410000-415000 GCA_018857735.1 Alviniconcha marisindica
GAAGAGTCAATATGCGCATCAATTACCCAAACTCTTAGAAGTTTTGGCCCCACACACCGTTGCACTCGAAGCGGTTCCAATGTTTGAGCAATTGACGACTTTTCGTCCTCTCCCGACGATCGTCGATTCCTGCGTTTGTCGGTGTTTCTGCCACAAAGGCTGCCGACGGTGCGGGGTCCGTCAGTTGAATTGAAAGCATTTCCTTTTTGGCCACATTTATTCATGCATTTCAGCTTTTAAGTGTTCCAGCGTGGAAGCGATTTACGAAGCACATTCCCGTCCTTTTGTGTGTTTGTGGTGGTGGTGGTGGTGGTGGGAGGGGGGGGGGGTGTGTATGTGTGTGGGGAGGGGGGGGGAGGAGGGGGTTCATGGGCATGTGTGTGTGCGTGTGTGCATGGCCATGTATGTGTACGTGCGTGAGTGTGCATGTGTGTGTGTGTGTGTACGTGCGTGCGTGCGTGCGTGCGCGCGCGCGCGTGCGGGTGTGTGTGGTGTGGTGTGTGTGTGTGTGTGGGTGTGTGTGTGTGTGTGTGTGTGGCGCGCATGGGCATGTATGTGTCGTGTGTGAGTGTGTGTGTGTGTGTGGAGGGTGGGTGTGCGTGCGTGCGTGCGTGCGTGTGCGTGCGCGCGTGCGTGTGCGTGCGTGCGTGCGTGAGTGCGTGCGTGCGTGCGTGCGTGTGTGTGTGTGTGTGTGTGGGTGTGTGTGTGTGTGTGGGTGGGTGGGTGTAGCAATAATAACTATTATAATAATAGCGGTCAGCTCTTACAGTGCGCAGATCTGTCTGCAGAACAAAAACACAGCATGCAACCACATATTATTCACACACACACACACACACACACACACACACACCACACACACACACACACACACACACACACACACATCTCTGCTGAAAGAAATGTTCTACCTAGGCTCCTGAAAAAGCCTTCCTAAGAACAAGGTCTTGATATTTGAATTCAGACAGAGCGTATTCCAGACAGATAAAGAATTCAGAGAGAAGAATGACTAAAGGAACGCTCAGTATTTCGAATTACGTTCACGAATTTTCAGAAGCTTTTCGCTGGCAAATTAAACGCTGCGAAATTTATAAGGGTGAGAAAGTGTGCTCTACCTCACCCAATTCTCGTCACTCGACCATTCCCATAGTTTACAGCTTCTCTCCACTAACACCACGGAAGGAAAACTAGCAACATCATTCCGCAAATCACCACAAGCACCATAAACAAGGCCCAGCATCGGTCCTGTCTACGTGACTGGACTGTTGCAGTCCTCAGAATTCCTGTGTGAGTTGAGTGAGAAGTAATAAGTCAATACCAGGAAGGCGAGAGAGAGAGAGAGAGAGAGAGAGAGAGAGAGAGAGAGAGAGAAGAGAGAGAGAGAGAGAGAGAGAGAGAGGTGGTGTTGTGTGTGTGTGTGTGTGTGTGTGTGTGTGTGTGTGTGTGTGTGTTGTGTGTTGTGTTGTTGTGTGTGTGTGTGTGTGTGTGTGTGTGTGTGTGTATGTGTGTGTTGTGTGTGTGTGTGTGTGTGTGTGTGTGTGTGTGTGTGTGTGTGTGTGTGTGTGTGTGTGTGTGTGTGTGTGTGTGTGTGTGTGTGTGTGTGTGTGTGTGTTGTCTTCTTTCTCTCTGTTGACGGGACGTTAAAAATGCAAGAGCTAACTAATTAGGTACTTTTTTTGCAGGGTGTGGGAGGGGGGGAGGGGTATCTTCTTTGTCTTTCTTTGAGAGGCGGAAGTGTCCAGTTGTGCTGGTCTGATTTAAGCAACCCTGACGATCACACTGCAGCGAGGAAGGTGTTGAGCGTCTGCATGGGGCGTGCTTGGATTTTCTTCACTGTGTGACCTCCCCTGATTGGAGACGCGCTGTCTGGGGAGAGCACTCTCATTCATAACAGGCGTGGCGATTGAAACTCGACGATTACTGCCGCTGACAAGTGGAAAATTGATGCCCACTTTGTTGCTACTTTGTGATGACTTTTTTCGGGATTAATGGAAAGGCCTGGGAAGTGGAGACTATTATATCCACGATGCTTGTCTGGGAGAGAAATTATTTGTCCCCATTTTTTTTTTTTAAACTGCTTGGCTGTTTGTATAGAACTTTACGCCTCAATTTTCCTGAGGGTTGACTTGAACGGAATTTGACTTGTACGCGAGTTCCTAACCATTTGTGTACTGAGCATGCAGTCCACGCTTACGTTTACATAATTATTATGTAAATGTAAGCGTGGCTCTTTTAAGTCTGCCAAGGCAGCCAAGAGAAGGTTTCCTGCTCTTCATCAGTGTGAAACTGCTTATAGATTTTGTTTTTGTTGTTGTTGTTGTTGCTTTTTTACAAGGGAGGACAGCTGTAAAACATTCCTGTCTAAGGGACAAGGCATTATACATCAAGACATAGTCCTTTCTTCAATATTAGTCTCGTGAGACTGCATATACATATATATATTCTGAGCAAAAGCACGCTGGCGACGGAATATGCCATATGCCATGTGCCATGGGCACTTTTGTTGTTGTTGTTTGCATCACAGCCTGTACTCTGCAGGCCAATGCAAAACCTCGGCCAACGCACGATCACGTGCAAACGAAAGCACGCTGGTGTCTCTACGGCTCGAGGTGTCTACGGTTCGTTGTGTCAGCACCCTTATATCCCGATGTGTTCAAACCTCGAGATGTTCACGACCCGATGAGCCCAACCCCGAACGGCCCGATGTGTCCCTGCACAGACCGAGGTGTCCAAATGCTGCCCATAACGGCCCGATAAGCTGATTTTCAAAGTATGCAAACGTGCTCATGTGCAGCCTCTTCTGCAAGCTGCAAACTCTTCATGCACTGGTTACCGGTCCATGCCAGAACAGACTACAAACTGTCAAGTATCTGTCACGATTTCTTCTCTGACTCCTCTCCTCTTTATTTTTCTGGCCTTTTCACTGTACTTCTAACTAACTACATAACGCACTCTGATAAACGACCTCTCGCTTTCAGCAAGAAAGCTCCGTCCACTTAGTCAAGCAGAGGAAACAAGACACAGTGTTTTCGAACTGCACAGACCCAAGGAGCTCGATCACTGTTTTCGGAAACAGCGCGGGCATTGCTTTGTTAACATTACAGAGGTACATGTACTCGGACATTACGCAGGCTCGTCCAAGGAGGCGTGCTTGTCCGCTAGAGCCCTAAAAGCTCTAAAGATTCGGATTCAGATTCTTTACTCACCAAGTCTTACAACAAGGAAAGTGTCTCGGAAGGCCGTAAGCATACAAACATAAGCAAGCGACAACGTTGACATACATCAGCTAACACAGAGGCATACATGCACCCATCCGCACCAACAAAACAAGAGATAAACACACACGCGCGTGCGCGCACACACACACACGCACGCACGCACGCACACACACACACACACACACAAACACACACGCACGCACGCACGCACCCCACCACACCACACGCACGCACGCACGCACGCACGCCCGCACGCACCACCACCCACGCACGCACGCACGCACGCACGCACACACGCACGCACGCACGCACGCACGCACGCACACACACACACACCATTATAAGCTCATCTGTTAGTCACGGGGTGGCAATGATCCAATCACTTGCAAACATAAGCAAGCGACAACGTTGACATACATCAGCTAACACAGAGGTATACGTGCACCCATCCGCACCAACAAAACAAGAGACACACACACACACACACACACACACACACACACACACACCACACACACACACACTCACGCACGCACGCACGCACGCACGCGCACACGCACGCACGCACGCACGACACACACACACACACACACACACACACACACACACACACACACACACACACACACACACACACACACCGTTATAAGCTCATCTGTTAGTCACGGGGTGGCAAGGATCCAATCACTTGCAAACAAGGGAGCTAACATTCGAGGCAGCTAACTCCCACAGCCAGCATAACAAACAGTTATCGCGTATCTAGGCTATCAATAACATTAACGACCACACCGTGTACGACAAAGGCGGCGAAGACATAGGAGAGGAATCACTCTCCACACGTGAAATGCTTCCTCTTCACAGCTCTTAAATTATGCACAAGGATACGAGGATATTTATTCGCCAGTGACATGTGAATGTACACAGGGATTTGTCTTGTTGACGTTCCATTCATACAGTGCATTAACACAGAGACAAAACATTACAATTAACCATGTATAAAAGTTATAAATAAATAAACTTAAATTAGCAATGTAACAATTTCGTTCATGCACTATATATATCGAGCATATGAATGTCTGTAGCATTTCCTACGTGTCAAATCACACTTTGGAGAGGATGTCACTTTATTTTTCTTCTTCTTGTTCTTTTTTTGTCATGTTTCATCATCCAAACAGATGCGATTAGAGCATTTTCGAACGCTAATTGGAAAAAAAAAAAAAAAAAAAAAAAAAAAAAAAAAGAAAAAAAAATCTAATTCACTGGTGACACAAAATATTTTTAAAAAAACGTTGATTATGTCAAGCCTGTTTTTGAATTACGCAGTCTCAACGGGACTGAAGCCTTTTGTTAAGGACGCACGCTCATCACACCGGAAGATCAAACCGGTGTACCAGGCGAAAGTAGGCCCCGTCCAAAGTATACCCGGGTACAGAATGGCCTAGCGAACTACAATACCCGAGGTATTGATCAGCCTAAGCCGTTTTAAAGCACGGTGGATTATGCTAGCCCCTTAAATACCCCATGGTCCATTTTACACGTGCTTGATTCACAGTCTGACATCCATATCGGTTGCGAAATAAGACATTGAACAGAATTAGAATAGCTTTTTACTGACACGGGTTCTGAAATCGATCATAGTTAGGACAGATAGTAAAATTACCACATTGCATGATTAAAAGTAGAGCAGGACAGTATATAACCTGAATGCTTATACGCACATTTTACTTAATACAACAACGGATAATAATAATGATGATTTTGTTTCATGATGATGATGATGAC
>JABMCL010002787.1:427500-430000 GCA_018857735.1 Alviniconcha marisindica
GCGACAAAGACGAAGAAGAAGAAGACCAGAAGAAGAATGGAACGACAATGAACAATGATGCTGATGACGATGACGACGACGATAACGATGCGACAATAAATTATACATTTAGCTCTCAAGGCCTCATCAGGCTTAAAAATTACGTGTCTCAAGGCGAGAAAATAAGAAAATGAAAAAAAGGAAAGAAACTGCATGAACCCAGGCCCTGATGGCAGAAATCGGACAGTCAGAGAAAGACAAAGAGTTAGAGTATCCAATCAGGTATCTCCAGATTTAAAAACGAAACAAAAAAAAACAAAAAAACAAAAAACATTTTTCTTTCCAAGCAGAAATGCTCATGGAATCATAAAAAAAGGTGTCACTTTTCTTTCCAAGCAAGATATGCCATTAGATTCATCCATCAGGGATGCAGTGCAATGTATGATGCAATGCGTTGTTTTTAACCCCTTCATTGCTATGATATCACTAAAAAATGACCAGCAAAAGTGCGAAATCTGATACCCTTAACGCCTTTTTGTCTTCTTTTTCGCACTGGCATGTCAAAGGATTTTCATCAAAACGTATAGCACTGAAAGTGGATTGCTATAGGACCAAAAAATATACTGCTTGCAGGCGCAGCCGCGCATCTTTCATCCCCGGAAATTTTACATGCCGGGGAAGTGAAAGGGTTAATCATTTTTGTCATTGCTCATGCAGCTCCTGGTTGAATGGGACAAAAGTTTCAACAGCCTTTAGCGCCAAGCAGACAGAATCTTGCATTTGCATAACTTTACGTCAGCGGCACGCCCCGCAGCAGTAGCAGAGGAAGGAGAAGAAGGAATTTGAAGAGGGCGATATATAAAGACAGAATGACTGATTCTCGGCATTTAACTTGCAGTCAACTGTGAAGATCGTATCACGGCAAAACACGTCATCCAAGATTTCACAAAGTAAAAGTCTCGCTCGCGTTGAAGACGCGTGCATAAAACGTTTAAAAATTACAGCACATTAATTTTATCGATTCCACGAAAGAGAGAGAGAGAGAGAGAGAGAGAGAGAGAGAGAGAGAGAGAGAGAGAGAGAGAGAGACTAATCGATGAATCATTACGGTGAAAGTGGAAAACTGTGATTCCGTCACCACGGCTGAAAATGAGGAAAAACCCCCACACACACACACACAAAATACCTTTTGCACCCCAAAATCCACACACGCAACGCCGCCCCGCACCCCCACAAATCACACACGACAACACACACACACACACACACACAGCCTGAACACACACACACACACACCAAAAAAACATTACACACACACACACACACACACATTCAAACGTCTTGTCTAACAAGATTAACGAAACTATCTGTTGAGCTCTGCCAGCCCCAACCCTACCATAGCGAGCTCACCCTCGTACCCCAAGGGAGGTCGGCACTGGCATTATATTATGATCCAATCCATACACCACAATAAACGTCGTGGTCCCGGATTGACTCGCAAGGATTCGGACCAAATCTTCATATTTGTGAGTCCATTACTTCCCATTCATTTTTGGTAACCGTCTGTTTTCTTGTGGTTTTTGCGTGTGTGTGTGTGTGTGTGTGTGTGTGTGTGTGTGTGTGTGTGTGTGTGTGTGTGTGTGTGTGTGTTTGTGTGTGTGTGTGTGTGTGTATATTTGGCTATTTTCTTCGGGCGTGGTATTGTAGGTTGCTATTCTTTCTGTGAAGACACGTTGGTCAAATGAGATTGTGGTGTTCTTTTTCTTTCTTTCTTGTGTGTTTTTGTGTGTGTGTGTGGTGCGTGGTGCGTGTGCGTGCGGGGCGTGCGTGCGTGCGTGCGTGCGTGCGTGTGTGTGTGTGTGTGTCCGTGACCTTTTGGTGAGTATATTAATTTTTCCTCGTTGTTTACCGCTCACCGCCAGGCATTCGATGAGTTCCTCAAATCTACATCTGCCAAACAAAAGGGCCACCTACCACATGTCAACCCCAGAAAAGATGGCAAAAATTAAAACAAAAAGAGGAAGACGAAGAAAAAGAAGAAAAGTCACTTTGTACACTTCGGCCCCAGAAAAGATGGGAAGAAGAAGAAGAAGAAGAAGAGCTACTTCGTACACTTAGGCAGAAGAAGAAGAAGAAGAAGAAGAAGAAGAAAGAGCTAATTCGTACACTTAGGCAGAAGAAAAAGAAGAAGAAGAAGAAGAAGAAGAAGAAGAGGAGGGAGGCGGAGGAGGAGGAGGAGGCGGAGGAGCCACTTTGTACACTTCGGCCCCAGAAGAAGAAGAACTGATGAAAGCACAGTTGCAATCAAAAGATGCAATCTTTTGTTCATTCCGTTTACTTTCCAACTGCCGATTTTTTACCCCGCAGCGCAGCCAAGTGTAATTCCATGTCTTTCCTCTGATTGTCATTGTCTGTGTCATGCTTTCCACCTCTCGTGTTGCCGCTTTCCTCAACCGGAAGCCTCTTTATAGCTGCTCATAATCTGTAAATTGTGTGTAGTGAACGTTTTGTGTGCGGGCGC
>JABMCL010002787.1:435000-437500 GCA_018857735.1 Alviniconcha marisindica
GCGAACCTCAGGCTTTTAGCCGGGGAACGCTTACAAACAACATGCGCTAGGTTCTCAAAGGTTGGAGACACTCAAGGTTTTATCCGAGGACTGCTAACAAATAAACAGCATGCTGCACCTTCTCACCCAAAATGTGGCGAACCTCTAGGTTTTAGCCGAGGAACACCAAAAAAACAAAACAAAAAGCACAACCATCTCAGCCAAACGTAGTCAAACCTTCGGAGGAGAGGGAGTGGGTGGGGGATGGGTGAGGACAGTAATCAAGGAACGAAATCCAAACCACATGAAAGGTTAGAAAGAACGCTGATTTAATTTAAGACACGACGCAACATGCGAAGTTTCGGGGTAAGCCCCTTTCTCAATTAAGCGATAGAAAAACACTTAACAGTTAAACGGTGAATTTAACAAACAAATTGAAAATAATTTGAGGCTGCAGGCGTGACTCTGGTGGAGTTTATGTACCTTGTATTTACACGTATGCCAGGTAAGAGTTACCGCAGGCGACTCAAATCTTTGTTGTTGTACTTGTGTTACGTATTTCGAGCGCTAATGTAGAAAAGAAAAATGTAGGCTGCTTATCTGCTTGTGGCTGTGGAGTCTTTGTGCCCAGTGTATAAAAGAATATCTAATACACTGAACACAAAGACACCAGAGCCATTTCAAAACAGTCTTCCATACACTGGACACAAAAACACCATAACCATTTCAAAACAGTCTTTCATAATCTGGGCACAAAGACAGCATAACCATTTCAAAGCAGTTTTTTTCTTTTCTTTTTTCCCAAACTGAACACAAAGACACCATAACCATTTCATCAGAGTTCAGGGGAGATACCCAGAAGAGATCAAGATCAGGGAGGTGGAGCTGGGCTTGAGGGTTGGACTTCTTTCGCTTCAGTTGTTTCCCAAAGGCGGATCTACAAACATCGTCTTTGTGACTCAGTTCTGCATAGCAGTTGGGACAGTAATTGCATGGTACGGTAGCTGCCGCGCAATGCCGGGCGGACACTGACTGACTTAAAATTTTGTTGTTCTGGCGGCGGTCCACGGCAGCCTTGGTCATCCAGGTTGGCGCCTGTCTCGAGGTTTCACTCTTCTGTCCCCCTTTCCCCACTCGTCCCCGTCCCCAATAGGCCTACGCCCCCGTCCCCCGTCCCCGTCCCTAATAGGCCTACTCGCCTCCGTGGACGCTAAGCAACATTATTCATTCATTCAACCAATTCAAAACAGTCTTTCAACTGGGCTCAAAAGACACCATACAGCCACAAGCAGAAGAGTAGCTTAAACATTGTTGTTCTGGCGGTGGTTCACAGTCTCTTCAGTCTTTACGGGTCGCAGCGCTGGGACGAACTACTCATAAGTACCCTATCCCCCCCCTCCCCCACTCCCCTCCACCCCCTTTGCCCGTCTCTAATAAGTCATACGGTTTCTGTGGACGTAAAGCACCATGAAAGAAAGAAAGAGAAGAAAGAGAGAGAGAGAGAGAGAGAGAGAGAGAGAGAGAGAGAGAGAAAAGAAGAAGAAGAGAAGACGACAGACAGACAGACAGAGAAGAGATAATACTATATTAATAAAAAAAGATTGAAGCAGAGAGGAGAGAGAGAGAGAGAGAGAGAGAGAGAGAGAGAGAGAGAGAGAGACAGACAGACAGACAGACAGACAGACAGACAGACAGACAGACAGACAGACAGACAGAGAAGAGAAGAAAAGATAATACTATATTACATAAATAAGATAGTTAAGCAGGCACAGAGAGAGAGAGAGAGAGAGAAGAGAGAGAGAGAGAGAGGAGAGAAGAAGAGGGGGCAGAAGACGAGACAGCGAAGACAGACAGACGACAGAGACAGAGACAGACAGACAGACAGAGAGACAGACAGAGAAGAGAAGAAAAGATATACTTTATTACAGAAAAATTAGATGAGAGGCAGAGAGAGAGAGAGAGAGAGAGAGAGAGAGAGAGAGAGGAGAGAAGAGAGAGAGAGACGAGAGAGAGAGAGAGAGAGAGAGTGTTTGAGAGAGAGAGAGAGAGAGAGAGAGAGAGAGAGAGAGAGAGAGAGAGAGAGAGAGAGAGAGAGAGAGAGAGAGAGAGAGAGAGAGAGAGAGAGAGAGAGAGAGAGAGAGAGAGAGAGAGAGAGAGAGAGAGAGAAGAGGAGGTAGAGAGGAGATGAGAGAGAGAAGAGAGAGAGAGAGAAGAAGAGAGAGATGGAGAGAGAGAGAGAGAGAGAGAGAGAGAGAGAGAGTGTGGTGTTTGAGAGAGAGAGAGAGAGAGAGAGAGAGAGAGAGAGAGAGAGAGAGAGAGAGAGAGAGAGAGAGAGAGAAGAGAGAGAGAGAGAGAGAGAGAGAGAGAGAGAGAGAGAGAGAGAGGGAGAAAATCAGCACACAAGGGAGTTAATCAGCGAAAGACGTCACACAAGCACAACAACAAAGACCCGAGTAGCCTACAGTAACTCTCCTCCGGCAGGCGTGTAAATTAACAGGCCTACAAGGAGCATGAACTCCAC
>JABMCL010002787.1:442500-445000 GCA_018857735.1 Alviniconcha marisindica
AGCTTGCATCTCATTACAAGCCAGTTGAGAACGAAGTAAAGTTCGTCGAACTGTCCGAACCATGTTCGGCGAACTGAAAGTTCAATTAAGAAACGAATCATAGTTCGTCGAACTGTCCGAAGTATATTCGGCGAACAAACATTGGCCCAGTTAAGAACGGGCCTAAGCGATACGCCACAGCGGCAGGCCCCACTGGGAAGTGCGGGGATAGTTCAGTAGTTAGAGCGCTGGACTCGTGATCGAAAGGTCGCGGGTTCGAGTCCCTGCTGGAGCGGCGGGATAATTTTGACCTCTTGTGTCAACTTTCTGTGCTGACTCTTATTTCGGTATCCGTTGCACCCCCGCGTTACCGCAGTAAGTACGTAAAAGATCCCGGTTATTCTGCCAAAAGTGCACGTGGCATGTTTCAGCTATGACGCATGCACCCTATCTATATGGTTTTGCATGCAGTGACGTGACATGGTGCGTGGTTGTATGGTGTACACAGAACGCGCCGAGACGGCAGCAGTACGTACGCTTCATGTGGCACCAGCCATGCCAGCGCTGTTAGTACACCACTTCGGTGTATATTCACAAACGCGCTATGTAGAATCGCATGCGAGCGCAGTGAGGCTGCTTGGGAGCGGAGAACAACGCTATATAAACGATCAGCGTCAACAACAACAACAACAACAACACTACAGTCGTCATGGTGTCAGTGTTGCTGTGGCCTAGCTGCCACAGCTCCGTCGTTCACACAAGCGACAGGCGTTCGGTGATGTAAATGAGTTCAGTTCAGTTCAGTTCAAGATGGTATCTATGCGCTGGAAAAACCCATAATTAGGCGCTCCACCCCGTCTCTCAGAAGTGTCCACAATGCCGCCTTTGAAACGGTTTAATGTTCGTCTGATTGACGATGGCCCCCTCTCGTCCTTTCAAGGAAGATCGTCTAGCTTCAAATGAGCCTTGAACAACAACTTCACATCCTCAAAGTCATGTCTCCTTGCCGTAGGAAATTAGTCCCACCAATCGTAATCTACACGCGGATGTGTATTTTAAGCGATTTCTCGGTTTTAATACAAGTCAGCTAGTCTCGCCTTTTCTGAATCGCGAAACTGTGTGTTCCTAATAATATGTCAGCCCGACATCTGTGGATATTAAGTCCCACATCATTCATCAGAGAGGTCATCAGATGTGTAAGCCCGCGCTGGCTGCTGTTCTGCGCTGTGCTTGTGCTTGGCTGCAACAGCTCTTCGTTTAAAACAGGTCTCATCCTTTCCACACGCGGGGCCCGTCCCTAATAAGCCGTGTGGTTTCTGTGGACGTTAAAGCACCGTGTTTACTTACCTACTTCCACGCGTCGCCCGCCGCCTCGCTACAGCCAGGCAACGTAGGTTACGTGGCAAGGTTTTGATCTAGAACGCAGAGCCACTCCACAAAAAATCTTGACACTTTGCCTTGGCTGTGGCGTGTCTCCAATGTCTGCGGCGGCCTTAAAAGCCTCTGCAAACACACGAACAAGCCAGCGGCCTTAAAAGCCTCTGCAAACACACGTACAAGCCAGCGGCCTTAAAAGCCGCCGCAGACACACGTAAAAGCCAACGGCCTTAAACGCCGCTGCAGACACACGTATAAGAGACACGCCACATCCGCAAGCCACACAACATGGAATCGTCAGGATGTCTCGTGGAATGGCTCTGTGTCAAGATGTCTTGTGGAACGGCTCCGTGTGCGAGATCAAAGTCACGGCACGTTACGCTGCTTGGTTCGCTGCATAGCCGCAAGGGAACAAGCGGGGAAAGGAAATGACGTACGTATTCCAAATTGGGCAGCGTGAAGATCTGCTGTAACCAATCATAGTGCAGACAACAGACAACAGTTAGAGCGGGTTTATTCGACAGTGGGTCGAGCCAGAGACACTGCACTACAGTGTCTCTAGTCGAGTGTAGCTCTCCGACTCAGAAATGGCGAGACTAGTTGATTTGTATTATAACAGAGTTAGTAAGTAAGTAAGTGAACATGGTGTTTAACGTCCACAGAAACCATAAGGATTATTAGGGACGGGGAGAAGAGGGGAAGGGGGCATGGAGGTGTCACCTCCAGAATGATTCCTGCATTAAGATGGGCAGCGATGAGAGCCATTTTAATGTTTCAGTAGGAAGTGATGGACAGAGTCACAAGACAGTGTCCACAAACCACAACCTTTTTGAAGAGAAAGGAGAGTCGAAGCGGTATCGAGCCGAGGTCCTTCCGCTTACCAGCCTAACGCCTTACCGCTAGGCCAAACCGGCTCACCGATATAACGAGGTTTTAAACCATTCAGAATAAAGTCACATCCCCATGTGCATAATTACGACCGGTACGACTGTTACGGCGATTGTTAAGGCAGGGTTTGTAAG
Source organism: Alviniconcha marisindica (assembly GCA_018857735.1). NCBI lineage: Eukaryota > Metazoa > Mollusca > Gastropoda > Provannidae > Alviniconcha > Alviniconcha marisindica. The sequence continues at coordinate 444,879 of JABMCL010002787.1, forward strand.
ACAAGTGCAAGGTTGTTCGTCAAGGTTCATTCGCATCACGGATGGTTGAGTGTTGCTTTACGTCCACAGAAACTGTAGGCTTATTAGGGACGGGAGCCCGGGACGGGAGCCCAGGACGGCCA
>JABMCL010002787.1:450000-452500 GCA_018857735.1 Alviniconcha marisindica
GAGAGAGAGAGAGCACCATCAGCCTGATCAACAAGGGAGATGACTATCGCTGGGAACTGCTGTAATCGCCCTTAGTCACGGTCTTATTCGCACCGTGCCGGGCAGGTTTCTTCCTGCTGCTGATGCCAGCGCCTACAGCTATACTTAAAACCCTCCGCTAGCTGCTATTCGGATATTCAGCCCTCGTCAGCATGCTGTCAGGGAGTTGGAGAAACAAGTGGAGAAAGAAGGAAGGAAGTGAGGAAGACAAGAGAGCCGTGACAACTTTGCGATCGGTTTTGTGTCACTACCAGTGGCCGTGGAGGAACCGACCTTTTTGTCCTTGGAACAACGTAAAAAATAAACCCCCAAAAAACACGTATTTTGTCAGACAGAGAGAGAGAGAGAGAGACAGAGACAGAGACAGACAGACAGACAGACAGACAGACAGAGACAGAGGGAGACAGACAGACAGAGGGAGACAGAGACAGAGATAGAGAGACAGAGACAGAGATAGACAGAGACAGGGACAGGCTGACAGAGACAAAGACAGAGAGAGACAGAGGCAGAGACAGAGACACAGAGAGGGGGCGATCGTGATGGCCTTGGAACAACAAAACAAAACGTATATTGTCAGAGAGAGAGAGAGAGAGAGAGAGAGAGAGGAGAGAGAGAGAGAGGAGAGAGAGAGAGAGAGAGAGAGAGACGTCAGGTATCTTGGTATAACCTTCTCCTTTTATTCCATTGACTGTATGTTGACCTCTATCTACCAATCAGCAGCCGTATTCAATACAAAATAGCTCTCCTCTACGTCCATAATTATTGTCTCTGTTACAGCGCCAACATACCTCCCTGAGTTGCTTCATCTCTGTACTCAAGTCAAGTCAAGTCAAGTAGTTTATTTCAGAAACCCTAGTGGGAGTACATGAAAGAACATCAATGAAAGGACATCTGGTAAGACACGGCAGTAAACATAAAATACAAGTGCATACAACCAAAAGAAACAAACGGTAACAAAAACAAAAACAAAATCGTACGCATTTCCAAAACAAAAAAACAACGAGAAACCAGAGAAAAGATCATTGACCAAAACAAAAGCTAGAGGATTTTTTTTTAAATAGATGGGTACAGCAAACACACATACTCACTCACTCACATACACTGACACGCGCTTGCACATCCACCCCCCCCCCCCCCCCCCCCACACACACACAAGATTTGGGGAAAAGGAGGGGGAAAGGGGGATTCGACAGGCATACATTCTATAAAACTAGAGATTACAACATTAATAGAAAATAAAAGATGGAGAAAAAAAGAAGAAAAAAAGCTGTTATCGCTCTACGTACACTTGACATCAGAATTCACTAATAATAAATTTCAAAAAGTGTGCTAAATTTACCAATTATCGTTTCTTTTTACTGCAAAAAAGAGAGTGAAATCCATTAACATTTGCATTTTTACAATAAAATGGTGATTTTTTTTTATTGATTTTTTCTGGATTCAACAAAAAAAAGGACAACAAAAAACATAATGGAATTCGTCATCAATGTCAGCAGATGAACACTTAGTACATAATCTGTCTTCGTAAGGCAAGTTCATTACTCGTCCCCTTTGAATAGGGAGTCTATGGTTTAGTGTTCTAAAATGTACAAATGTGTATGCTAAGTTAAGCGGTAAAATTTGCAGAATAATCTTCAGGTGCAAACACGTTTTTAAACTTTCCCGATAATTGTAATATATTTCTTTTGATTCAATTTCAGAGGACCACTGTTGGATATACTGATCTCGTAAAACTCGTGTAACTTTAGACTTAAACCACTGGCTAGAGTAATTCAAGTCAAACTGATGTGTCCACATACCACTTAGGCTCTCCTTCTCCTTCAGCCTCGAATACACTCCGTATTCCTAGGATGGGCAGGAGGGTCCTGGGGTAAGGATCCTTTGAATACATCAGACTCTTGATATGAAATCTCTTCCTGTCTCTGTCAGCATATGTATGTGTAGTGTGTGTGTGTGTGTGCGTGCGTGCGTGCGTGCGTGAGTACGCGCGCGCGCGCGCGTGTGTGTGTGTGTGTGTGTGTGTGTGTGTGTGTGTGATGAAATGAGCGTACCCTTATGGCGTTGTAAGCGCTCCAGGCTCCTAAGTGATGGGGCGCCATGCATGATCTATTACTCTCTGTCTCTGTCTCTGTCTCTCTCTCTCTGTCTCTCTCTCTCTCTTTGAGATGAAGTGGGCGGATATTTAATTAAACGTAACTCTTCAACTGAAACGCGCTCCGGGAGCCTGCCTGCCGGTTTGTTCCTCCTCTGTGTTAACTCCTACAATCTATCTCTATTGCCTGTGTTTTTGGTTGATGCATTGCTTCTGTTGTTGTTGTTGTTGTTGTTGTTGTTGTTGTTGTCGTTGTTTTCTATCGGCCTGGTTGCAAGTTTACATGTAGTTTCTGTATCTTGTGCCTAAATAAACAATTATCTTTTTTGTTTTGTTTTGCCGCCTGTCAGTCTCACTCTATGTGCCTGT
>JABMCL010002787.1:455000-462500 GCA_018857735.1 Alviniconcha marisindica
TGTGGACATAAAGCAACACTAAACTCAAACTCAGTCGAACATACTTGGAACCATCAAGGACACACCCATTGAGACCACGACGTCCATGCTAAACATCCCACAAATACAGACCAGACAGAAAGTGGAGCAGGCCGAAGCATACTTCAGTGCTGTCGAAAATCCCCACAGCCCACTTCATGAAGCCGTGAAAGGCACAACGGGATGTAGATTGGGACGGAGCAATTAAGTCTTGAATCGGTCAAGCAGAGAACTCAATACTGCAACTCATATGCCAGCTGACAGAGCTCAAGCAAAAAAAGGAGTAGTAAAGGTACCCAAACCGATTCCGACGTCTCTACGAGACACTCCTGCATAAAACTTGGGAGGGCACTGTCAAGAATGGCCAGCAGGCAAAACCGAGTCAGAGATCAAGCTTCCCATAAAAATATAAAAAAGCAAACCGCAAGACCTCATAGTGTACACTGATGGCTTAGTCACCAAAGACCCGTCAGGGCGGAGCTTCGCGGTCAAGCATGGTGCGACTACCATCCACGAAGACAGTTCAGCCTATATATAACCTATCCAGCTTGACAATGGAGGTGGAAGCAGTCATGCACCCATGCCATCCGCTGGTTTGCCTCAAGAGGTGACAGTCGGACCACACATGCTCACAGATTCAATGAGTTTACTACAAAAAAGGGAAAAGTGGAATGGGAAGCCCAGGCTGGAATGTGTCAATGGTCGACATCGACCTTCGAAAACTCCTGTGGGTGTATTACCCTGGACATGCCGGAGTGAAGGGAAACGACCGAGCAGACAGACCGGCGGGCAAAGCAACCCTCACAAGTGCCTCGCTTCTCGAAAGATCTGAAGTGTCGAGGAGCTTGAGACACTACTTGCGGGCACAAAGCCAAGGGCATCACATCATCGATCGCCTGGAAGAGAGAGGCGTGGACAGACGTTCTTCCTTCAAAGGACGAGAAAGGGCCATCGTCAGTCAGACAAACATTGGAACCGTTTCAGAGGCGACGTTGGGGAAACTTCCGAGAGACTGGGTGGAGCGCATATGGGCTTTTCCGAGCGCATAGATACCATTTTGAACTGAACTGAACTGAACATTATACCACGCACCTGGCTGTGAAAAGACCGACCGATGCATCGTGAATATAGCTTAATCAGAACTGGAGTGCACTTCAGTCGAACACGGAGCCTAGGAGCTGGGTGAAAGTCGAGGTGGGCGTCTTGGGCTTCCCAGTCCCTTATTGTTTGTACGGTCTCAGTGGACGTAAAGCAACACTGAACTCGAAATCAGTCGAACAGCATCGCTCCAGCGGTTTATGGTAGACTAATAGCGACAGCTTTAATCACGGCCTTGGCCGACAAGAACGCTGGGCGGCAGGAAAGCACGCGTGACCATGTCGAGCAGTCCGTTTTCCTTTCATCTCTCGCTGGCCTGTCAATGGCCCACTTTACTAATTAATTCGCGTGACCGAGCCCAGACTGACGATCGAGTCGCTTTTACTGACCCAACCGCGACATCCACGCTCACGTGCATACATTATGTCATAGAGACCGGACAGGAACAGGTGATGAATGGTTTCTAACGCCTGATGACGTTTTTCAGTGATTATCCCGCTTGCCCGTTTGTCTGAGTGCAAATTTGCCGTTCCTGCGGCGTTTATTGTAACGCTAGCATTTCTGTTTTATTCCTCCCCCAGTTGCTTCACTGTGTGTGAGTGCGTGCGTGCGTGCGTGCGTGCGTGCGTGCGTGCGTGCGTGCGTGCGTGCGTGCGTGTCGTGCGTGCGTGCGTGCGTGTGTGTGTGTGTGTGTGTGTGTGTGTGTTTTGTATTTGGTGTTGTGTGTGTGTATGTGTGTGTGTGTGTGTGCGTGTGTGTGTGTGTGTGTGTGTGTGTGTGTGTGGTGTGTGTGTGTGTGGTGTGTGTTTATGTGAGTGTGTGCGTGCTGTGTGTGCGTGTGTGTGCGTGTGTGTGCGTGCGTGCTGCGTGCGTGCGTGCGTGCGTGCGTGCGTGCGTGCGTGCGTGCGTGTGTGTGTGTGTGTGTGTGTGTGTGTGTGTGTGTGTGTGTGTGTGTGTGTGTGTGTGTGTGTGTGTGTATCTGTGTGTCAATATCTGCCTGTGTTTTCGTTTCCGCTTTCATCTAGAATATAGCACAAACGGCTCCTCTTCCATTCTTCCTCCATCAGACCACGACACGCTCAGCTGTTTCAAGTGTTTAGACGCGTGAAACAAACCGTTCGGCAGCCAAACAAAACGTTGTACTGAGGCGCGTTCGCGGTAACTGGAAACGTTATGGCCGGTACTTAGGGAGCGCTGTATGATGTACTAATGCCCCCATCAATAATGAACTTGTCGATGGGAAATCCCCAGGGCTGATACTGGCATGGGCGTGGAAACTGCTATTGTTTTCGGCCGAGAACATCGACAGCGGTCAGTTCGTGAGTTACTGATGCGTGTCTTTGTGAAGAGCGCCGGGGTACGTTCGGTGAGAGAATAAAAACATCAAACCGAGCGTCGTGGGCTTGGGGAAGTGCGCGCGCGCGTGCGTGCGCGCGCGCGCACACGACACAACCACGGCGCGCGCGCGCGCACACCACACCACACAACACACACACGCCCGCACCACGCGCGCGCACACACACACACACACACACACACACCACGCACGCGCGCGCGCGCACACAACACACATATACACACACACACACACACACACACACACACCCACCACACACACACACACATACACACACACACACTCACACACACAACCACACACACACACACACACACACACACACACACACCACACACACACACACACACACACACACACACACACACACACACACACACACATACACACACACACACAGGGGTGAACGAGGGCGTGTGGAATGGACGAGATACTACAGACAATCAGGCAGGCAGCCAAAAAAGAGAAAAAAAGGAGAGAACGAAAAGGAATCCACCCACCACGCTCATCCCCATCCCGACTCTAGCAACCAGTACCACCGTCTCCCCATGCAGCCAGACTGTTGATGGAAACAAATGGAACTTCATTTCAGGGCCCTATTTCTGTGGATCCCGCAGACCAATGTGTAATCCTGACATTCTGATTTCAGTCAGGGACGCACCCCATCCCTGGCTCTTACTCCTAGCCTTTGCTTTCCTCACCCACCTCCTTCGCTGCGTTCTAAATGGAATTTGGATGAAGGTCTCGGCGGGTGTAGATTACATACAAAGCTTGTCAAGTCGGAGGAAACGTCCGCTTTGACCCGTCTGATCAGTACCGTTGGGTAGCGTGCCGTCATTGGCTGTACATTACATACAAATTAAGCTTGTCAGGTCAGAAGAAGAAAAAAGTCCGCTTGGACCCATTGGATCAGTAACGTTTGGTACCGTGCCGCCAGAAGAAGAAAAGAAAAAAGAAAAAAGAAAAGAAAAAAATCTACCGGTAATCTACAGGAGAGATAAAGTCACTCATTCAGAATCACAGTGGACATGAGCGGAGTGGGTCTGCTCGAGAATGGAGAATAGCGCAATAATAATAATAATAATGACTAGATGGTAGCTTTAGGGTTATGTAACGGGGTTATCTGTACTTGAACGTATCGGCGTAGCAGACGTACTAACTGCATGCAGTTAGTCGAAGGATGACGTCCAGAAGGCCTGCTGAGATGTGCACTAGCTGCTTCTTGATAAAGTCCACGCCTAGTCCTATTCAACGAGGATATAATAATTATTATGGCTCGTTGCGCCCGTGCTCACTTTGCCTACCCCGCTTTCTTCCAGGCGACAGTTACGATGCGAATTATTCACGTTGGTCACTTAACTGTTCTCTCTCTCTCTCTCTCTCTCTCTCTCTCTCTCTCTCTCTCTCTCTCTCTCTCTCTCTCTCTCTCTCTCTCTCTCTCTCTCTCTCTTTTCTCGGTCTCACGCAGTTTAGTCTGAACTGTAATGTATGCCATTATGCCATTGTTACAAACTGTCAGTACAGTTGTGTGTGGTTGGGGGGGGGGGGGAGAAGAAAAAATGTCCCATGTGGTGGGGGGTGGTGGGGGGGGGGGCGTGTGTGTGTTTGTTTGTGCGGGGGGGGGGGGGATATATTACGCAACATAGCACAACCATGATCATTATTATTATGACAGTAGGCAAGGTAAGATTAGCTAGGGTGAGTTTAGGCTGAGTGAGAACAGGCTCAGCGAGAACAGGCCCAGTGAGAACAGGCCCAGTGAGAACAGGTCCAGTGAGAACAGGCCCAGCGAGAACAGGCCCAGCTAGAACAGGCCCATTGAGAAAAGGCCCAGTGGGGCAATGACGAGGGGTCAATCAAACCACACGCTAAATTTCGATCAGCTGTTAAAGTCACGCGCTATTTACTTGTGGATTTTTCAAAGCTTTTTTTGTTTTTGTTTGTTTTTTGTTTGTTTGTTTGTTTTTGTAGTTGTTGTTTTTGTGGGTTCTGTTTTTTGGGTTTTTTGTTGTTGTTTTTGTTGTTGGTTTTTTTGGGGGGTCAGATTAGCCGGAAAGGCAAATACTGGAACGGTAGAATTCCTGGCAGTAGGCGACTGATAACTGTAATACACACAAAACGAACATGTATTCCGAAATCTATAAGGTTTTAAGACAAATATATCTGAAATAGCTCCGCATTTTCAGCAGGATGGGGGGGGGGGGGGTCTTAGTTTATGCGTCCGACCTCGCATACCATCGCTTAGTAACATAGAGAGGCAAACAAGCAAACTGAACGAATAAAAGGAAAGAAAGATTAAGGCAGAAGAAACCGAAAGCTCAGGAGCTCTGTGAATTTCGAGGTAGACGTCCTGGGCTCCCGTCCGTAGCAGTAGCAGTCCGTATGGTCTCTGTGGACGTAAAGCAGCATTGGAGAAGAAGAAGAAACAGAAAGACAGACCGTGAGCCGGTTTGGCCTAGCGGTAAGGCGTATAGGCTGGTAAGCGGAAGGACCTCAGTTCTGCTTCGGCTCTCCTTTCTCTTCAAAAGTTGTGGTCTGTGCACACTGTCTTGTGACTTTGTCCCTCACAATTATGAAACATTAAAATGGCTCCCATCGCTGCCCACCTTAATGCAGAAGTCATTCTGGTGGTGACAGTGTAGCGACAGGTATATAATCTCCCTCTCCCCCCACCTCCCTACCCCCTTCCCCCCTTCTCCCCGTCCCTAATAAGCCTCGTGGTTTCTGTGGACGTTAAGCACCATGTTTAGTTACTTACCTCCATACCCTTTCCCCCCTTCTCCCCGTCCCTAATAAGCCTCATGGTTTATGTGGACGTTAAGCACCATGTTTACTTACTTACTTACTTAAAGACAGACTTCTTGAAGCGTGGGCCGGTTTGGCCTCGCGATGAGACCCATCTCTGGTTGGTTGCCGGACGCATACGCTCTAGTCCTGTCTGCTTCGTTTAGCTCTCTTTTCTCCTCAAAACTTGTGGTTTATGGACACTTCTCTTCTGACTTTGCCACACGCACTGACTGACATACAATTATAATAAAAATGGCCCACACAGCTGCCCGTCTTCGCGAAGAATCACTCTGGTGGTGACAGTGTCGCTTTCCGCATAGTTTCCCTTTCACGCCCACCTCCTGGGATCTCTGTCACCGCCAGTACCTCTCCGGAGACAAGTCGGCGTTGAACAAATTTGATAACTTAACAGCCAGAAAAAAGAGGCAGTTAGTAATTGGATTTTAACGTCCTGTCAACCGCACAGGGTCACCCCGGAACAAAGTCGGACGAGGGCAAGAGTTCTAGAACAATAGACAGATCGATAAACAGGAAGTAGCAAAGAAGACACAAACAAACAAACGACGTGGTATTATAACAATGAGAATTAAAGCCAGAGGAGAAGAGAACGATGAACCTAAAGGGGTCGAGGACCGAACGGAAGATGCAGGCTGGTGTGGAAAAATAATAGGGAATAAACATGCAGCTATTTGGGGGAGCGCGGGGAGCTAGCTCAGTTGTTAGAGCGCCAGACTCGTGATCGAAAGGTCGCGGGTTCGAGTCCCGGGAGGAGCGGTGGGATTTCTTTTTCTTTTTTCTTTTTTCCCCTGCTGGGTCAACTTTCTGTGATTACATTTATTTCGGTATCCGTTTCACCCCCGTGCTACCTCAGTAGCACGTAACATATCCAGGTCATTCTGCCAAAAGTGCGGAGAGCCATTTTAACGTTTCGTTAATTGTGAGGGACAAAGTCACAAGACAGTGTCATGCACAAAGCACAACCTTTTGAAGAGAAAGGAGAGTCGAAGCGGAACCGAACCGAGGCCCTTCTCCATACCAGCCTAAACGCCTTACCGCTAGGCCACAGCGGGTCAGAACATCATGCACGCATTCACGCCGTATATTATAATATTATATACCCCCAAACAGCGAGTAAGCAATATTAGGCATACAGCGAATTAGGGCAGTGCAGATGCAGATGCCCCAACGCTGACAGGTATAGACAAAGGGGAGGGAAGAAGAGACGGCGGAATCTACTCATCCATCACCAATAATCAGCGTGTGACGAGTGGGCAATTCCAAACACTTTGGCACCGGAGTCTCCACGCTGTCTCCGACGCCTGCTATCCAACACGGCAGCATCACAAGGCACAAACCCCTCCTTAACTACCCCCACGGGACGGGCAGGGTGGCTGGGGGTTGTGGGGGTGGGGTGGGGGGTTGAAGGAGAAGGGGAAGGGGTGCTATCATTCATCGAAGCAACAGATGACGTCCCATGGGCACCCATCATCAGTTATCGCGTTTCGGTCGTCCAGGACAGGCGAGTGAGTGTTGGGCCACTTTGCTGTACGTGTCTGCATCACGAGGTCCAAGCTGTCCTTTGGGTCGGGACCGAGCTGATCGACTGCAGTGTCAGTTAGTTGTCACTGCCCCCCCCCCCCCCCCCCCATTCCCAACTCTTCCGCTCCCCAAATCCCCCCTCTTCCCCTCCCTAACTCCCTCCCTCTTCCCCTCCCCAACTCCCTCCCTCTTCCCCTCCATCCCACTCCACCCCCCCCCCTTCCCCTCCCTCCCCCTTCCCCTCCCTCCCCCTCCCCCCATCCCCCATCCCCCCACCCTCTTCCCTATCCCCCTTCCCCCTCTTCCCCTCCCCCACTCCCCTCCGCCTCCTCCCCCCTCCCCCGTCCTCCCCTCCACCCCCCCCTCTTCCTCTACCCCCCCCCAACTGCCGCCTACCCCTAACTACTCTCCCCCCTCCCCTCCTCCCCTCTCCCCACTGCCCCGTTCCGCTCCCCCCCCCCACTCCCTCCCTTCCCCTCCCCCACTCCCCCTCGTCTACATCACGAGGTCCAAGCTGTCCCTTGGGTCGGGACCTAGCTGATCGACTGCAGTGTCAGTTAGTTGTCACTGCCCCCCCCCCTTCCCCTTCTCCCTCCTCTCCTCCCACTCCCCCCTCTGCCGCTCCCCAACTCCCCCCTCTTCCCCTCCCCAACTCCCACGCCCCCCCGCACTCCCTCCCCCCTCCCTCCCCCCGGCTTATC
>JABMCL010002787.1:465000-470000 GCA_018857735.1 Alviniconcha marisindica
CTCGCAGTTTCTGTGTCAGTATTACCGGGTTCCAAAGAAGACTTCGAATGGCCACCACAGAATTGCCGGTGTCAAAGAAAGCCTCACGATTGCTAGATCGCAGAGTTACCGGTATCAAAGAAAGCATCAAGATTGCTATTTCAGTTACCGGTGTCAAAATAGGCATCTCCATTACTGTGACAGAGTTACCGGGGTAGAAACTATCTTACTATTCTTGCCAGTAAGTTACATCGTTGAAAAGATCTCACTGTTCTTTCCAGTATGTGACACCGGTGTAAAGAACCATCTCGCAGTTCCTGTGTCAGTGCTATCGGTGCCATTATATAAGGCTTCGCGATTGCTATGCTAGTGTTACAATTTGTCGCCATGGGCATGGACCTGTAGCCTAGTGAGTGACCTAGACAGAGAAGTATAAAATTAAGACCCGACGCCTCCCTGTCTGTGAGCCGGTTTGGCCTAGCGGTAAGGCGTTAGGCTAGTAAGCGGAAGGACCTCGGTTCGATACCGCTTCGGCTCTCCTTTCTCTTCAAAAAGGTTGTGGTTTGTGGACACTGTCTTCTGACTTTGCCCATCACTTCCTACTGAAACGTTAAAATGGCTCTTATCGATGCCCATCTTAATGCAGAAGTCATTCTGGTGGTGACAGAGTAGCGATAGGTATATAATCCCCTCCCCCCTACCTCCATACCCCTTTCCCCCCTTCTCCCCGTCCCTAATAAGCCGTACGGTTTTTGTGGACGTTAAGCACCATGTTTACTTACTTACTACCCTGTCTCAATGTTGTACTCAAAGACAGCACGATTTCTGTGCATGCAGACCAGTGTTTAACGGTGCAAAAGTCCCATACGATCGTGCCACAGCCGGATGGACATGCAAAGACCTGTAGCCTAGCGATCGAGTGATCGGTCGACCTAGACAGCTATCGAAATAGGAGTCTTGGGCCAGAGTTCAGGAGTTGCGTGAAAGTCGATGTGGCCGTCCTGGGCTCCCCATCCTAATGAGCCTTATGGATCTTGTGGACGTACAGCAGCATTGAATGACGCACAAGCATTGGTCAGTTTGTCCCTAATATGTCAACCCGACATGCGAGGACATTAAGCTCCACATCCTCATCATCATCATCACCAGTGTTTGCCGGTGCAACAATCGCTCACATACGTCACAATGGACATGGAAATGGTCTAGACAGTGGGGCATTAAAATAAGACCCTACACCCTAACTCCTCTCTCTGCGTTGTACGTTAAGACCTCACCATTCGTGCACATAGGCCAGTGTTTACCGGTGCAACGATCCCTCATACTCGTGCCACCGACATGGACAAAGATCTGCTGCAAAGTCATGATCGAGTGACCTAGACAAGTGTAAAACCAAGACCCTACGACTCAGTCTTTGTGAGTGTGCTGAAAGACCTTACAGTTCCCTTCCATAGACCAGTGTAACTTACCGCCGCAACAATCTCACACACTCGTCGTAGACACACACAAGCAGCAAAGGGGAGCAGGGATAGCTCAGTGGTTAGAGCGTCGGACTCGTGGTCGAAAGGCCCCAGGTTCGAGTCCCGGCAGGAACGGCGGGAGAATTTTCTTCTCCAGGGTCAACTTTCTGTGCTGACTCTTATTTCGGTATCCGTTCCATCCCCGTGTTACGTACCGCAGTAGCACGTAAAACATCCCGGTCATTCTGCAAAAAGTGCTGGTGGCAATAGGTCACAGCTAAACACACATAAATCCTATCTATGTTGCTTTGAATGAAGTGACACTGTAAACTGGTGCAGTGTACAGAACATGCGCCGAAACGGCAGCATTTCACGCGGCACCAGCCTTGCAACAACAAAACAGCGCTATCAGTACACCACTTCAGTGGATGTTAATAATACGCGCTATAAAAGGATACAGTCACTCATTCAGAATCACAGGCAACATGTGCGCAGTGAGTCTGCTCGAGAGCAGAGAATAGCGCTATATAAAAGCTATGAATAATAATGCTAATAATAAAGTAAGTGGCCTAGACAGACGTATAGTGGCAGAAAGACCCTACTACTCTGTGCCTGCGTTGTACTGAAAGACCGCACGATCCCAGTACAGAGACCAGTGTTGCATCAAGAGACCGCACGATCCCAGTACAGAGACCAGTGTCTACCGATGCAGCAATCCCACACATTCGTGCCACCGACATGGTCCTGCAGAAAGGTGAGTGACCTTGACAGGTGTGGGAATAAGACCCGACACTTCCTGTCTCACTGTTGTACTGAGAGACCATCAAGAGACCTCACGATCCCAGTACAGAGACCAGTGTCTACCGATGCAGCAACCCCGACATTCGTGCCACCGACATGGTCCTGCAGAAAGGTGAATGACTTAGACAGGTGCGGGAATAAGACCCGACACCTCCTGTCTCGCTGTTGTACTGTGAGACCAGTGTTGCATCAAGAGACCGCACGATCCAAGTACAGAGACCAGTGTCTACCGATGCAGCAACCCCGCACATTCGTGCCACCGACATGGTCCTGCAGAAAGGTGAATGACTTAGACAGGTGCGGGAATAAGACCCGACACCTCCTGTCTCGCTGTTGTACTGTGAGACCAGTGTTGCATCAAGAGACCGTACGATCCAAGTACAGAGAACAGTGTTTACCGGTGTAACAACCCCACACATTCGTCACCGTGGGCAGCAAAACCAGTGATGTAAACAGCCAGGAGTGAAAAATACGACTATACGACCGCGCTCTCTGCGTTGTACATAATGAAAGACGTCACGATTCGTGATCACATGTAGCCAGTGTTTATCGGTGTTGCACCACATACTCGGAATGCCATGGACATGTACGTGGACATGTAGCAACGTGGTGAGAGTAGCCCAGACAAGTGTAAAACTAAGATCCTACGACTCGTCTCTCAGTGGGTCTTCTGAAAGACCTTACGATTCCCGTCCATAGACGAGTGTTTACCGGTGCAACAATCCCACATAATTATTCGGCGCCATGTTCATGGACATGGACCCGTAGCCTACAGCGTGGCCCACACAGTCAGGTGTAAAAATAAAATTTAAAAAAAGACCATACGACCCCTTTCTCTGCTCTGTGCACGCTAAAAGACAGTATAATTTGTGAACATAATTAAGCCAGTGTTTATCGGTTTTGTACCACATGCGGAAGCCACATACTCATGCCATGGACATGAACGTGGACCTGCAGCAGCGTAGTGAGAGTGGCCCAGACAAGGGTAAAACTAAAACCATAAGACTCCTGTCTCTGCGTTGTGCTGAAAGACCTCTGTTGAAATACCCCACGATTCGTGAACATAAACCAGTGTTTATCGGCGTTGCACCACATACTCACGCCACCCACATGCACGCGGACCTCAGCAATGTGATGAGTGGCCAGGACATGGGTAAAACTAAGACCATACGACTCCTGTCTCAGTGGTGTACTGAAAGACGTCGCTATTCCCGTCCGCAGACCAGTGTTTACCGGTGCAACAATCGCACCTAATCATTCGTCGTCATGGTCATGGACATGGACCTGTATAGCTTTGCGTGTGGCATGGACAGCCAGGTGTAAAAAATAAGACCTTGCGACTCCTCGCCATGCGCTGTATATTAAGATCTTACAATCTGTGAACACAACCCAGTGTTTAGCGTTGTTGTACCACATACCAACGCCACATACTCATGCCACGGGCATGAACGTGGACCTGCAGCAAAGCGATAAGCGACCCAGACAAGGGCAAAACTAAGACCATACGACTCCTGCCTCAGTGAGTCTTGTAGAATTTACTCAAAGACCTCACGATCCTTGCACATAGATCAGCGTAAAGTGTTTACCGGCCTACCAATCCCATATAATACATGACGTACGCCACCGCCACCGACATGAGGCCAGTGCACGCATGAAGAGCGAAATGCCTAAGTTATTTTGTCAAGCGGTCTCCAGGGAGCACTTGTGACCGTGTTTAACGCGCCTAATGATCGGGCGTCGTCGATGAGTCGCGTACATGTCACGGGAACGTTCACAGCCAGAGAGGTACCTTGGGACTTGCACATATTGCACGCCCGTGATGGATTCGGTCAAACAGTCCTGGAGAGGGCGGGCAAGGGTTACTGTCCTGGCGACCGCTACACGATTCTCCTTTTTTTCCCGGCCTTTCAGGTCCCCTGGACGAAGATTTTGTTTTGAGGTTGATCGATGAACGGCAAAGTGTGCTGCGTGCGAAAGTGAAGTAAACACGGTGAACAGCGAAAATCAAAGAGAACGTTAAACGGAATATAGAATCCCCTCCGACCACCACCACCCCCCCCCCCCCCCCCCCCCCCCCCCCCCCCCTCGCCCCCGCGCCATCTCCAGTGTATGTCAATCGGTAACGACGGAATAGGGGTTCGAAAAACGTGAACCGGGGTGATGGGTCGGTTCAGAAGTGAGGTGCCTGATCGCGTATTTTCGCTGCATGGACGCCCGTGTCAAACTAAAAGACACGATTCACAAAACACACACACACACACACACACACCCCACACACACACACACACACACACACACACACACCACAACTCTCTCTCTCTCTCTCTCTCTCTCTCTCTCTTCTCTCTCTCTCTCTCTCTCTCTCCCCTCTTTTCTCTCCCGTGTGTGTGTGTGTGTGTGTGTGTGTGTGTGTGTGTGTGTGTGTGTTGGGGTGTGTGTGTGTGTTTGTGTTTTCTTGTGTGTGTGTGTGTGTTTGTGTGTGTGTGTGTGTGTGGGGTGTTGTCTGTGTGTCTTTGTTCTGTGTGTGTGTGTTGTGTGTGTGTGTGAGAGAGAGAGAGAGACAGAGACAGAGAGACAGAGAGAGACAGAGAGAGACAGAGAGAGGCAGAGACAGACAGAGACAGAGACAGACAGACAGACAAACAGAGACAGACAGAGACAGACAGACAGACAGACAGACAGAGAGTAAAATCCCGCCTATAAAAGGATAAGAAACGTTCCGTCGCACTTTCATTATAATATATCCCTTTATAAATAATATAA
>JABMCL010002787.1:472500-505000 GCA_018857735.1 Alviniconcha marisindica
CTCTCTCTCTCTCTCTCTCTCTCTCTCTCTCTCTCTCTCTCACACATTTTTTTAAAATAAATAAAATAAAGTCATGACCATGGGTAGCAGCGGCCGGAGACTCAGTGAGATTGCCATTACTGTTATTATCGGGTCCTGGTTATTATCATTTCCTGGCCCAGGGCGCCGGCAAAAGGATTTCTGGCCCGCCTGTACCTGACATCAAAGTGAGTTCCACTACCACGAAGATACGCCACGTAACGACATAAGTGATACTTGTGTGATCTTCCAACGAGAGAGGATCGTGGTTTCCATATTTTTTAGGGCTTTTTTTTTTAAATTTTTATAACCGGCCGCTCCGCTGCATGTTCATAACATGAATGGATTTTCAGGGTTCGCTATATCAGATCTCAGGCGCTGTGTGAAAGTCGAGGTGGCTGTCCTTAATAAGCCTTATGATTTCTGTGGACGTAAAACAACATTGAAATGAAATTTGGTATACAATAACGACGCCAGGAGAGAGAGAGAGAGAGAGAGAGAGAGAGAGAGAGAGAGAGAGATTAGAACTCGAACTCGAAAACTATTTTTACAAGGATTGTAGTTTAGGTTCAGTCAAAAACCGAACATCTAGTCCTAGTCAAACTGCTAATGATTAAAAGTAAAATTACAGGGCATCATTTATATACATGCAAGCGCCAATGAATAACTCAAATTTTATACATAAATATTTATATATGGAGCATAAGAACTTCAGAGATTTTTTGCAGAGAACGACTATAAATAAATAAAGCAAGTGTTTCTGGTGTGTTAATTTAAACAAGAATAATTACGAATCAGTGTCAAAGTGTATTCCTTCACAGGAGATTTGGACAAGGAAAGACAAACCAACAGCCATGCAAACAACTAAAGTTTTGCAGCTGATCATTTCCAGTAACAGTAGTGAACGTTCTGAGCCCCTTGTCTGCAAATCCAGCGCTGGTGCTACATGGCAGGCCTTCACGCTGTGAAGCTTGGTGATCGTAGTTGTTAACTTATTTGCTATTGCAGTGGCTGAAACCCTAGTAGATAACAACCGTAAAAATCAATCAAATCAGGTATTAAAGAAGATTGACCACCTTTTACACCAACAATTGGCGGTCTTAACAGAAGACAGGTCATCCTAAGACTCGAACAAACTGTGACAGGTGACCAACCAAAAATCTCCAAACTAGTGTAGGCCAAGGCTTGACTTCTTTAAAACTTACATATCTTTTGCTGGAGCGTCCCTCTGGATCTCCCTGCCTCAAAATATAAAGTCGTGTATTTCTCTTCCTTGTCTCAAACGTAATTTGCACAAATATATTTCTGAAAGTAATACTTCGTCCAAGTTGAACTAACTTGCTAGAATCACATGTTTGCCTGAAATGAGCGTTGTGTATTTTTATGTCCTTGAAAGAAATGTAATTCCGGTACTATTTCATATTTGTAGGAACTCTGTATAACTGCACATGAATCTATTGTTTGTTTATTCGTGCTTATAAATTATGTGTTTGTAGTATAGCCGTACTTGTTTGTGTTTGTAGCATAGCAAGGACCTGCTGTTAGATGGGTTCAAATCAATCCAAGACAGGCTTCGGTCTAAATTGACTTAATGCTACAGTCCTTGAGTATTCTATAGTTTTCGAGTTTCAGTTCTCTCTCTCTCTCTCTCTCTCTCTCTCTCTCTCTCTCTCTCTCTCTCTCTCTCTCTCTCTCTCTCTCTCTCTCTCTCTCTCTCTCTCTCTCTCTCTCTCTCTCAATATGCTTATGAACTAACATCAGATGCAGGTTTTGCGTATGCTTGAAATATATATAGGTAGTATCAGTAGAATTAGTCCCTCATGGGCAAGGGTTGGATGTAAAAAGACGCTGGGTCTACTCCACTACCCTCGTAAAATAAATGATCCCCCCCCCCCCCCCCCCCCCTCTCTCTCTCTCTCTAGTTGTTAGGTTTTTGACTAAACCTAAACTACAATCCTTGTAAAATAAGTTTTCGAGTTCAAGTTCTCCTCTCTCTCTCTCTCTCTCTCTCTCTCTCTCTCTCTCTCTCTCTCTCTCTCTGTCTGTCGTCTGTCTCTGTCTGTCTGTCCTGTCTGTCTGTCCTGTCCCGTCTGTCTGTCCCGTCTGTCTGGTCTGTCTGTCCTGTCTCTCCTCTTCTCTGTCTCTCCTCTCTCTCTCTCTCTCTCTCTCCTCTCTCCCCTCTCTTCTCTCCCCTCTCTCTCACTCCCCACACACACACGCACGCACCCCCCCCCCCCCCACACACACACAACAGAGGCACGCACGCACGCACCACACACACACGCACGCACGCACGCACGCACGCACGCACACACACATGCAGCTACACACACCTTCTGAAAATATTACGAATTCCTGGATGGACAGTTCTGCCCCATTGCTACACCACATCATTGGTGGACCATCAGAGAGTATGACTGTAGGTCTACGGAGCGCTCAGTATCCATTGTTCAAGCCAAGCTCACAGCGCAGCGACGTTGTCAAAGTGGGTGGGGGGCGGGGGAGGAGTCTCGTGTCGGTGGGGGTGTGGGGGGGGGGGGGGGGGGAAGAGATGAGGCGGGGGGGGGGGGGGGGGGGGGCGGGGGTGGAGACAAAGCAGTTAGTAGGAGGGAAAATAAGGGGGAAGTCAATGCAGCAGTTCAAGACTCGGAAGAGAACAGATGAGTTTTCAGGTGTCTGCGAAAGATTGTTGAGTAAGTACATTCCCTTACTGTCTCTGGGAGAGCGTTCTGGAGCCAAGCTGCAGAATATGAGAAGGTTCTGAAGCCAAAATGTTTCTTCCTGCGCCCTTCATCGTCACTTGGAATGCGCGAACGTGACTGTGAAGAAGAACGGATGGGGCCTTGGTGGTGCGTAGCGAGAAAACGATCTGGTGGAGCTGCCGTGTGTCTTTGAAGCAACTGTATGTCGTTATAGCACTTTGTAGTCAATGCGTTCTTTCTAAGGCAACCACTGCAGTCAGTTTGCCTAAAATAAGTGTTGTATATTTTATGTCCATGACCGAAATGTAATTCCGATACTTTTGCATATTTGTGTGAACATTGGCCCATTCACTGCCCCAGCCTGTAAAATATCCGGGCGGAAAGGTGTACACATACACGCCTGTAAACAGTATGTTTGATAGTCCTATAACAAATATGCTGTCAATACTGTGCATGTTGATAGAAATCCTTTCTAGTACTCATGCGAAGGGGGAATTAAGCCTGAACGATTTCAGATTTGGTGCATTTATTGGTCCTTTTCAGAGTGACGGCGCGGAGATCATGGCAGTGAAAGGGTTAAACTATCGTTTATTTGTGCTTATGAGTGGTCGTAGTATAGTCGCGCTTGTCTGTGTTTGTAGTATAAGCAAACATATTCATGTTTGTAGTATAACAAGGACTGGCTTTTAAAGCAACTGTACTGAGTATATAGCGCATCGTAGTCAATGCGTGCTTTCTCAGACAGCCAATGCACTCCTCTCAAGACATGCTTGACGTGACATAATTATGTACTTTTTTGTACGAGTCACTGTTCTTGCTGCAGAGTTGACTACCTCGCAGATATAAGCAACTAACTGTGACTATGCGACGATCATAGTTCAGGAGCTGTGTGAGAGTCGAGGTGGCCGTCCTGAGCTGTCCGTCCTAACGAGCCTTCTGGTTTCCGTGGACGTAAAGCTATATTGAACCATATGCTTCGGCATTGGTCTCAGCTTGTCCCTAATATGTCAACTGACATCTGAGGACATTAAGCAACACTACTTACCTATGCGACGAGAGTATAATTGTTATGCAGCTGCATGCATGAAACCGGATCTGAGCATGCAGATTAATAATTGCCTCCCACAACAACGATCGCATTTCAGATCATTGAAGGCTCATTTCAGACTTCCGGACACTCGAAATAATCAACTCGCTTCCAAACATTTTAAAAATAGGACATGTATTGATGAAACGCTTATATGAGCAGTGTGTCGATGTGATGTAGATGTGATCCCCCTCTCCCCACCCACAATCTTAGGTCTAACAAGCGTGCTATTTTTATTTTTTAAAATATTGTTTAGTTCTTCTTCTTCTTCTTCTTCTTCTTCTTCTTCTTCTTCTTCTTCTTCTTCTTCTTCTTCTTCTTCTTCTTCTCTCTCTCTCTCTGGTTTAAACAAAATTTTATTCATTCATCGTAATCATAAACTCAACAAATAAGTACAGGAAACACAAAAGCAATATGCAATATGCTATAGATAAAATGATAATCACACAGACATTTACGATGGCAAGATGGCAAATTGTTCTCTCTCTCTCTCTCTCTCTCTCTCTCTCTCTCTCTCTCTCTCTCTCTCTCTCTCTCTCTCTCTCTCTCTCTCTCTCTCTCTCTTTATATATATATATATCACAAAAAAGAAGAAGAAAAAAATGGATTAAAAGATATAGCATTTATGTAATTGTATATACACCTCTCCAGATTGTGATATTAAGCCTCTTCAGTGCACAGGGATGCAAAAAGATGTTCGCAGAGTTGTAAGCCACATAATATATAACACGAACACTGATACGATCTAAACCTCTTTTTGATTGTTGTTATTTCCAGCACGTTGCAACAACATCGTAAAGAAAAGATGGCTATACTGAAGATTACTATATATATGTATATATATTCTTCAAATATTAGCTGGTTTCCGAGATTTTTCTGAAAAGGACAACTCAGTGAAAACCATCAATCCCCCCCCCCCCCCCCCCACCCCCCACTCGCGACCCATAATGGAGCCATAATAATGACACATGACGCTGTATGCACGCCTGGAAAGAATGATGCTGGTGGAAGGAAAAAACTGTCCGGATTTCAAATAATTTTTATAGATTCTTTTATTGCTTTTCTTCTTCTTCTTCTTCTTCTTCTTCTTCTTCTTCTTCTTCTTCTTTTTGGGGGTGGGGGTGGGGAGGGGGGGGGGGGGGGGGGGGTATTATTATATTTTTAAGGCTTACAGGTCTCACATTTTGCGGAGGTGTAGAAGACATAGCCAGGCTGAAGCCTGCTGGTGTCTTTTGCCAAACTGCACCCATCGTTAGGCACGCTGTGAATCTGCATATGGTTGCCTCGCTGATGAATTAGCAAGGCATGGAGCGGCGCATTCCTGCCACACCTTTTCTCAACGTGAAGGAGTTAAAGCTGTGCTTAAAACGCTTTCTGCTTTGATCTTCTTTTCTTCTTCTTCTTCTTCTTCTTCTTCTTCTTTCTTCCGGTTATTGTTCCTTTCCGTCTGCGGCAACTCTCTCTCTCTCTCTCTCTCTCTCTCTCTCTCTCTCTCTCTCTCTCTCTCTCTCTCTCTCTCTCTCTCTCTCTCGTGCTTTCTTTTCTTTCTTTCTTTCTTTTATTGGGTGGTGGTGGTGGTGTCCTTTCGTATTGTCTTGTCCTTTGTATTCTATTCACCTTTCTTTTACGAACTCTTCTCGAGGGGACGTTGTGTGCTTAGAAATACATTAACTTCTGATTACTAAATAATTGACACAATCTTTCACAAATTCCCCCCCCCCCCCACTCCCAGCGTCTTAGCAACAAAACAAGGAGCTAAGCGCTTCAAACCTCATCACTTTACATTCCGAGTAGACATTTACTGTAGTCGCCAACTTTTCTTCTTCTTTTTTCTTCCGTCTGCCCATGCTTTCGGTCATACGTTATTCTACCTGGCCCTGAGATTATGCAGACAACGGAAAAACAAAAGTAAGCTAGACTTATTAGTAGACCTATCACGACAACATCCCTCCCCCCCCCCCCCCCCCCCCCCCCCCCCCCCACCACCCCGACCCAACCCCCCAGGCTTCTTTGTCGTTTAAAGCATATGTATTTCTTTCCATTCTTTCTTCCTTCTTTCCTGCAAGTCAAGAATAGAAGTAAACTAGATTTAGTATAAAGATCCATCCACACAAGCCCCCCACCCTCTGCTCCTCCCCCCCCCCCCCCTCCTCCGCCCCCCACCCACCACCTACCCCCGTTGCCTCTTCGTCATTCCAAAACGCCTTTCCATCCTGCATTTCTTACTTCGTTCCTGTACAGTCAGCGGAAGAAGAATACCAGAAGTAAATTAGATTTTGTAAAGTTCATCGAGACCCCCACCCCCACATCTGCGTCTCTTCCCCCACCCCCACCCATCCACCCACCCCCCTAGCCGCCAACTGTCTCCTTCCTTCCTTCCTTCCTTCCTTCCTTCCTTCCTTCCTTCCTTCTTTCCTTCCTTCCTTCCTCCATGTACTGTCAGCGGAAGAAGACCAGAAGTAAGCTAGACTTAGTCAAGTTCATCCAGAGAAGTCCCTACCCCCCCCACCCCCTCCAGTCCGTTCGCCGTTTCCAAATGTCTCTCTTTCCTTCTATCTTCCTTCCTTCCTTCCCTCCTTCTTTCTTTTTTTCTTGTACAGTCAGCGGGAGAACAGAAGTGAACTAGACTAAATCAGTCCATTCAGACAAACCTCCCCCTACCCGCTGCCCGCTCGTCGTTTCCTTTATTCTTTCTTTCCGTCCATCCTTCTTTTGTACCTGTACCTGTACAGTCAACGGAAGAAAAACAGAAGTAAGCTAGACTAATACGTCCACCCAGACAACCCTACCCCCCCCCCCCCCACCCCCCACCCCCGCCCCCTCCCTCTCTCCCTCCGTCCCCTCGTCGTTCCAAAACGTCTTTCTTTCTTTCCGTCCTTCGTTCCCTTCTTCCTTCCTATCCCACTTTTTTTCTTTCTTTCTTTCTTGATCAGTCAGCGGAAGAAGAACAGAAGTAAGTTAGAATTAGTAGACTCCAGACAGACAGACCTTCCCTTACCTCTCTCCTGCCCTTTCGTCGTTCTAAAACGTCTTTCCTTCCTTCCGTCCTTCCTTCCCTTTCCTTCCTTCCTTCCTACTTTCCTGTGTCTTTCAATCTGTCGCTGGCAACAGACGGAATCACGTCAGACAGAACTGACACAGAGCAGGCAGAGGAAAAGGGACGAGCCAAAGGAGCACACTGGGGCATCCACTATTGACTTTTCTTCTTTTACTTTTCTTCTTCTTCTTCCCTCCCCCCCCCCCCCTCTCCTCCTCCTCCCATCCCCTCCCCACCCCCACACCCCACACCCCGTCACAGCGAACCTTTGCGAACTTCCTTTCTGGGGCTATTCTAACAAATAATTCACTCTCCGACGATGCCAATATCGCAGGGGGTCTTGGATTCCATGCAAACAGTCCAGCATTTTGCATCTAGCAGCCTGTCCCTCTGTTTATCCGGTATTGTAGCACTGAGGAGGTGTGTGGGGGGGGGGGGGGGGGGGGGGGGGTAAAGGGAGGGGTTAGAGTTGACAGCAGGAAGGGCAGGGAGGGTGAGGGTGGGGGTGACGACATAGGGGAGTCTGGGCAAACTTCGTTTTACATTCATCGCGCCTGACGTCGCCAACACGCTGGCATCAACGTCTAGTCTTTGGAAGTCCACCAGGAGACTTCAAAAGGCACCCGCAGTTCATTGCGTTCCCGAGGCGGGCTGCAGCTCCAAAGGAGACAGAATCACCGCTGTGAGCAAGGCCGCGGCACTAGGGACCAGGACTGGATGCATGCGGTACGGCTGACTAGCAATATTAAGTTAGTGTGCACACGAAGTGGCGAACCTCAAAAGCGTTCCAGTTCGAAAGCGGGTACTGGTTTACACCTCATCGAGGACTGGATGCATATGCTCCGATTGACTAGGAATATTAAGTTAGTGTGCACACGAAGTGACGAACCTCAAAGCGTTCCAGTTCGAAAGCGGGTACTGGTTTACACCTCATCGAGGACTGGATGCATGTGCCACAACTGACTAGGAATATTAAGTTATTGGGCGGTTCAGTGAAGCTGGTTTGCACGAGTGAATGCCCTTTGTAATCTTTTGCGCAAGAAGTCGCGAGAGGTCGCAGCGTCACTTCCGGGCCGATTTCGGAGCAGGCGTTGCTTCACGCTGTGTATAACAATGGAAGTTGAACCTAGAATTGCGAAGCAGTACAAATGCCACCACTGTTGCAGTTGCAAAAAAAAAATACAGGGGAAAGGGGATGGGGGGTGGAAGAAAAAGTGTCTTTCCGTCCTTTTTTGGCTGACCTGAAGATCGCGAGTTTGTGGGGGAAAAAAGCGTTTTGGGGCATCCTATAGCATCCTGCCAGACACATTCTGACTACGGGCCTCCAAAAATGCCTTTAAAGTTGGCAGTGTAAAATTCGCAAATTCACTGTCACCGCCTTTCATGTGAAGAAAGTACGCACCGGAAGTAAAAACAGCCAAGGGACTTAAGCGATGCCGGGAAAATGTCAAGGGAGTTAACAACCCCGCCTGAACCGCCCAATAGTGTGCACACGAAATGACGAAGCTCAAAGCGTTCCAGTTCGAAAGCGGGTACTGGTTTACACCTCATTAATGAACCACGGCAGTAGTTAGTAACACCCCATCAGCAAAGGCACACAAAGCAGGTCGGGTCTGATGGTGTGGGGCTTAACGGTCTCAGATGTCAGGCTGACATATTAGGGACAGTATCAGGTCTGAATCGCCTACGTGGGCATGCATGTAAGCACACGGCAAACAAAACGAAATATTGACCGAACTCACATTTTTCATTTACACATCATCTGAAAGCGGCTGAAAACTCAAACGGAGCTGATAGCCACCGTTCAGATTTTTTGATTTTTTTAATTCAATATTTTTGGGGGGGGGATTTTTTTATTTTTATTTTTATTGAAAAGAATAAAAAACAAACAAATCAAATATGTTTTTCACCTTCATAGACACAACGATGGGCAATTGTTTTATTCTGTTTTGTATTTTGGGGCAAACGGACGAATGTCTTTGTCACAGCAAACTCAAAGCAAAGGCTTGACTGACTAATCCCTGATTTACACGCTGAAGCCCTCTGGCTCGCTTTCTGTAGCAAAGAGGGAATTAAGCTGCATGAGTGTACCGGGATGCAGAGAATGGCCGTGAAACCTCAGGTTGCCATCCAACCCACAAGTGTTCTCCTCTGGTGGGCTTCCTACCTCAAGTATTTAAGGAGACTTGTATTTTTTAAAACGACCGAAACAACAGTTATTACTTTCGGCAAAATCTCTCCACAATGCCACAACAGTCAATTTAGTTATTGAAGAAGAAGAGGAGTAAAGAAGAAGAAGAAGTTGACGATGATGATGATGATGATGATGATGATCTCACTTAACTAAAAAAATGTTGGAGAATGTTGTAAATCTCACTGAGTGTGTGTACACCAGAGAATAGCGCTATACAAAATTTATCTATTAATATTACGATAACGAAAAAGAACAACAACAGCGACAAAAGCAAGAACAGCAGTCGCAGCAGCAGCTAACTGATGATGATCATAATGCTGCTGCTGCTGCTGCTGCTGCTGCTGCTGCTGATGATGATGATGATGATGATGATGATGATGATGATGATGATGATGATGATGATGACGACGATAATAATAATAATGACGACGACGACGGTGATGAAGATGATGACGATGATGAATAAAAATTACAAAAGAACTGAGCCATCATGATAAAGATGGTGATAGTAGTGGTCCGTAAAGACCAAAGCCAAGGAAAAGCAACCCAAACAGTGCGTATTATAGTGAGCATGCATGACGGGGCTAAATCCTGCTGCAGCCTAGCGCATCAAGATCTGAACTCTTCACCAGTACCACACCCTGAGCTGCGGACGTGTGGGCAGCAATACCCCACTGGTCCCTTCCCGTATAAAACAGCAGCGCGCGTGAGAGAGAGAGAGAGAGAGAGAGAGAGAGAGAGAGAGAGAGAGAGAGAGAGAGAGAGAGAGAGACACAGACAGAGACAGAGACAGACAGACAGATAGAGAGAGAGACAGACAGACAGACAGACAGACAGATAGAAAGAGAGACGGAGAGACAGAGAGAGACAGAGAGAAGAAGAAGAAGAAGAAGAAGAAGAAGAAGAAGAAGAAGAAGAAGAAGAAGAAGAAGAAGAAGAAGAAGAAGAGAAGAGAGAGAGAGAGAGAGAGAGAGAGAGAGAGAGAGAGAGAGAGAGAGAGAGAGAGAGAGAGACAGACAGACAGACAGACAGACAGACAGACAGACAGACAGACAGACAGACAGACAGAGAGACACAGAGAGAGACAGAGAGACAGAGACAGACAGACAGACAGAATGAGAGACGGAGAGACGGAGAGACAGAGACAGAGAGAGAGAGAGAAGAAGAAGAAGAAAGAAGAAGAAGAAGAAGAGAGGTAGAAAGAGAGGGAGAGAGGGAGAGAGAGACACAGAGACGGAGACAGAGACAGAGACAGACAGAGAGAGACAGACAGAGAAAGACAGAGACAGAGAGACAGTGACAGAAACAGAGACACACAGACACACAGACAGACACACAGACAGACAGACACACAGAAAGAGGAAGGAACGAAGACGAGAAGAGAGAGAAGAAGAAGAAAAAAAGTCATGTAGATCCCCGATGAGGGACAGACTCCATCCAATAGGTATAGGTACAAAGACACCCCCAAGCCTCCCAGCAGAGCATCCCATTTGCAGGCCACTAGTCCCCCCGCACAGACAGCAGACAGCAGCAGCAATAGTCTGTCAGTGACCGAAAGTGGTCCCAGGATCAATATTAGCACAGCGATCATCCTACACACACACACACACACACACACACACACACACACACACACTGCCGCCTCTCGCGAATCCTCCTAGGGGCCAGAAGAGTGTCGGGGAGGTCGATTGGCCGAGTGGACCTTCCACGGGTCCCCAGAGTGGCCAGTAATGAGAAGGACAAAAGCGACCACTGCAGGATGCTTCACGCATACATAAAGATCAAGCAAGAGTCGTGTTAGATAAAACGCGGGAGTAGATCGTGCAGTAGATCCAAAGCGGGAACAGGGATCAAAAAAATAAAATAATAAAAATATGGAACGTACAGGGACTGGGACGCTTGCAGACGTTCTGCTCTAAATGCCTTATTTTTCTTTTGTTCCACGTCACGTCTCGCTTCATATGGGTGACTGATGGCGTCATCAAGGGCGCGGACGGAATGAGTTATGGTCTGTGCAGAAACGTCTAGAGAGGCGCACCGCCACATGAAATATTTTCCTTTTTCGGATGTTGCAAAATAAAGCTGGACAAATATAAGGAATGCTCGTCGATTGGTAAATTGCAATCACTGCATATACACTGTAACTATATATACACTTCGGCTTTACTTTGGTGTGTTAACATTCGGATTCTGCTGGATTCTTGTAATCGGTAAGGGAACAAAGATTAAACAATGCTGTCTTTTAAGTCTGCTCAATATTAGCGTTCACAAAGACGAACACGAAGCGGTGTTCAGTTCTTAAAGGGCCTCCAAGCAAAGAAACGGGTGTCATATTGATAGCGGAGAGAGAGAGAGGGGGAAGTGGGGGGGGGACATTCGCAAGTCAAAATACAACAAAACAACAGCAACGACTACAACAAAACAGTGTGAAAGCAAGCACTTAGTGTCTGGCAAGAAGAGTGTCGGCGGGTATGTTAAAAATGTACATCATGAGCAATTTTGTCTTGCTCTTCATTGGTGAAAAACAAGTCAACATGACTAGACCTTGGGGAGCTCAAATTCGAAACGGGAAAGTACATAAAGACTGACTGAGCAAACATAAAGAGACTGCACATTGAACTATTTGCACATTTTCTGCATTTCAAGTCAAGCCAAATGATCTCTTCGCTTGAGTTGTTGTTATTATTGTTGATTGCTTTTATAGAGCGCTATATATTCTCCGTTCTCGAGCAGACACACTGCATTCTTATCGCAATGATTTTAAATAAGTAAGTAAACATGTTGCTTAACATCCACAGAAACTCGTGAGGTTTATTAGGATCAGGGCTTCAAAATGAGTGACTGTAGCTTTTCATAGCGCGTTTCGAATACCCTTTAAACTGTAGGGTTCTCCTTTAAACTGTAATGATTACATCCCAGGTTTACGACAAGCTCCAAGGATCACGCAAAAGCAGTAGCGGGAAGCATGAATCACAAGTTCACAGCCGAAGGAAATTCTCACGGGAAAAAAGGGATTCCATGCTCCCAGCATCACAGATGAATCTGAGGGGGAAAAGTACCAGCTATAAAGAGCAAAGTGCTGCTATGATCGGTATCGACCGGAGTTAGGTCAATAAAAACTGTCGTCTGTACCGAATACATAGCTGCTATTAGGATCAGACCGATACAACTAAATTCTTGTGATGATTTATTACTGTTGATATGGATCTTGCATATCGAGTGTACGGCTTGTTTGAGCTACTCCTGTTCAGTGGTTGGTACCTTAGTACACGCACGCGGGCGCGCAGGCGCGCAGGCGCGCGGGCGTGCGCGCACACACACACACACACACACACACACACACACACACACACACACACACACACACACACACACACACACACACACACACACAAACACACACACACACAACACACACACACACACACAAACACCACACAAACACACACACACACACACACACACACACACACACACACACACACACACACACACACGCACCACGCACCACCGACACACCACCACGCACGCACGCACGCACGCACGCACGCACGCACGCACCACACACACACACACACACACACACACACACACACACACACACACACACACACACACACTCACCACTAAAACGACTGCAATGCTTGTGTAATTATAATTATCGCAAAACTCGGTACTTTGTAGTTGGGACCTTTCAGGATTTCGCCTCATAATGCTGCATAATTATTTATTTTGTAAACTGCTATCAGCACTACAACTACTCCGTTCCTAATCTTAACCAGTTTTTATCTGATTCAGCTGAAGCATGCTGTGCTTGTTTGGCGCAGTCACAGATATAGGCTACTTCAGTACGCTAATCCTTTTTTCTTTTTCTTTTCTTTCTTTCTTGTCTTTAAAGCCAGGGCACGTCATCATCGTAATTTTTTCAAAGGCCAGTTGATTACTCGATATTATCATGCCTATAATATTCCTACAAGCGACAACAGATCAACCAAAAAAAAAAAAAAAAAATCATTCTCATTTTTCATCGTTTTTAACCGTTTAACTGTTCTTTAAGTGTCGTTTTGTGGCTTGACGAAAGGGATTTCCCCAAAATTTGCATATGATGTGTCCGTGTCATAATAATTAAGCGTTCCTGTGAACCTTTCTGTGTTTGGATCTTGTTTTAGAACGCTAGCAGTCATTCTGTTTCAGATTTTTGATCACACGCTAGCTTGCAGAACAGTAATCGCCTTCTTGCCGGTGTTGACTGAGTATAACTATGTCATTAAATCACTGACTGAGAGAGTGGTTGCCTTTTTGTTTTTATTAACTCAAGATATCAAAACAGAACTTGTTTGTTGGTTCTTGTTTGTTGGCACATCCATATGATCGTTGACTGGTCAATCAGGTCACTGATTGATTAATTGATTGGTTGATTCGTTCAGGACAACAATACACACTTATTAGCACTCTACACCGGTCTGTTGATTAATAGATCAGGCCATTGACTGATTAATTGATTGGTTGATTTATTCAGGGCAACAATACACACTTATTAGCACTTTACACAGGTCAACTGATTGGCCGATCAGGTCATTGATCGATTAATTGATCGGTTGATTAATTCAGGGCAACAGTACACACTTATTAGCACTCTACACCGTCTGTTGATTAATCGATCAGGCCATTGACTGATTAATTGATTGGTTGATTAATTCAGGGCAACAGTACACACTTATTAGCACTTTACACCGGTAAATTGATTGGTCGATCAAGTCATTGACTGATTAATTGATTGGTTGATTAATTCAGGGCGACAGTACACACTTAGCACTTTACACCGGTAAACTGATTGGTCGATCAGGTCATTAATTGATTAATTGATTGGTTGATTAATTCAGGGCAACAGTACACTCTTATTAGCACTTTGGACCACGTTTACCAGACTGCGAGCTTCCCGGAGCAGGTTTGAGTAAAAGAAACAGATAGAAAGCATGACAAATAAAAGCAATATTCGTATTGCCTAAGCTGCACAACACGAGCGTTCCTTCTAATCCCTTTGAAGGCACCCAGATTCAAAGAGCTATCATAACAAACCGCTTCGTCTGGCGGGGTGCTGGTTGGGGGGTTGGGGGTTGGTGGGGGGGTGGGGGGGAGGGGGGCCGGGGGAACTGAAGAGGTCTGGGACATTGGACTTCCAACCGGCCCGCAGGCACGAAACTGTGTTATCTTTCCTCTCCTTCATTGGGGAAAGCAGGGTGCTTATTAGGGATTTTTTGTAGCCGTTTGGACGAGAGGGACCCCCCTTGAATACACTGAGACAGAATCTCGGAGCGTAAGTCTCGGCAAACAGACGGCTTGGCAGTCCGGGGACTCAGCCCCGGTCTACCCCGCTCATTTGCCGGGGACAAAACTCACAAATAAACACTGGCGACGGCATGCAAGGAAAACACCAGATTATCAGCGGCGGGGGGACTGTTGAAAAGACTTTTGGCCACCCAGCAGAGGCGTCAGACGGAGAAAGGTCAGAATCAGAGAGTTGATGTAAAAGTGTCGCGACAGACGTTAAGACAGATTTGGACAATTTTTGCTGCTCTTGCCGCGGATTGAACATATAATTACTGCCTTTTCAAAGCCTGACAGTCTGGCAACGGCCGAGCCACCGCGTGAATGGACGATCGGCGGGTTTGGACAGCGCAGACCTCAAGACGAATGTCCCACAGGTCGTCTAGGGAAGTGCGAAATTTTCTTCTAAACTATGTTTTGCGGGCAGACTAAACCGGTTTGTTGGCTTCATTTAGTTGTCTATCCATTATCTGTACCCGCAGTGTACTAAGATCACTGCACGACTAGGCGCCCACATTGAGTAGTAGTTAAATGCTTACATCTTCATCAGTTTTGAAGAAAAGAAAAAAAATGAAAAAAGAGTTAGCATCCTGAGCATCGGTTCCAGTCTAATCTTGCACCCGCTAAGGACTCATATGAAGCTCATATTCACTCCAGGGTAAATGAAGCATATAAGTCATGCAGTTACTGCAGTGCGTTATCCACAAGAGGCATTTACTTGACCATTTGACTCTGTTCAGTTCAGTTCAGTTTTTATAGAACATTAGCATCCTTAGCATTGATTGACTGATAGATGATCGCTTATATAGCGCTATTCTCCGCTCTCTTGAGCAGACTCACTGCGCTCGCATGTGGTTCTACATGAGTGACTATAGCTTTTTATAGCGCATTTTTTGAATATCCACCGAAGCGGTGTACTTACAGCGCTGGCATGGCTAACGGTACGCTGGCTGCACTCGCTAATGACTCTTATATGATGCTAATATTCACTCGAGTTAAATGTAGGAGATAAGTCACACATTGTTGCTGCAAAACGTGACCCGCAAGAGGTAATTATTTGACCATTTGACTTTTTGTCTGTTTCCATTCTCTCTCTCTCTCTCTCTCTCTTCTCTCTCTCTCTCTCTCTCTCTCTCTCTCTCTCTCTCTCTCTCTCTCTCTCTTTGGTTTGTTTGTTTGTCAGTCGTGTTTAAAATGTACGAAGGACTATTGCATGCTTTGACGTAAAGAACGGAACATCCCGCTTAATAAGCGTTTAAAACAAATCTTACATATTTTTTGTAAGAAAAAGAAGAGCACCCGTTTAGCCTATCGACTTCTGCATAATACTCAGACTTGGCCTTTCCACACTGAAGTTTAATTTTCCGGTCCAGCACAAAGAAAGAGAAATGTCTCAAAGTGAGAGGCATGCTTGTTTTGTGAACCGGGAAGACCTTTTCTTTCAAATTGTAACTGTTATCCTTGGAAATTTCAGATCGGTTCATCTCAAACCGCTGTACGCTATTTTGGGCCTAGACCTCACATTTAAATGCCGGATGACGCTGTGCATGACTTCTATTATTTTGTTGCTTTGCGAGCTTTTTGTTAATGCGCATGCGTGAATGGAACATCACCAATACAAATTCCAGCGCACATTTTAATGTCACTGGCGAATAAACATCCTTGCATCCTTGTGCCTATGTATTCATGGACAGGCATGTCAACCAGAAGCAGTGCAATAACGAGACTGTCAGAAGGGTGAAGGACGTCAGGAAGGAAAGGACCCCCAAGAGAAATATTTCGGGGTGTTTTATTGTCCAGTCTGTTTGCCCGTCTGAAGATTGTTGGGATAATCTCGCATAAAACTGCAGCGTTCTTTACGAAATTTTACCCTTTTTTGTCTTTCTTTTTCCAGAACGTTGGTCTTTCCACTCTGTTTCATATTTTGTCTTTCAGTTCAAACCAGTTAGTGATTCGTTTTTAACGCCCTATAAACCATTTACTTACTTATTTATTTGTTTATTTGTTATTATTAACATTGTCGAGATCATCATCTGGAAATGAGCCCTAGGAGCTTCACAATGACAGTTATCCTATACTGTGCTATTCTCCACTTCTGATCAGCGCTACTGCGCTTTAGTCGTATGAGACTCTGAATGAGTGTAGATCATCATAGTAATGTACACAGCAAAAGGTGCGCTGTTTGGTGAAACTGCTGCCATTTCAGCGTACGTTATGTATATGTATACCTTCATACTACGCACCAGTTTACAGTGCCACTGTATCCGAAGCCTCGCCCTGATATAACTGTAATGGTTGACTGGGAGCTAAACACCAAGTTACTTACTTACTTACGTATCCGAAGCCGTACACGTAGGGTGCAAGAAAATCTGCTGTAATCTGCCACATGGACTTTTTGCAGAATGGTCGGAATCTTTTACGTGCTGCTGCGGTAACACGGGGGTGGAACGGATACCGAAATAAGAGTCGGCACAGAAAGTTGACTCTGGGGAAGAAAATGTTCTCGCCGTTCCTGCCTGGACTGAACCCGCGACCTTTCGACCGGCACGAGTCCGACGCTGTACCAGAGAACTATCCGCGCTCACAGTTACGTTCCAGCCAGAAAAAACAACGTAAGTGTTACACAAAAATACGCAAAAGTAGGAGCTGATGGACTAGAGCCAAAATAGTATTTATTGCACTGACGGTTTGGTCAAAATTAACCTTGGTAGCCCTTCTGATGCTCAAGGGAGGCAATCGTGCTGTGCCAGGGCCGGTTATTTCCTTTCTGTCTGGGACTGGTGTCCCGAAGGTCTCCCGGATGCTGAACCTGGAGAAGAAAAAAAGAAAAAAAAAAGCAGAAGAAGAAGGGGAAAAAAAGATCTAAATAGACCAATACAAATTCCGTGTGAACTTTCTTTTCTTGTGTGATCGTAAAATACTTGTTCATACTTATTCTGTCTAAGCCCAGGTCGTTATTCTTTGTGTTTGTTTGTTAAAAATTGTCGTGAAGAAAATACAAATCTGATTTTGTTTTATAAATCCAAACACATAAAAAGTCCAAAAGAACTCATGTCATAATAAATAAGCATTCTTTTGAACCTTTTATGTGTTTGGGTCTTGTTTTAGAACGCTAGCAGTCACTCCACTCTTGTTTTATATTTATTTAATAATTGAATTAAATTGTCTTCAGCTGTATAGCTGTTTGTATTAACC
Source organism: Alviniconcha marisindica (assembly GCA_018857735.1). Taxonomy (NCBI): domain Eukaryota; kingdom Metazoa; phylum Mollusca; class Gastropoda; family Provannidae; genus Alviniconcha; species Alviniconcha marisindica. The sequence continues at coordinate 490,062 of JABMCL010002787.1, forward strand.
AGCGTTTGCAAGGCCCAGAGGTTGAGCCATACTATATCGGTTGGGGGTAGGGTAGGGATGGGGACGGACACACACACACACACACACACACACACACACACACACACACACACACACACACACACACACACGCACGCACGCACGCACGCACGCACGCACGCACGCACGCACAGCACGCGCACACACACACACACACACACACACACACCAATGGTAGGCAGAGAGAGAGAGACAGAGAGACACAGAGAGACAGAGACAGAGAGACGGAGACAGAGACAGACAGAGACAGACAGAGACACAGACAGACAGACAGACAAACTGACAGAGACAGACAGGCAGAGACAGAGTGGGAGAGGTTGTCATTCTCACCTTCGCCTCTTCACCCTCAGGAGAGAAGAGACAATAATCCAGAGTGTTTTAGAAATGCCATCACGGAGAGGAAATTAAGAAATTGATTCCATTTTGCAGAGAAAGGACCTTCCGGGAAATGCCACCAATTACCCGGGCCATTGGGAAAATAAGGGAAACAAAAAGGGGTCTTCATGCGGCTTCAGAACCCTACGTGCGTGCTCTAGCTGGTATCCCACTGATGATCAATTCTGGAGGAACAGGATTACAAGCACTAAAACAAAAACGACTAACAAAAGAAACAACAAACAAACAACAAATGGCTAACAGAAAATCAGAAGAAGTCAGTGTGATATGATTCAACCGTCGTCAAATGTCTACTTGCTGGTCTGCTTCAAAACATGATACTTAGTTTCGTCCTTTAAAAAAAAAAAAAAAATCAGGGGAGGCGGAGTTTTTCAATTTAATTGTTTTTCCAGACTAATCAATGCATCAAGGCTGTTGTCGGTAAAGTCTCTGTTTCCACTTCGTTGAAGACGGTAACAGAAGAATGAAAAAATTTAACTAAACAAACAAGCAAATAAACAAACAAACAAAAATCGGCATCAACAACAAATTAATCTAAAGAAAGAAAAAAAAAGGGACTGCGATCACTTTCTAAAACAAGGTCGAAACACAAACAGGTCGAACACACACGCAGGTCATAACAAACAAACAACCAAATACAACAAAACAATTGTTAGGCATTACAAAAGATGTGCTACATTTGATTGAAAGCACCTTTTGTTCAAGCAATGAAGAGAAAAACAATAGTCACAAACAATTGGTAAAAATTAAATTCGATCTCGATGCTTTCATTTATTGGGGACATGCAAGCACCCTTTCTGAGAAAGTATTATGCACGTTCTTGTATTCTCCATTAAAACGTATTTCCCTCTCTGTCTTTTCTTCCTTCTTCCTTCTTCCTTTTCTTCCTCTCCGCCTTCCATCTCCCCTTCCGTGCCCATTCTATCTCTCCTCCCCCCCGCCCGCCTCTCCGACCCACTCTCTCTTCTCTTTTCCCCCCCCCCCCCCCCCCACCACCCCACACCCCTAGCTCTTTCTCCCTCTCCCTCACTCCTTATTCATCTCTGTCTGTCTGTCTGTCTGTCTGTCTGTCTGTCTGTCTGTCTGTCTGTCTGTCTGTCTGTCTGTCTGTCTGTCTGTCTGTCTGTCTGTCTGTCTGTCTGTCTGTCTGTCTGTCTGTCTGTCTCTCTCTCTCTCTCTCTCTCTCTCTCTCTCTCTCTCTCTCTCTCTCTCTCTCTCTCTCTCTCTCAATGAGGTGACAGGCTGGACCTCCGGCAGATACCTTGCTGACGGAAGATTTGTTGCACTAATTCACACCGCTTCTCATCACAAAGATAGATATCTTTCTCATAAAAATGGCCTTCGAGGTGTAACGATAGGACAACAGATAGTCTTTCTTTACTAGGAAATTGATAGTGTCATGTTGCGTTGTAAAGCGATATATGAGACAGAGACAGAGACAGAGAGAGCCCCCCTATCTCTCATGTTTTTTGGGGGAAGAAGAGGATGATAATGAATTGATGATAATATTTGTTATAGAAGGATAAAGATCCAAGCACTGATCGTGTGTTTTTTTCTGCTTCTTTTTTTCTACAAAACTGTCCCTGCATGATGATAAAACACAACACTCAGTACAGCAAAATAAAATGTGCATAAACGTGCCGGGATAAATATTTTAATATGAAGCATACTCACAGAAACCATTACTGAGAGAAAGTGAGAGGGGGAGAGAGGAGAGACAGAGAGGACGGGGCAGAGAGAGAGAGAGAGAGGGGGGGGGGACGGGAGAGAGAGAGAGGGGGGGGGGGACGGGAGAGAGAGAGAGAGACCGGGAGAGAGAGAGAGGAGTTGTACTGCAAGCACACATTTGGTTTTTCTTTCGAAGGTGTTCACGTGCTCTTCTGTGAGCTGCGGATCTTCGTTTAAATAATTATAATCATCACAGTCCGCCACAGGACTGGTGAAACCGTTTTCAATGGACGTTTATGGGCCATGATGAAAGTGACACCGGCAGGTCAACTGCAGCCAACAGAGTTACCTTCCGTATAACAATAATAATCACTAACGTACGATCATTGAAGAATCTCGTTTATTCGCTGATGGTACATTGCGATGAAAACTGAATGTAGCATTGTGTGCCAGAAGAAGAAGGAAGGAAAGAAGTAACAGGGCGACCACGAAGAAGAAGAAGAAGAAGAAGAACAAGAACAACAACAACAACTACAGCGAGAAGGAAGGTTCACCTCTTCACTGTCCCAACCCATACATTTTCTGAAATAATGCGTGTACGCCAAGGTCTGTAAATGGAAGAGTTTCCGGAGCTATAAAAAGCTCATTTTCAATAGGCTATACTGTTCATCACGTCTGATGCAAATCTAACTTCCTCCATGCTTTTCTGCCCGGAATATGGTACTGATCGATCTATACACGACAGTGAAGGGTTAAATGGGAACAAAAATACAACTTGGGAAAAAAAGCGGGTAAAAAAACAAACAACAACAAAATAATGTTTATATGAGTATTTTACTGCCGGCACGAGATCTATGAATTTCTTATTTTGTGAAATTATCATATTCATGACTTCGAAAGTGAACTGTTGTAATTCCATCCACTCCGGATGCCCTCAAGTACCTTCTAAACAGACCTCCGAAGGTTCAAAGCAAAGCAGCTCGTCTCATCTTGAAAGCTTCTAGGACAAACTAGGACTTGATCTGATCTGTGTTTGCGTGTGTGCGTGCGTGCGTGCGTGCGTGTGTGTGTGTGTGTGCGTGCGTGTGTGTGTGTGTGTGTGTGTGTGTGTGTGTGTGTGTGTGTGTGTGGTGTGTGTGTGTGTGTGTGTGTGGTGGTGTGTGGTTGTGTGTGTGTGTGTGTGTGTGTGTGTGTGTGTGTGTGTGTGTGTGTGTGTGTGTGTGTGTGTGTGTGTGTGTGTGTGTGTGATGTATCTCTGTGTGTTTGTGTCTGTGTCTGTTGTGTGCCTGTGTGTGCGCGCATTCATGTTAGCTTGTTATGAATATGTCTAAAAAAAAATTTTTTTAAAAACTCAGTTGGCAAATATTTGCCCAAATATATTGTTATAACACTCTTGAACACATTTCCAAAAGACATCATATTTTTTCTGTCAGCCTCTTCAGATCATCACTAAAACCTCACCGTTACGCAGCATGACACTGATTGGGGAGTGCTTCAGTTTGGAGAAAACAAAACACATAAGAGAAGACTACTATTATAATACATAACTGCCCCTCGATGGGTTTGACCACAACAGCTTGAGCGGTTCGCCATATGGAGATACTGTTTACACTCACGAGGGCACTGAGATGGACACAAGGCGATTCTTTTTCTGTACTATAATTATAACTCTTTGGCATAACTACGGAATTATCATGGAATGACTCTCTCCCTGCTCCTGTGGATTCAACCCTCTACCTATATCGTACACTCTTCAGGAGAGAAAAAAACACCCCCCAAAAAACCCGTACGCCTCAGTCACTAATGGGGCAGGAAAAGCATACGCCTAATTAAGCATGGTGTCTACCAGAAACAGAAAAAAGATCCATTACACTCACACTCACACCCACAGCATTGTGCTTAAGCGCGGAGAGGGATGGGAGGGGAGGGTGGGGGTGGAGAAAGAAAAAAGCCACTTGTCAAAATGAGTTTACGTCTGGTAGCTCAGCTGACGACCAATGATTTGAAACGTGTTTGACAGACGCATGTGCAGGCTTCAATCTCCGCGGGAAGATCCTTTGCTTCCACTTGTCTGCAAACTTATGATGGCTGTTTGAGATTCTTCTCAAAGATGATGGTTGGGATGAGGAGGTCGAGACTTTCGTCTTGCTTGGCTGGCAGTGTGTGAGGTATGCTTTCGCACTGATTTATGCCTGACTGGGCGGGTTCATGTGCTCTTTCCTCAGTTTCTTCTTCCTCGCACGGCAAAACCACAGGAACGAGGTCCGTATGCTGACGAAGGAAAAACTTTGAGTGTTACCAACTAATTCCGGCACCATCAAAATGAAAACGTACCTTGAATTTTGGTATGGACAATAAACATCAATCAAAAATATGCTATCTAATTAAAATACTGAAGAATTGGTGGTTGTTGTTGTTGTTGTTGTTGTTGTTGTTGCTTTCGCTTCCTCTGTTTTGTGCATTGTGTGCTTTCCCATTCTGTACAATAAGCACGATAACTCAATATGAACTTGTCAAATTATTATGCGCTGCATACACCAATTGGCAATGCTGTGATTCATTCAGATAAGCAGTCAGAGGATTAATCAGTCAATCAGACAATTAGCCACAATCAGTCAGTCAAACGCATACAGTCAGTCAGACACAGCCAGCTAATCGGCCAATCAGTTATTAAAGTTAATAACAGCATTCATTCTCAAGACAGTAAAAGTTTTCAGAGAAGTTGGAATATCTGCTGGCATAAAGCCAAGGCCATCACACCATCGATCGGTGAGAGTCGAGAGAAGTGGAGAAAAAGGCACAGGCAAGCGGGCGACACGAAGAGTCATTGTCAATCGAACTTTGGAACTGCTCCAACGGGCGTCATTGACAGGGGAACTTTTGAGGGACCGTGGGCGCAGATTCACTGACAGCGGAAACTTCTGATAGAATGTGGTCCCAGATTCCCTGACTGGGAAAACTTCTCAGAGACGGGTCCCAGATTCCCTGACTGGGAAAACTTCTCAGAGACTGGTCGCAGATTGCCTTCCTGGGGACACTTCTGGGAGACTGTGCTTGCAGCTTTACTGTCGAAAAAATTCTGAGAGACTGGGCGATGTATCACTAACAGGGACGGTTTTCCGAGAGGTTCACTGACAGGGGAAATGTCTGAGAGACTGTGGGCGCAGCGTCTACTGACAGGGGAAATGTCTGAGAGACTGTCGTCGCAGCATCACTAACAGGGGAAAATGTTGCAAGGCTGTGGGCGCAGCTTCGCTGACGGGAACATTCTGAACGACTGGGCGCAGCATCACTAACAGAGAAAATTTTCCGAGACTGTGGTGGCAGCTTTACTGACAGGGGGAGGTTGTGGTCGCAGCTTCACTGACAGCACTCACAAGAACTGTCAACTGAACTTTGGAACTGCTCCAACAGGCGTCACTAGCAGGGACAAGTTCTCAGAGACTGTGGTGGCAGCTTCACTGACAGGGGGAATATCTGACAGACTGTGGTGGCAGCATCACTAACAGGGGAAACATTTCAGAGGCTGTGGTCGCAGCTTCACTGGCGGGAAAATTCTGAGCGACTGGGCGCAGCATCACTAACAGGGAAAACGTCGCAAGAACTGTGGTCGCAGCTTCACTGACAGCACTCACAAAAATTGTCAGTTGAACTTTGGTACTGCTCCAACAGGCGTCACTAGCAGGGAAAAGTTCTCAGAGACTGTGCTTGCAGCTTTACTGTCTGAAAAATTCTGATAGACTTGGCGCAGCATCACTAATAGGGACGGTTTTCCGAGAGGTTCACTGATAGGGGACATGTCTGAGAGACTGTCGTCGCATCATCACTAACAGAGGAAAATGTTGCGAGGCTGCGGACGTAGCTTCGCTGACGGGAACATTCTGAGCGACTGGGCGAAGCATCACTAATAGGAGCTTCACTGTCAGGGGGAATGTCTGAGAGACTGTGGTTGCAGCTTCACTGACAGGGGAAACTTCTCACAGGCTGTGGGCGCAGCATCAATAACAGGAGGAATTTCTCAGCGACTGGGCGCAGCATCACTAACAGGGAAAACTTCTGAGAGACTGTGGTCGCAGCTTCGTTGACAGAGGGAATGTCTGAGAGACTGTGGTCGCAGCATCACTAACAGGGGAAACTTCTCAGAGGCTGTGGTCGCAGCATCACTAACAGGGGAAACTTCTCAGAGGCTGTGGTCGCAGCATCACTAACAGGGGAAACTTCTCAGAGGCTGTGGTCGCAGCTTCACTGACGGGGAAATTCTGAGCGACTGGGCGCAGCATCACTAACAGGGAACATTTCTCAGAAACTGTGGTCGCTGCTTCACTGACAGCACTCACAAGAATTGTCAGTCGAACTTTGGAACTGTTCCAGCATGTGTCACTGGCAGGGGAAACGTCTGAGAGACTGTGGGCGCAGATTCCCTGACTTGGAAAACTTCTCAGAGACTGGTCGCAGATTTCCTGACTGGGAAAACTTCTCAGAGACTGGTCGCAGATTCCCTGACTGGGAAAACTCAGAAACTGGTTGCAGAGTCCCTGACTGGGGACACATCTAAGAGACTGTGGTCACCGCTTCACTGATAGGGGAAACTTCTTAGAAATGTGGTCGCAGCTTCACTGATGGGAAAATGTCTGAGAGACTGCGGATGCAGCTTCACTGAGAGGGGAAAGCTGGGAGACTGTGGTCGCAGCTTCACTGAGAGAGGGAAGCTTAATTATTAGAGACTGTGGTCTCCGCTTCACTGAGAGAGGGAAGCTTAATTATTAGAGACTGTGGTCTCCGCTTCACTGAGAGAGGGAAGCTTAATTATTAGAGACTGTGGTCTCCGCTTCACTGAGAGAGGGAAGCTTAATTATTAGAGACTGTGGTCGCAGCTTCACTGAGAGAGGGAAGCTTAATTATTAGAGACTGTGGTCTCCGCTTCACTGAGAGAGGGAAGCTTAATTATTAGAGACTGTGGTCGCCGCTTCACTGAGAGAGGGAAGCTTAATTATTAGAGACTGTGGTCTCCGCTTCACTGAGAGAGGGAAGCTTAATTATTAGAGACTGTGGTCTCCGCTTCACTGAGAGAGGGAAGCTTAATTATTAGAGACTGTGGTCGTCAGCTTCACTGAGAGAGGGAAGCTTAATTATTAGAGACTGTGGTTCTCCGCTGTTCACTGAGAGAGGGAAGCTTAATTATTAGAGACTGTGGTCGCAGCTTCGCTGAGAGGGGAACTTAATTATTAGAGACTGTGGTCGCAGCTTCACTGAGAGAGAGAAGCTTAATTATTAGAGACTGTGGTCGCAGCTTCGCTGAGAGGGGAACAATTCTGGGAGACTGTGGTCGCAGCTTCACTGAGAGGGAAAACAGCTTCACTGATTGGGGAAACTTCTCAGGCTGTGGTCACAGCTTCACTGACTGCGGACACTTAATTCTCAGAGACTGTGGTTGCAACCTCACTAACGGAAACTTCTCAGAGACTGCAATGGTCGCAGCTTCACTAACTGGGGACACTAATTCTAAAACACCGTGGTCAAAATATAGAGCCCGGCTGAACTTTCCTGAATAGTTAAGATATCAGCTTGAATGGAAATGAACTAGCAACAGTATTGAGTAAATGGAAATTGAACTATGAAAACAGGATTAGAAAATAATGTATCAGATTATATATGTATATAACTTTGAGTTCAGCCAAAACATTATGTTGAAAATTGTAGGCTATTCAGTGTTAGATGTATTAAACAAACTATACCAGAATTTCAACATCCTTGCATTTTGCTTCAGTTTCTCTCGGATATCTTCCATTTCACCCAGCTCCTTACACGGTGGGGTTGTAACTTTCACATCTAACAGCAATTTAAAAAAATCAAAGCTATGATTTTGAGACTATATTAAACAATTACGCTCAAAAGGATTGGGTGCGCCCATTTTTGAAGTTCTACTTGTATATCTAGTGACAAATTAAGTTGCTGATATTTTCTTAACATGGAAACAACCCTGCCGGCAAGTGAAAACTAACTTGTGTGCCTTTTAAAACGTGTAATTATCACTGAATTTTACCCCCAAACTTTCATAAATTTAAAAAGCAACAGAACTTTCCTTCGTGAAAATAGAACTTCAGCAATTTTATGATCTCCTCCCTCAAATATATCATAAATTCGGTTTTACTAAAATTAACATCAACACCCAAAACTTCGCTTTGAATATGCCTAGTGCTCTCCGCAAATCTTCAGGATATTCAGCCTATACAGTTTTCACTTTTCATTTATCATCGTTTACCTTTCAGTCTGTGGCTTTCAAAAAAGAATAAGAAAAGAACCAAAAAAAAGGTGATTTGCGCCAAAACTGTGCGCACGTTTTGTGTTCTCCTACTAAAACCAGCGTTCTTTGTAACCTGTTGTGTGTTTGAATCTTATGTACTCCAAGGTTGGATCTTAGGTGCTTTAGGTGTGTTTTTGTCTGGCTGCCGTAGGCAATACTATCGACACTGTTTACAGATGAGAAGCAACCGGACACAGCTAGACAACACATACATCGATCCCTTCCATAGCATATACCAAGAATCCGCATGACTTCTGGTGTTGATTTTTGACAGCCGAAGTTAAAGACAGGGCCTGTGTTTTCCGACACCGGAGGCTACCAACCAACCCCTCCCAGTCCTGCCCCCCTCCCCCCTATTCCCTGACCCCCCTCCCCGAAGAAATTCTGCTAGCTGCCGGCATAACAATTAAGCATGTGCTGAGCTTCATTAGCGGCCAAGGCTGGGTAAAGGATCGTGTACATTTGAAAAGAATGTCGAGGCGCAAATTAACGCTCACGGCATAAAGCACTCTCTGAGGCTTAATGGCTGCTGCCTGTCTTTGACTTTGTAATGGTTTCGCCATGTTGCCCGTGTTTGGTGCGGCGTCGTTGTGAGTTTGTGTGTGTGGTACGCATGTGCGTGCTTGCAAGTGTGTATGTGTGTGTGTGTGTGTGTGTGTGTGTGTGTGTGTGTGTGTGTGTGTGTGTGTGTGTGTGTGTGTGTGTGTGGTGTGAGAGAGAGAGAGTTTGTTGTGTGTGTGTGTTGTGTGTGTGTGTGTGTGTGTGTGTGTGTGTGTGGGTGTGTGTGTGGTGTATCTGTGTGTATGTATGTGTGTGTGTGTGTGTGTGTGTGTGTGTGTGTGTGTGTGATGTGTGCGTGCGTGAGGAATGTGACAGAGTGTGTGTGTGTGTGTGTGTGTGTGTGTGTGTGTGTGTGTGTGTGTGTGTGTGTGTGTGTGTGGTGTGTGTGCGTGCGTGCGTGCGTGCGCGCGCGCGCGCGCGTCCGTATTGGTAGACCTATGTAGATATGCATATACGTGTCTGTCTGTCTGTCTGCTTGAATGCACGCGTGTGCGTCTCAGTGTGTGTGTGCAGGTCTGCACATGCACTTACGACTCCTTCAGCCCAAACTGATTTCACACTGCCCCGAGGAAAAGACCGTACTCTGATGCATTGCTCAGGTCCATGTAGGCTCGCACCGTACGATAAACGCTTTGCTGTCTGTGGGGCTAACCTCTTAGTCCGGCTGTGAGCACCGGCTGTTTATTATATATGCTAGCTGTAGGCTAATTGGCTAGCCTTGTCATGGAGCGTGTGATAGCTTGTAACGTTCAGCTTGGGTTGCTTTACAAACAGCATGATTGATAATCATCATCGTCGTTTTCTTTGTTGACGCATTTATTTATTTTTTCGTTTTTTTTTTTTTTTTTCGTCGTCATCGTCGTAGACATCGCTGTTTTTTGTGGTGGTTTTTTTTCTTCTTTTTTGTTTGTTTTTGTTTTTGTTATGGTTGGTTTTTTGTTTGGTTTTTCGGGTTTAAACAACATTTTATTCATTTATCGTAATCATAATTTCAACAAATAAATACAGGAAACACAAAAGCAGTATGCTTATTTGAGTGTTACCTATAGAAAAGGTTTTGTTTTCTCCATAATTTCGTGAGAAGAGAGCATAAACTGTGTAAATGTTAGGAAAGCAAGCACGCACGCGCGCGCTCGCGTACACACACACACACACACACACACACACACACACACACACACACACACACACACACACACACACACACACACACACACACACACACACGGACGCACAGAGACATACTGACACAGTACACATTTTGAGTCGACCTTTTGACAAGTCAGTGCTGATTGGCATGCAGCTTGCATTGCATGCTTAATGCCACTCGCGATTCTCTCGCCGAAACAGAAACTGCTGTAATATTCTGCGACGTGTTTTAAACGTGATTTCAGCCCGAGGACCAAAAATCAGAGGACATGTCACACGCTGCGATTTCAACCGCAAGACAAAATCGCTTCTTGGAAAGCATCGTGTGGCTTAGGCTTTAGACTAAAGCATCTAGCTATAGTTCATCAGCGAGAAAGGCCAGTCTTAAGTTCGAGGCAGACAAGTTCGAAGCCTCAAGGGAAGAAGACACAGGGGTCGGGAGGTGGGGAGGGTTGTGGAGCAACTTCCCTTCAACCATCCTCATCGGCGCAAACCTTCGCATGTCTAAAATGCACACTCCAAGACTCGCTTTCCGGCATCAAGCTCCTTCCAAACTCTGCCAGAATTGGTTACGCCACTGAAGGGGCACGACTGCTTATCTCCACGGATCTGTCCACTCACCGATGCTGTCAGCGCCCTCCGAAAGTTTTGGTCTGCTAATAATTAAGACTGTGGAAGCAACATATTCAGAGCTCAGGAGCTGTGTGAAAGTCGAGGTGGCCGTCCTTGGCTCCCTGTCCCTAATAGTCCTTATAGTTTCTGTGGACGTAAAGCACCATGACAGAAGAAGTCGACTTCATAGCTCAGGAGCTGTGTGAAGTCGAGTTGGCCGTCCTGGGCTCCCCGTCCCTAATAAGCTTTATGGTTTCTGTTGCCGTAAAGCAACATTAAACGAAGCAACATACAGCGTCGAAGCTAGTTATACCCACGTAAACATGAGACGAGTCCGACCCCGGGTACAAAAAGGATAACTCCGCCCCGATTCGAACGAATTTTTGGAGGGATGGCGTAATCAGTGTGGACGGTTATAAACGATACGCGTGATATAAACTGAGTTGTCCGTTACGAACTTACTGCCATTCGAGCACTAACGAAAAACTGTTCGTTAAGTGAAAGTTTTTCGAGACCTATGGCGTAATCAATTAGGACAGTGGCTGGAGGAAGGCTGTCGTAAAGCAATGCTTCGATTTTGCACCAGTAGCTCTTCGGAGACATCTCGGCGTTAAACAAGATTATCAAACTAACAAAATGATGGTCGTGATGGAAGTGGAAGAGGCCACCTTCAGCCTTCCCATGATCGGTAGTAGACGTTTTTGTTGTAATAGTCGCTGTTAGTTTTATCGTTGTTGTCATCGAAGCAGCAGCAGCAGCAGCAGCAGCAGCAGTAGTAGTAACAGTAGTAGTAGTAGCAGTAGCAGTAGCAGCAGTAGCAGCAGCAGCAGTAGTAGCAGTGTTATTAACATTAGCAACCGTGACATCAACACCAGAAGAAGAACAAACAAAAAACAGCAGAAGTAAAGCCTTGGTCTTGAGGAGAAAGAGACGGGGAGAGTGTGTGTGTGTGTGTGTGTGTTTGTGTGTGTGTGTGTGTGTGTGTGTGTGTGTGTGTGTGTGTGTGTGTGTGTGTGTGTGTGTGTGTGTGTGTGTGTGTGTGTGTGTGTGTGTGTGTGTGTGTGTGTGTGTGTGTGTGTGTGTGTGTGTGTGTGAGAGAGAGAGAGAGAGAGAGAGAGAGAGAGAGAGAGAGAAGAGAGCAGAGACGAGACAGAAGAGAGAGAGAGAGAGACGAGCAGAGAGACAGACGAGACAGACAGACGAGACAGAGGACAGGACAGACAGACAGACAGAGACAGAAGACAGACAGAGCAGAGACAGAGACAGACAGACAGACAGACAGACAGACAGAGACAGACAGACGGACAGAGACAGAACAGACAGATAGACAGCAGACATGAGAGACAGAGGAAAGGAGAGAGAGAGGATCAGGTTTAGACATAGACGCTAAGAAGAACTAGATCAGAGGCGAGAGAGACAGACAGACAGACAGACAGACAGACAGTGAGAGAGACACAGAGTGAAAGGAGAGAGAAGGATCAGGTTTAACATAGGCTAATAGAGAACTACGATCCGTCGAGCTCTTGCACAGGTCTGCAGCCAACTTTGGGGCAGAAGGGAACTTTTTGAGTGACATATAGCACCAGGCTATTTAATTAGAGAGACGAGATGCTTCCGCCTAAAGTCACCTACTTCACACGCCAACGTCTTCCATCTCTCCGCCTTTAGCGTCAGAAGGGGTGCAGTTTCGGAGAGAATTTCAGATTGAATAATTGAACTCTATCCTTAAATCTTTCGGATGCTTTAATTGAGATTCCATTTTTACTGATACGGAAGCACAAATCAAAAATCGAGCACTGTGCTCCATTTCAACGGATAGGGATACGGAACGAAAAAGGAAAATTTCGAACAAGAGGAAACAAAGTCGTGTAGAGTTCATTTCCACGAAGACGGATACGGAAAAAGAATCTGGTCAGGAATGAACACCCCCCCCCCCCCCCCCAACCCCGTGCCCCCTCCTTTTTTTTTCTTTTTTTTTTTTAATGGGTGAGGCAAGCTGGGCGTGATTGACACCGTTGCTGTAGATATTTCAGTTTAGCCTATTGGTTTGTACTGATAGACTGACAACTTGGAGAGTTCTGCACCCACGATATCCTATTATGCAATGCAGGCAACAACTAGACTCCTCAGAGGCAAATGTTAAAGGGGAATTAATTAGCCATGCAGAGAAGTATCGCGGGCCCCATCGACTGGAATGGAACAAAAACAGACCCCGCCCCGTCCAACTGTGATACATTGTTTTAAGAACAAGATCTTGTGTGTGTGTGTGGTTGTGTGTGTGTGTGTGTGTGTGTGTGTGTGTGTGTGGTGGTGCGTGCGTGCGTGCGTGCTGCGTCGTGCGTGCGTGCGTGCGTGCGTGGTGGTGCGTGCGGTGGGTGTGTGGTGTGTGTGTGTGTGTGTGTGTGTGTGTGTGTGTGGTGTGTGTGTGGTGTGTGTGTGTGTGTGTGTGTGTGTGTGTGTGTGTGGTGTGTGTGTGTGTGTGTGCGTGGTGTGTGTGTGCTGTGTGTGTGTGTGTGTGTGTGTGTGTGTGGTGTGGTGTGTGTGTGTGTGGTGTGTGTGTGTGTGTGTGTGTGTGTGTGTGTGTGTGGTTGTGTGTGTGTGTGTGTGTGTGTGTGTGTGTGTGTGTGTGTGTGTGTGTGTGTGTGTGTGTGTGTGTGTGGTGTGTGTGGTGTGTGTGTGTGGTGTGTGTGTGTGTGTGTTGGTGTGTGTGCGTGGTGTGCGTGGTGCGTGCGTGCGTGCGTGCGTGCGTGCGTGCGTGCGTGCGTGCGTGCTGGTGTGTGTGTGTGTGTGTGTGGTGTGTGTGTGTGTGTGTGTGTGTGTGTGTGTGTGTGTGTGTGTGTGTGTGTGTGTGTGTGTGTGTGTGTGTGCTAGAATGCAGTTGTATGTTTAAAGAGGGCAGTAATGAAACTTCTTTTCTTTCTTGTTTCAGTTGTCAGTGTTTTATTCAGACGATTCTCTCTCTATCCATGTGCGCTGCTTTGGATTTGGATTTGCAGTTGTTGTTTTTTGTATTTTATTTGTATGTGTGTGTGTGTGTTTTTTTTTCTTCCTTTTTCGTACGTCATACCCTACACCAGATCTTATTTTATCCGTGGAACACTTTTAAAAAGGCACACAAAAGACCATTTGTGTTCAAAGAAAAAAACTAAAACCTGCAGCTAAAAACAAAAAACAAAAAAACCAAAAAACCAGAGGGCGGGTTGAGCTCGGCTGATTCCATTCTCTCTTGTGAGTTGACAATCACTTAGTGCGCAGTTCGGCAGTTTCATGCTCTTATGTCCGGAACATTTGGGAAATATTCTAGGCTGATCCACGCGGCTAGTCGGATCAGCTGCCGGCGTAATAGTCTCTGTCTGGGGACACAAGCTGAATTTCTAGTGACGAAGATCAAAGCAAATTAAGAGTCACCGAAACGAAAAGGTCTGAACATTAGTTCTCCTTTATAGGCACACAAACGACTGGCTCAGATTCAGCTTTAAACGGCTCAGATCCAGCGTTAAAACTGGGCGATTTAGAGAATTTTATCTTGCACATTTGGGTTGTTGTTGTTGTTGTCGTTGTCGTTTTTGTTCTTCTTGTTCTTGTTCGTGTTCGTGTTCTTCTTGTTCTTGTTCTTCTTCTCTCGCCCTGATATAACTGTAATGGTTGAATGGACGTAAAAAAAACAAGTTACTTACTTACTTACTTACTTTCTTCATCTTCTTCTTCTTCTTCTTCTTGTTCTTCTTCTTCTTCTTCTTCTTCTTCTTCTTGTTCTTCTTCTTCTTCTTCATTCTTCTTCTTCTAGCACGTTTGCGTGAACTGTTTCTGACATTGTTATAATTAATTAATTATTAAGACTCATTATCAGTACCACCAGCAATAGGAGTAGTAAGAGTAGCAGTAGCAGTAGCAATAGTAGTAGTAGCAGCAGCAGCAGCAGCAGCAGCAGCAGCAGTAGTAGTAGTAGTAGTAGTAGTAGTAGTAGTAGTAGTAGTAGTAGTAGTTGTGGTTGTTGTTGTTATTGTAGCAGTTGTAGTAATAGTAGTAGCAGCAGCAGTATTAGTGGTAGTAGTAGTTGTTGTTGTAGTACCAGTATTATTATTAGCAGAGCAGCAGCAGCAGCTCTCTCTCTCACTCTCTCTGTCTCTCAATCTCTCACTCTATCTGTCTGTTTGTCTGTCTGTCTGTCTGTCTGTCTGTCTGTCTCTGTTTCCTTCTATGTCTATGT
>JABMCL010002787.1:530000-532500 GCA_018857735.1 Alviniconcha marisindica
TGAAAATTGAATCTTCCTTACTCCAAAAGAGGTAAAATGAATGCAATACGATTCAGTAATACTTTATTAATCCTTAAAATGGAAATTAGAAAGAAAATAAACGTCCTTGAAACCTACACACAATATATGTAACTGCATGAGCCATCACGGAAAACAGAGATGAGTGCAATCTACAAGAAGTAAAAACCCAAACAATCGATTAAATAGGAATTTGTTTTCACTGGAAACCACAATGCAATGGGTTCATCCCCATCCCAATCTTTTTTTTCTGGAGGGGGGCGGGCTTTTATTAGCCTACTTCTTCTTTTTAAAATTCAGTTTAAGTACTTTGGCAGTGAATTTGATATTCAGCATTCTTCAGTCTCAGTTCATTGAAAAAGGTTTCAAGAAAACCGAAAATGTTGAACACAGTGTGGTGTTACTGTTGTTTTTAATTCCGCTACATTAATTTTATATCTAATTATTAAAATGTAATTTCACTTGCAAGCTTAAGCCGCTACGAATAAGCTTTATTTTCTAATTTTCACTTTTCTGTCTGTCTGTCTGTCTGTCTGTCTGTCTGCCCGTGTATCTGTCTGTCTGTCTGTCTGTCTGTCTGTCTGTCTGTCTCTGTCTCTCTGTCTCTCTCTCTGTCTGTCTGTCTGTCTGTCTGTCTGTCTGTCTGTCTGTCTGTCTGTCTCTCTCTCTCTCTCTCTCTCTCTCTCTCTCTCTCTCTCTCTCTCTCTCTCTCTCTCTCTCTCTCTCTCTCTCTCTCCCCTCGCCCCCCGCAGCCCCCTCTCTTTCTCTCGATATCCTGTTAAGGGAGAGTCCAGCTGAAAGCTTGAAGGTAGCGTAAGGTGAGAATTTGAGAAGAAGCTATCGGTGGAGCTTTCTTTAATGGTTATGGGCCCCACAGTGCCGGATCTGGCTGGCGATCAAAAACAAAACCGGACCTTTTAAGATTCAGTTCCTTTGCCTCTCTCTCCTCCGGGTCGATGCGTTCCCATTTTTCGGGGGCTTCACATTGCACTGTCTTTAAGCACAAAGAATTGAATCGGACCTGGAAATTAAAGGCCTTTTACTCCCAAGTGGGTTCCCTCTGAAAGGAATAGCTTTCTTCTTCCTTCTTTTATTCTCTCTTAGTTTTCGTTTTATTTTGTTTTGTTGTTTTGTTTTCGTTTTTGTTGGTGAAAAGAAAGAAAAAACGGCAGAGGGTATCGTTTAGCTGCTGGTTACGAAGCACACGGGACGCTGGATCTAACTCATCAAGGGTTAGAGTTAAGGTTGCAGGTCTCTATAACAGTATAAGAGTGCCAATTCTTGGGTGCAGATTGACCCAGGTCCCTTACCAGGATACTGACAGGGGGGGGGGGTGAGGGGGGGGGAGAGAGAGGGGGAGGGGGGGGGGGAGAGGGGGGGGGGGGGTGGAGAGAAGGGGGGAGAGAGAGAGAGAGAGAGAGGGGAGAGAGACAAAAACAACACACACACACACACACACACACACACACACACACACACACACACACCACACAAAACACACACACACACAACCACACAGATAACTGAGGAGACAGACAGACAGACAGACAGACAGACAGACAGACAGACAGACAGACAGACAGACAGACAGACAGACAGACAGACAGACAGACAGACAGACAGACAGACAGACAGACAGACTGACAGACAGACAGAGACAGAGACAGAGGTAATAACTCTCCTACTTTTTGTGGACGTAGGATGGTCAGTTAGACAGATAGACAAATTGCACACACATACACACACACACACACACACACACACACAACAACACACACACACACACACACACACACACACACACACACACACACACACACACACACACACACACACACACACACACACTAATACGGACAACAGTTGTTTTAAGGATTCCTAGGTCTTCCCAACTACTCAGGGTCGCCTTAGCACAACGCATCTAGTTACAGGCAGCAATGATCTCGTAGAGTATACACACTACCACAGATATACGGCACAGTCCACAAGGCTGCTTGAAATAAATGCATAAATCAATCAGTCAATAAAGCTGTAATGATAATAATAATAATAATAATAATAATAATAATAATAATAAAGCGCTGTTCTCTAACCAGAGTTAAACTCACTGCGCTGTAGACACATCTTATGACAAAAAACACATTAACATACATTTCAAACAAACATGATCTGAAACACTGTTGTCTGCCATTATCGCCTGTCAAACACTGAATAAGCATGTCAACACACACACACCCCAACACACACACACACACACACACACACACACACACACACACACACACACACACACACACACACACAGGGGACAAAAAGAGAGAAAAGAGGAGGGGAGAGAGAGAGAGAGAGAGAGAGAGAGAGAGAGAGAGAGAGAGAGAGAGAGAGAGAGAGATGGTATCGACGAGGAACTTACACTCTGAGTCAGTCCACTGAGACACGTAGTGCTCAGCTGATGCATCACGAGCAAAAAGAAAACAAACAC
>JABMCL010002787.1:540000-542500 GCA_018857735.1 Alviniconcha marisindica
CTTGTGAAAGTTGAGGACAGTTTTGATTTATTAGAAACCTTATTGGGTTAAAGTCGCACCAAGTCTTAAAGTGACTGGACGTTATCCTAGACTGCAGTCGTTTTCAGTTCAACATAACTTGTTTTTCTTAAAGGAAAGGTTACCCGATTTACGACGTATGTAGGCTGCAGGACATCGACTGACATTTATACTAAGTTTCTTTTTCAGAATTGAATAGAATATTCTGCTTCTTCTGCTAGTGATGGAGTTGGAAGAACAGGAGCGAAAGACGTGAAATGTGTGTGGCACAAACAACTGAAAATCAAGAAAACAGAAGGGTTTCAGTGAAAGACCTGAAAGACTAGGAGTTGATTAATCAATACCTGGGCAAGGAAGAAGAGAAAATCAAAAGCAGTTCAACAGTGGAAGAATGCAGTGACATTAAGTTAATTCTTCGACAAATCTGATACCATTCTCGGGAACTCTCTCTCCGACACTTACTTCCATTTACAATCAGACTTTGTCCCCTTTCCTCCACTACATCTCAATAGCTGTTCTTTCTATTCTGGTCATGTCTGCCTTGTAGGTTACTGCCCACACCTATTTTAGACATATTGTCGAGACTGGTTGCTCGTCAGTTTTCATTAATTGTTTGTGGCTATTGGCAGGTGCGTATATAGTCCACTTGGCCTTCTCACTTACTCGTTTTAAATGTAAAACGAACTGTGAAAGGTGGTAGATGTTAGAGACTTTTTATTAACTTAAAGGACAATGTCGCTTGGTGTTCGTTACAGAACAACGATTTCTGAGGGGTTTTTTAAACCTGTTTTTAAAACTTTATATATCTGTATATATCAGGTATGCAGATTGGTTGCAGGAGTTTGAAGTGGGTTAAGGGAGGGAGTTGTTGGAGAGGGGTCCAATTATACACATCAGCTTATTAATACTCAGTCATGACATGAATGACAGTGATTTTAAACCCCGAAGTAGTACGCAACCCGACCTCACCAAACAGGACCACTGACCTCATTCCTCACAGCAGGTAAACCGCCATTGTAAATTTGTGTGAAGAAAACTAGTTGCTGCATTTTGTCCTTTAGGAATCAAGATAAGCTGGCCCAGTTGTGTCCAGAACAATGAAAATATGCTGGTCCGATTAGTGTTCTCCAATTCAGACAAATCTTTCAAATGTGAAAATTGATTTTAGAGAAGTTTAGGCTATATACACAAAGCTGTACCTGAAATGAAATGGCAATGAAAATGAAGAAGACATTCGCATTCAGTCAAGCAGTTATTGCGAAAAGATAGTTGTGGTGAAATATTAATGCGGATTCAAATCATATATGTTGAAAATGTTTCATCGGCCCTCTCTCCACCCACCCAACCCATTTTCTCTCTCTGTCTCTGTCCCTGTCTCCGTCTCTCTCTGTTTCTGTCTGTCTGTCTGTCTGTCTGTCTGTGTCTGTGTCTCTGTCTCTCTCTGTCTCTCTGTGTCTCTCTGTGTGTCTGTCTCTCTCTCTCTCTCTCTCTCTCTCTCTCTCTCTCTCTCTCTCTCATCTCCCATCTCCTCTCTCTCACACACTCATCACATCACACACACACACACACACACACACACACACACACACACATACACACACACACACACATTCAATTCTGGGTAGATCACCTTAAACGAGAGACAGACACAGAGACAGAGATAGACCACAGAAAGACACAGACAGTGAGACAGACAGAGATGAAGTCCGCACATCGCGCGCCGAAAAGTCTTGCGACTACATTTTGTTGCACAGAGCACAGTTAAAGCGCTATTATATTATAGACTGCATGTCCACGATCCACAGCCATAGCACTGACCAATATATCATCGGTACAACTTACGGTGTTATACAGTATAGACTGTTCACGAACCACAACCATAGCATTGGCAAACCTATCATCGGTACAGTTAAGGCGTTGTATATTACAGACTGCATTGTTCACGACCAGCAACCATAGTACTGACCAATCTACCATCGGTATTTATGGTAATATTTTGGTGACTTATAGTTCTGCCTATCTTACTTTGCTGCCTCTAGTAACCAATCTATCATCGGTACTTATGGTACTATTTTGGTGACCTATCGGTCTGTCTCTCTTACTTTGCTGCCTCTATTGACCAGTCTATCATCGGTACTCATGGTAATATTTTAGTGACCTATCGGTCTGTCTCCCTTGCTTTGCTGCCTCTATTGACCAATCTACCATCGGTACTAATGGTAATATTTTAGTGACCTATCGGTCTGTCTCCCTTACTTTGCTGCCTCTATTGACCAATCTACCATCGGTACTTATGGTAATATTTTGGTGACCTATAGTTCTGTCTCTCTTACTTTGCTGCCTCTATTGACCAATCTATCATCGGTATTTCATGGTAATATTTTAGTGACCTATAGGTCGGTCTCTCTTACTTTGCTGCCTCTATTGACCAATTACCTTTCGGTACCTATGGAGAGGGGGTAGGGTCTAGGGTGTGCTTTTT
>JABMCL010002787.1:552500-555000 GCA_018857735.1 Alviniconcha marisindica
GTAGAGAGAGAGACAGACAGAGACAGAGAGAGAGAGACAGACAGACAGAGACAGAGAGAGACAGAGACAGAGAGACAGAGACAGAGAACTCGAAAACTTTAAGAGAGAGAGAGAGAGAGAGAGAGAGAGAGAGAGAGAGAGAGAGAGAGAGAGAGAGAGAAGCAGACAGGCTTATTTATACCGCACATAATACAGGAAGTGCAAAGGTATATCATTAAGGTAATTTGCCCTTTATCTCTCCGCACCCTTCTTGTCAAACGCTCGCCCTTTCAAACGGTGCACGTGACTCCCGAGCATCAAGACACCTTGGCACCACATAAAACGACACTCTATCAGACCACCCCACCCGAGAATCAACACACCCCTCCCATTACTGGCAAGTTCGCGATACTCCGGTAAACAATTTTCCCGCCCAGTAAAAATATGCATCGGAGTCCAGGGTCCTTATGAAACGGTCGTCAGTCGATATGGCGAGTGATAATTAAACCGCCCCCTATGGTCCGTGGCTCGTCGTAATACCGATCACGACCGATAACTCGAGTTTGCGTCTTGGGCATTCTGCTGGGCCCTTTTGTCCTTTAAGAAAGCGAAATATCACAGTGGAAGAAGTTGGGGGCGGAGGCGGGGGAAGATGTGTGTGTGTGTGTGTGTGTGTGTGTGTGTGTGTGTGTGAGGGTGGGGAGGGGGGGGGGGGGGCGGGAATGCAATGGAACGCCAACCGTTTGAGTGATTTTTTGGTCGGGGTTGTCGAGTAAAAATGTGTCGGTGTTTACCTTTTTTTTCGTGTCTACATAGTCACCATAGTTTTGTGCCTCGTAAATGGAGGATCTGTTTGGGGTGGCTATGTTGTTGAAGTGTCGCTTTACGTCCACAGAAACCCTAGGTTTATTAGGGACGGGAGCCCAGGACGTCCACCTCGACTTTCACACAACTCCTTGGGGTGGCTATCTAAATTAGACTACTGTCATACTTAGATATGTACAGTAATCTAGAGTTGTCGACTAATTCAGGCTGTAAAATTCGTTCTTGTAATTGCAATTACTACTACTACTACTACTACTACTACTACTACTACTACTACTACTACTACTACTACTGCTACTACTACTACGACCACCACCACCACCCTCGAGTGTTTCAATAACATAAAAGGGAAATCCAAAAAGAAAAAGAAAAAGGAAGAAGGACAGAAAATAAAGATTTATTGATGGGTTCGGAAAGTTATATGTAATGAAAACCCACAGCTTTTCGTATGGACAGTTTAAAGCATAATATCTGCTGCATTCGTCCGAAAACTGAACACCGCAGCCAGAAACTACGATCCATTTGGATAAAATAAAGCAAAACACAATCCCATTCCATTCCATTGACGACCAAACAAAAACTGCTCGCGCCAGGAAACATCAAATCCCACTTGCTGCGTCTGGGCGTCACGATGTTATGAACATGGCCGGCGTAATTTCATTCATTTAGTGTACGAACAAATCTGGTGGAAGGATGTTCAGACTGAGGGCGCAATAGACTGTTACAGATCACCGCGTAGATCGTTGTAGATTGTCGGTTAATAACTTACTGCGACTAGGCCTATGGGATACATGATCACCTGTGACAAATGATAACGGAGACAAATTGTCAGTTTGGGCAGTAATTTCACATCATCGTCAAAGACTAATATGCATGGCACCTATGTGTAAGAGTTCGAAATGTTCCGAGTCTCTGTCTCTGTCTGTCGCTCTTCTTCCGTCTCTGTCTCTGACTGTTTCAGTATCTTAGGTGCGTACATGGCCGTGCTTGTTTCTCTGTCTCTGTCTCTCTGTCTCTGTCTGTCTGTCTGTCTGTCTGTCTGTCTGTCTGTCTGTCTGTCTGTCTCTCTCTCTCTCTCTCTCTCTCTCTCTCTCTCTCTCCCCCCCCCCCCCACCCCTTCTTCCCTCTCCCCTCTCTTTCTTTCAACAATTCAATTATCTGTACATAAACATCGCTTTAACTTGACTCACGATCAGTAGGCTACTGCTTCGGCCATAGAAGTGACTGAGTGCACAGTTAAGCGAAACTCAAGTGTCTGGGAATTAAAGAGTATAGACATTCACGTATATTAATTACACAGTCCCACACCCGACCCTACTAAGATAGCGCCGCTGATGCAAGTGGCCGCGCAGCAATTCCATCCGAAGTTACAGTTCCGTCATGCACTCAGCGGAATCACCGTGTAGCACGTGCCCATAATACAGTGTTAGCCCCTTTCGCGTTATCGGGGCCCTGCGGTGGCTCGTACGTACGCTCTGGAACATCATAAGTGATGTCTCTGTTGTTGGTGTTCTAAGTGACCTTTCCCTTGCGCACCCAACCACCTCGTCTTCGTTTCCCGAACCAATAAAAGGAGTTTGTGTATATATATAAAGTATTCTATAGTGTTATCGCCTGGAGTTGCGGTGTGGCTGATTTGTAAAGGTCTTGCCATACGGAGCCGAGGGACGAAAGTCGTCTCTGCCGTTTCAGGGGA
>JABMCL010002787.1:557500-565000 GCA_018857735.1 Alviniconcha marisindica
ATATATATATATATCGCTCTCCTGGCGTATCATTGCTCCGGTCATGTCGCATGTTGCAGATGCCACAGATCGGTGTTGGAGAGTGACGTACGCTCACCTTCCTCCATCTTCAGGACAGGTTAATGCCGCTACGCTCCGACGCCGACCGTACCCCTGTGACCCGCTGCGGAGTTGCCTAGCTGCCATTCGTCTGTCATCGCGTTTCGTCCCGCCAAACTATTCTGTTACCTAGCCGTACCTTTAATTACCTCCACTCTCCCAGACCTGGAATAGCACCCCTCCCCACCTAGCCCTCCTTCCAGCCCATCCGCCCCCGCACCCTGTGTGTGTGTGAGTGTGTGTGTGTGTGTGTGTGTGTGTGTGTGTGTGTGTGGTTGTGTGTGTGTGTGTGTGTGTGTGTGTGTGTGTGTGTGTTGTGTGTGTGTGTGTGTGTGTGTGTGTGTGTGTGTGTGTGTGTGTGTGTGTGTGTGTGTGCTGCATGAGTGTGTGTGTGTGGTGTGTGTGTGTGTGTGGTGTGGTGTTGTGTGCGGGGTGTGTGCGTGTGTGTTTTGTGTGTGTGTGTGTGTGCGTGTGCGTGTGTGTGTGTGTGTGTTGTGGGGTGTGTGTGTGTGTGTGTGTGTGTGTGTGTGTGTGTGTGTGTTGTGTGTGTGTGTGTGTGTGTGGTGTGAGTCATGGAGTGGGGTGTGTGTGTTGTGTGTGTGTGCTCACAGTCTGTGTGTGTGTGTAGATTGTGTGTGTGTGTGTGTCGTGTGTGTGTGGCTAAATGGTGTGTGTGTGTTTTGTGTGTGGGGTGTGTGTGTGTGTGTGTGTGTGTGTGTGTGTGTGTGTGTGTGTGTGTGTGTGTGTGTGTGTGTGTGTGTGTGTGTGTGTGTGTGTGTGTGTGTGTGTGGTGTGTGTGTGTGTGTGTGTGTGTGGTGTGTGTGTGTGTGTGTGTGTGTGTGTGTGTGTGTGTGTGTGTGTGTGTGTGTGTGTGTGTGTGTGTGTGTGTTACAGACAGACAGACACAGAAATAGAGCAGATGGGACAGGTATTCTTACTTAGTCTGGCCACAATCTAGTAGATTCCCTGCTCGTCAACAGCATCTTGATCCTCAGGGCAGACTTCCAAAAATAAGCTAATAGCAATAAATCTCCGCGCGATTTAAGGAGCCAGACAGGGCAACAACGTAAGATTATTTTGCCCTTGTGCGTCTTTCACTGATGTCTTCTGGCCTCTGTGTGATGAAGATACTTAGAATGGTCGTAAAGGAGCAACACAAGATATTGGTACACGCCTCATTTTCTATTGTACCGGCACATATGTCACGTTCGGTATGTTCGGGAGAGATGATGAAGTGTACTCTCTCTCTCTCTCTCTCTCTCTCTCTCTCTCTCTCTCTCTCTCTCCCCCCCCTCTCTCTCTCTCGCTCTCTGTGCGCGTGCGTGCGTGCGTGCGTGCGTGCGTGCGTGCGTGCGTATCATTTACATCTGTTTGACCCATTGCGTTTGTGGCGATTGTGTATTTTGTCATTGTTTTTATTTATTAACCCCCTTCACTGCCCCAGCCTGTAAAATGTTCATGCTGAAAGATGCACGGACGCGCCTGCAAACAGTATATTTTCCGGTCCTATAACATCTACTTCCAGTGCTATGCGTTTCCAGGAAAATCCTTCCACATTTCGCACTTTCATTGGTCGTTTTTAAATGGCATCATGGCAGTGAAGGGGTTAATTTGAATACTTGAGAGATGAGGCCGAAACTCCTCACAGTAACAACTGTAGCGCTATTCTCTGCGTCGCGCTCTAGTCACAGTCGTATATGTGACTCTCAGTGAGTCACTATAGACTGTAATACTGATCCATGGAAGTAGGTACAGCGCTCTTTGTTTGTTACATGGCTGAGGCCACTTTGAACTGCTCAGTGCCATAACGGCGCAAGTTCTGTGTACACCATGCGACCGTGCACCAGTTTACAGCTATTGCTGTAACGCGGGGGTGGAACGGATACCGAAATAAGTGTCAGCACAGAAAGTTGACCCTGGAGAATAAGTTTCTCCCGCCGCTTCTGCCTGGATATTGTGACTCGATCTGTTCCGCATAGCAGTTGGGACAGCAATTGCGTGGTACGGTATATAGTTGCTGCGCAGTGCCGGCCGGACGGACACTGCCTTAATAGATGATTTCCGGAAATAACAGGCGAAGATAATTTGACAGTGTTTTCTTACTCCGGGAGAGTGAAGTCCCTGAATGGAGGTGGCAGCAGAGAAGAGCCGATCTGCGACACTTTGATATCTTCAGGCATAGACCTATTATAATTTATACTAGACTACCAGCTGGGGGAACCTACTATCCGATCTGCACGTTCCCGCGAGCAGTGAGTGTTTGATCGGCATTTCTTATGCCTTTTCTGCCTTTTGTTTACGGGTATCCGTAATCTTCCCCATGCGCTCACTGTAACCCCAACAAAAGCGTGCCTACTCTGCGCTACACCCGCAGGCATATACAGGTCCATGCTCGAGTGCAGTCCCCTGGATTTCCGAAGATCGTCTATTAACATTCTGTCGTTCTGGCGGCGGTCCACGGCAGCCTTGGTCTTCCGGGTTGGCGGCTGTTTCGAGGTTTCACTCTTCTGTCCCCCTTTTCCCACTCGTCCCCGTCCCTAGTAGGCCTGCTCGCCTCCGTGGACGTTAAGCAACATTATTCCCTATAGGTCTGCCTGGACTCGACCCTGAGACCTTTCGATCACGAGTCCGTCGCCGTACCACTGAGCTATCCCTGCTCCTCATTGTAAATGGTCTTAATGATAATAATAAATTAATAATTGTAAAGCGCTATGAGCTCCTGTGAGATGGGGCGCTTTATAAATGTAGGTTAATATTATTATAAGTATTATTAGTCTAACATTTTCATGGGTCAGATATTTGCACGTGCATCCCGAATGCTCGAATGCATCATATAATATTATATTCTTCGCGCGCAGTTATACTCATATACGCATGCATCAAAGTATGGATGCCTGTATCGAACTCAAACTCGAATCACTGGTTTACACAGTCATCTTTCCTCCAACCACTGCCACAGCGGGTCTCCGAAAATTGTCACCTAAAGGAAAATGATGTGTTCCGTGCTCAAACAGCAATAGGTTTGCAACAGACAACTCAGATCGTATCAGGCGTTTCTTTTATAACCGCCCACATTGTTTACGCCATCACAAATAAAAACAAAGTCGTTTAAATCGAAACGGAACTCTTCTCCTTCTCTCTCTCTCTCTCTCTCTCTCTCTCTCTCTCTCTCTCTCTCTCTCTCTCTCTCTCTCTCTCTCTCTCTCTCTCTCTCTCTTCTTCTTCTCTTTCTTCTTCTCTTCTTCTTCTTCTTCTCTCTCTCTCTCTCTCTCTCCTCTCTCCTCTCTCTCTCTCTCTCTCTCTCTCTCTCTCTCTCTCTCTCTCTCTCCCTCCCTCTCTCTCTCTCCCTACCTCCCTCTCTCTCTCTCTCTCTCTCTCTCTTTGCATTTTTTCTTTTTCTTTATCCGGGGCGGATATCCCTCATGTTTACGTGCGTGCTTCGGCGCTATTTAGTGCCCAAACCTTTCGGGGGGCGCTGACAGCGTCTGTGGACAGATGCTCGGAGATAAGATCGATTGCCTCTTCCAGTAGTGGCGTAACCAATTCTGGCAGAGCCTTAAGGAAGGAGCCGGAAAGCGAGGCATCGAGAGTGTATCGAACCTTCACACATGCATCAAAAATACAAATTACATGCCTGCATCGATCATACACACGCTGACCAAACATGCACGTATGCATCGAACACTGTACAGCCCCGATGCTGACAGAAGAGAACTCGCGGAATATCTGAATAGATCTTAGGTATGTCGGAGGATTTAGAACGTGTCAGTATATCGGCTGCTATAGTCAAACGGGGTCCAGACTCTGACAGCTGGGCACAACAGTCAGACCAGTTGATAGGCTATTAACATCTCGCCGAGAGAAAGAAAGAACCTCCCACTCAGTGACGTATAGCTCCGACACGTTTATAAATACACGCATACGTGTTGCAGTCAGGAGCTGCGTGAAAGTCGAGGTGGCCGTCCTGGGCTTTCCGTCCTAATGGGCCTTACGGTTTCCGTGGACGTAAATCAAAATTGAACCATACACATGCACTGGCCACAGTTTGTCCCTAATATGTCAACCCGACATCCAAGGACACTAAGCTCCACATCATCATCATCATCATCATCATCGTTGCCGTATGGCTGGGAGCCGGTGTGGCCTAGCGGTGAGGCGTTAGGCTGGTAAGCAGAGGGACCTCGGTTCGAATCTGCTTCGGCTCTCCTTTCACTTGAAAAGTTTGTGGTCTGTGGATTCTGTCTTGTGACTTTGTCCCTCACAATTATGAAACATTAAAATGGCTCTCATCTCTGCCCATCTTAATGCAGAAGTCATTCTGGTGGTGACAGTGTAGCGAGAGGTGTATAATCTCCCCCCACCCTCCCCTCCCCCGCTGCCTCCATACCTTCTTCCCCCATTCTCCCTGTCCCTAATAAGACTTATGATTTCGGTGTGGACGTTGAGCACCATGTTTACTTACTTGCCGTATGGTCTGACAAAGTGAGAGGGCGCCACGACCCGGGAGGCGCCCACGGGTTTGACAGAAGAAACCGTCTGACTACTTCGGAGTTTTATTTTCCCTAACAGCTATTGCTTCGGCAAAGACTGTTGTTTCCTATGTCGTTAGTTAGACAACGCACTTTACAGCTACTTACTTACTACTTACAGCTAGCTACAAACGCGTCCATCACCTATAGAGAGGTCACACGTGTTGACAGGGAAGATGTTATCATTATAGGTCTTTAGTGCGCATGCCCACCCATATCAAATTGTCGTCTGCTAATGGCTAACAACAGAGAGTCGAGTTAAGGGCGATAGAGACTATACTTGCCGTTACCGTAACATTTTCCAGAACTTACCGTTACGTCAACAACGTGAAACGTTTTGGAAGAAAGTGCTCCCCTCACACACACACACACACACACACACACACACACACACACACACACACACACACACACACACACACACACACACACACACACACACACACGCGCCGCCGCGCGCGCATCCCCCCCCCCCCACACACACACACACACAAACACAAACTGCGATCGATTTTATGAAGGAGACTGGTGCCCCTGCAAAGCCGGGTATGTTTTGTCGCTGATTCAGATGATTGATTGCTTTACAAGAAAGCGCAGCTATCGCTTACTATTCGTTGCAAAATCAAGAAACGAGAGGCTTTTTCTCCTCGCAAAATGTTCTATCAAGTCAAGTGATTCGTTCATCGACGACAGAAAGCAAATCATTCAGAGTTTTCGGAGTATCGAGAGTGAGGTCGAAGGGTGTGTTTCGTCTGCGTGTTCTGATTGGCTAATCGATTCTGTAGCTGGTAGTTGGGCGACACGTTAATAATCGGGGTGCTTAGGGTTTCAGGTTAGTGGAATGTCGGAGTCGGGCCTACTAGGCTGTTTCTCAGCACGGGACTGTCAAAATAAATGTCATTAAGTGATCAAGGCCCATAATTATGTATGATGATGATGAGCAAAGAAAATTAAAGGCGGATAGCCCCCAAACCCGATCTCATAGAATACTTAAGTCCCGCTCTCCTCCCGCATGCACTACGAGTCGTCAATAACCTCAGAAATAACTATCGACTTGTGTTTATTCTTAGATCGGCAAAGTCCCTTGTTTTACCAACACTGCAACGCCAGTCAGTGACGTCAAAAGCTCGAAAATGATTGGACACCCGCGTGACAACAACAGCAATGCCATGCCGTTTCAGGTTCAAAGTTCGTTCCAAGTGTAGCAGCTGTCAGTGACCCAGTGACCGCCTATTTTCCGTTTGAGATTATTTTTATTTTTTTGGTCTCCTCTTCGCTGTCTCTGTTGATTATGTCTTGATGTGTGAATCAACTTTTTTTATAATAATAAGAACAAGAACAAGAACAAGAACAAAAACAAGGAAAAGAAGAAGAAGAAGAAGATAATGATATGTAAGAGAGGGTTAGTACACGGATGGTAGTGGTAGTGGTGGTGGTAGTGGCGCAACCCGACTGTCTACCTACGCTTGTGCGCATGCCTCAAGCGTAACGGAGCCGAAGTAGCACAGATCGCCACCTAAACACCTGCCCCTTCACACAGAAGAGTCACTTGAGAAGGTTCATCCAGTGACATACTTTACAAATCAGTCTTTAGCGGCATCACTGGTCAAGTAGTTGTTATGCTCGTAAAACTGACAACAAAGACGCACTCGGCGGCAGCTGGGGCCTTAACTATGAATCGGGCCTAAAGCGGTAGGCCGGCCTAAATCTCAAGGCTACTGACAATGGTCCCAAAATGGTAACCATGGACCGGGACTACACCAAAGTCCGGGCCGAACCTCGGGCCTAAACAGCCGATATTTAGGCTAGCGATTTCGCTGGACTAAAGGTCGTAGGCCCGGGACTATGACTGCCTTTAGCCTTGTTATGCTTGGAAAGTTGGTTTTTCTTGTTGTTTTTTTTAGTTTTTGTTGTTGCTGTTGTTGCGTCTTTACGTCTGAATCCAGCGGCTTCTTTCTCTTTTAATTTTTTCTTTCTTTTCTTTCGTTTACTTCGTCAAATGAGTACTAGATGTTCGTCGGCCAAAGCTCTTTCATTTTGGAGGAAAGAAAGGTCGCACTCGCCGAGCAACGCAGGCATAATGACTGATTAATGTGATCGTACGATTTAATGTTTGCAAATTATTATGAGAGCAAGTTTGCTTGACGTCTTACATTATCACTTGATTTATTTTCTTGTTATTTAAATTCATCTGCACAGCGTACGCTACCTGATTTCACAGTGCCCACTCGCCTTTCTGACAAGTTCAAAATGGCAGACGCAGCAGACGATGCTACGGTTACTCGATTCAGTAAATGCCAAGAAGAATACTCCATCGAAGATGTCGATAGATTAGCGTTTTTACGAATAATGACCTCGTCGAGATCGCTTGGGTGTTGCAGAAGTAAAACATGGCGAATCACATCCAGAATCGGGGCCTGCCAGGCATGCCTTCACCTAATGTTTATGTTTACCGATGTTTGCGCGTGCGAAATACGTCGCAGGGAAGTGAACGAAGCGTGTCGGTGCGCATGCCCAGATGGGATTGCCCCGTCTAAAGTTAGCACAAGCGATGACGCGTGTGATGACCACTTTCTTATCAGCGCGAAGTCAGAGACTCTGTTGTCTCGACCATTGTCCGCGTCCATGTATACGAACTTTGCCTAACTCAAAGTCTCGGACTCTAAAGTCAGGGACTTTGGTTTAGGTCTGGCCTACCGTAGTCCCGATTCATAGTTAAGGCCCCTGGTTACTTCAGTCAGTTGCTCCGCTACGGTCCACCATTTTGATTTCGGATGAATTCGATAGGGTTGCATCGTAAAGCTAAAACAGCAATAAAATCAACAAAAGCAACCCAAATTACAATCTCATACAAGCATACGATGCTAATCTA
>JABMCL010002787.1:572500-582500 GCA_018857735.1 Alviniconcha marisindica
AGGGTTCCACCGGGGGAAGGACACACAAAGGAACATTGACATTAAACATACTCGTCGCCCCTGCCGAGACGGAACAGACTGAAGTTGTGGTAAGGGATACCTATTGATATTCACGACTTCCTCTTTCCTGCCCTTTTCTAGGCGCGGTTGAACAAACTTGTTCAAAGTTCCTTTCAGTCAAACTGGTAAACATTTTGTTTCGCGACGTTTAAATCCACTGTTTTGTAAGCAAAAAGTTTGGTTTTTCTCCCCGTGTAGCACGAAATGTCCAATTACCCACAGCTATCGTAGCAAAATCGTCCCCTCTTCAGACTTGAAGTGTGGACAAAGATTGCCGGAGTTGAGCTGTTTGCAAGCTATGGGCGGACAAGGCAAGAGGCGAGTTTTAAAATGACAGGGGCACATGCTGGAAATATCTTTCTGTTATGTGGAGAATCTGACGGGTTCCTTCTAGTCTTGTAAGTGCAATGAATGCGTGGAGTGTATTGACGAGGGTGTTAGACTAGCTGCCATATATGCTTGCCCAGCACTACCTGTAGTTCGGTGTTTGCAACATGTCCAGCGGTGACTTGAATTTTGCTGTTAGGTGGATTAAGGGTGAAAGCTGGGTTCTAAAAGTATGTGATGTATTTGTTTGGGTGAGCAGCGAAATAGAGACAGACACAGAGAGATAGATAGAGAGACACAGAGAGACAGAGACACGGAGAGACGCAGAGAGAGAGAGAGGGAGAGACAGACAGACAGACACAGACAGAGAGCCAGAGAGTCACAGAAAGAGACCGTGAGATAGAGACAGAGAGAGACACAGAGAGAGACGGAGACAGAGAGACAGACAAAGACAGAGACAGAGAGAGATCGGACACACACAGAGACAGAGAGAGACAGAGACAGAAGGGGGGGGGAGGACGGGGGGGGGGGGGCAGACAGAGAGAGAGAGAGAGGTAGACAGACATAGACATGGTGAGAGAGGAGAGAGAGACAGCCAGAGACAGAAATGGAGTGTGCATGAACAGCTAACGTTACTTGACATGTTCGCTTAATTATGCCAACAAAGCCATTTCAAACAAGCATTGCGCTTTGTGACATTACACCCATGCGCCGTAAAAGGCTTAACTCAAATAGGCCTATAGACAATTAAGTCACAGAAAACCTTCAAACTGGTCTACACAGTTAAAAGTCACGGAAATCCAACACCATCAAAAACCGGAGGAAAACGAACTTTGAATCGAACCTATAGTAACCGAGACAAGCGACAGTTTGACTACAGCTTGGCACGTTTTTGACACGGACCGGGCTCAGCCCAAGAGAACTTTTTTTTCTTCCCCATTTGCATGTGCTCGAATGTCGAGTGATCTTTTTCTGGCCACCATGTGAGTCGACGGCAGCGCCGCTATACCGATAAGAGGTGCGAATGTCCCAATTATCCTGAGCGGTATAACTGGACTTGATCCCTTTACAAAGTTTCTTGCAACTATCCCTTCCTCCTGATCTGTCGCATGTGTGTGTGTGTGTGTGTGTGTGTGTGTGTGTGTGTGTGTGTGTGTGTGTGTGTGTGTGTGTGTGTGTGTGTGTGTGTGTGTGTGTGTGTGTGTGTTGTGTGTGTTTGTGTGTGTGTGTGATGTGTGTGTGTGTGTGTGTGTTGTGTGGTGTGTGTGTGTGTGTGTGTGTGTGTGTGTGTGTGTGTGTGTGTGTGTGTGTGTGTGTGTGTGTGTGTGTGTGTGTCTGTGTGTGTGTTTGTGAGTGTGTGTTGTGTGTGTGTGTGTGTGTGTGTGCGTGCGTGCGTGCGGCGTGCGTGTGTGGGTGTGGGTGTGGGTGTGCTATCACGTGAAGTGCGGACGTCAGAAAGGATGTCAACGAGTACTATAATTATTTCAACGGTTAAGAAGAACATAAATTATGTAGGCTATGTGTCGGCCGTATTCGTGTTTTCAAGTCCAGCACGACACACTCAAACACCTGACATGGGCATCTCCACAAACCCTCACCTCCTCCGAATCGGCCAACCCTTCTACGCAATCTCAGCCACGGTAAAAACAATACTTTAAGAGGGAGATGAGGTACACCTCAGCATTAATTATATTCAGCAAATATACTGCATCCGGTACATCAGTGTTGAAACCAACGGACTCTAAACTATTCTGACAGGCGGTAGAAAAAACCGAGTTAATTAGTTCAGCGCCTATTACAAGCCGTGAAGGTCTTTACATGTAGGCTCAATCAGAGCGAAGCGAGATGATAACTGACGCATAAAAGAATAAATTAAATTAAAACTCCGCTAATTGTAATA
This sequence comes from Alviniconcha marisindica, assembly GCA_018857735.1. Taxonomy (NCBI): domain Eukaryota; kingdom Metazoa; phylum Mollusca; class Gastropoda; family Provannidae; genus Alviniconcha; species Alviniconcha marisindica. Next base: position 574,788 of record JABMCL010002787.1, read on the forward strand.
GGATAACTGAAAACATGTGCACATTTTTACTGTCGACCCAGCCTCCCCCCCACCCCCTCTGTCTGTCTGTCTGTCTGTCTGTCTCTGTCTCTGTCTCTGTCTGTCTCTGTCTCTCTCTGTCTCTCTGTCTCTGTCTCTGTCTCTCTGTCTCTCTGTCTCTGTCTCTGTCTCTCTCTCTCTCTCTCTCTCTCTCTCTCTCTCTCTCTCTCTCTCTCTCTCTCTCTCTCTCTCTCTCTCCCAGTGTGAAATGGTAAAAGTATGCAGAACAATGTACACCGTCCATCAAATCGTCGAAGATAGTGCTGAAGTGTAATATACGTTCACCCCCTCCCCCACCACCACCCCCCAATTCCCTCCTTGTGTATGGGTCGGTGGCCTTCACAATAAACCATGTGTCAGTGTCAGTGTCAGTGTCAGTGTCAGTGTCAGTGTTCCAGTCTCTCTCTCTCTCTTCTCTCTCTCTCTCCTCTCTCTCTCTCTCTCTCTCTCTCTCTCTCTCTCTCTCTCTCTCTCTCCCTCTCTCTCTCTCCTAAAAAAATGTTTGAAATGGGTCTTACTTTGCCTTATTATTGCTCTGTTCGTATGATGTGATGTTTTAGACAGAAATTAGTTTTGTTTTGTTTTTAAGTCGTTTTTTTCTCTCTAGCGTATTTAATGGAATTCTTGTTTTAATGTTTGAGTGTTGCTGTGTTTGTCATCAGCGACAGATTTGTAAAAAAGCCGACACGTGCTTAAATCTTTATCCCTGTGTAATAAAGTATTATCTTATCTTATCTTATCTTATCTCTTCTCTCTCTCTCTCTCTCCTCTCTCTCTCTCTCTCTCTCTCTCTCTCTCTCTCTCTCTCTCTCTCTCTCTCTCTCTCTCTCTCTCTCTCTCTCTCTCTCTCTCTCTCTCTCACGCAACACACTTTAAACAAACAATGATCAATGAAAACTATATATGCTGGCCTGCCTGCATGGTGTTTACTGAAACCGGATAAATAGCCTATACAGTTTTATTTATTTTTCTGTTGTTTCAAAAAGGGGCTTACCTGAACATAAGTGCATGTTTTCTTTTGTCCTGTTAGAATCAGCGTTCTTTTTTTTTAAACCTTGTGTGTGTGTGTGTGTGTGTGTGTGTGTGTGTGTGTGTGTGTGTGTGTGTGTGTGTGTGTGTGTGTGTGTGTGTGTGTGTGTGTGTGTGTTCGGATCATATTTTGAGAACGCTAGCAATCAACTTTGTTCCAGATTGGTTGAATTAATTTCGAATATTTCTTCCAGAGCGAAGCAAACATCACCAAATCAGTTGTAAGAAGGCTGAAATCTCTGTCCATAGCAAGCATCACTATAATTATTTGAAGAGGATTGGGAAAAAATAAAGTAATAGACCGGGAAAGCAGAACCTATGAAGACATAACTCTTGACAACAGACAAAGCATGCAAGTCTACATGCTGACCTACTCTTTCATGCATCTAAAAGGAAACTTGTGTGTGTGTGTGTGTGTGTGTGTGTGTGTGTGTGTGTGTGTGTGTGTGTGTGTGTGTGTGTGTGTGTGTGTGTGTGTGTGTGTGTGTGTGTGTGTGTGTGTGTGTGTGTGTGTGTGTGCGTGTGTGTGTGCTTTGTCATAATTGTATGACAAATCAATACGTTGTGTGAATTTAACTGGGTATGAAATGCATGTGCGTGCATAAACCTCCATATGACAAATATCTGGTGAATAATTTATGTTCTTGGATACGTATCTTTATGTGAGTAGAAACATGCGTGGCTTGAGGTCCGTATATGGGTTATTGTTGTTATTATCTTGATTTGAGGCTGTTTTCATATTGCCCATATCTTCTTAATTCAGTACTTGTAATATCATTCTAATGTCAAAACTGAATAGATTGTCAATAACAGAAACGAGAAAAACCAAAACAAAAAAGGAACGTGTGATAGCTCAACAACAGCATATACACAACCCCGAAACAGATTGTTTTAACCCCTTCACTGCCCCAGCCTGTAAAAAAAATCCGGGCTCAATGATGCACAGACGCGCCTGCAAACAGCGTATTTTTCGGTACTATAACATCAACTTTCAATGCTATACGTTTTCATGAAAATCATTTCACATGCCAGCGCGAAAAAGAAGACAAAAAGGCTTAAGGGTTTCAAATTTCGCACTTTTATGGGTCGTTTTCAAACGATATGACGGCAGTGAAGGGGTGAAGTGAATCTTTGATTCGAGAATAGCTAGCGCTCCAAGCGAACGATGATCTCAGCTCAGGTGAAAACTTAGAACTCCTGTCTGCAAATGCCCGCAGGTAGCTCTTGACATATTTGAGTGCAAGCAGCAGGAAACAGTTAGGCAGGTGTAGGTGGCTAGGAATATCGCCTAGTTGTCTCAGCCACGTGGGAAGTGCAGTCAGGGTTAATTTGAATCATCAAGTGCCCTCCAACGGATTCTTCTTCAGGGCGTCCCTTTTTTTTCTTTTCTTTTTAAAATAATACTCACGCCAGAACGTGCCAGGTATCAGGTTCATGTCGGCGTTGGTTTAACCTTTCAAATTCCCTGCTGGGAGTACGTTGTATGACGTAACTGAGATAGCTCCCCCCTAACCCCTTCTCTTTTTTACCTACGTGACGTCATATGACAAGCTGCTTGACTTTCAATATTTTGTGGAACTCCATGTGCAACAAATGTCTTAAAATTAATGTTTCTGGCTTGTTAATACTCTTTTCTGAGACCATTATTGGTACCGAGGAACTGGAACAGGCACTAGAAATACCTCTGCGGGGAAAGGGTTAAAGTGGTTGTGAAACATAGATATGCCACGTTATAACAAGAGAGAGAGAGACAGAGACAGAGAGAGAGACACAGAGAGAGAGACAGACAGACAGACAGAGACAGACAGAGATAGAGAGACAGATACAGAGACAGAGAGAGACAGAGACACACAGAGAGGGACAGACAGACAGGCAGACAGAGAAACAGACAGAGACAGAGAGACAGACAGTCAAATGAGAGACATAGAGCTGTGCTCGGAAGACCTGAGCGGGTCCCAACTTGTCTCCTAGCACGAAACGATTGCCGACGAGTCGTGAGCGGGAATGTGTCATCCACATACTGAATATATATATATATATATATATACCGCCTATTCAGCCCCCCACCCCACCCTCTCTCTCTCTCTCTCTCTCTCTCTCTCTCTCTCTCTCTCTCTCCTCTCTCTCTCTCTCTCTCTCTCTCTCTCTCTCTCTCTCTCTCGTGTGTGTAGTGTGTGTGTGTGTGTGTGTGTGTGTGTGTGTGTGTGTGTGTGTGTGTGTGTGTGTGTGTGTGTGTGTGTGTGTGTCGGGGAAGAGGGGGGAGGGGGGAGTGAGTCTTGCTTTACTTAGTATTTTTTTGTTTTCGTTTCAGTTCTTGCTGGCGGTCCTTTCGCTGCTTGGTTTTGTTATTACGTTGTTCCTTTGTTGCCATCGTCATGTTCTTTGCTGTCAAATTGAAACTTGCGACTATTTATACGAGAGAGTCTATAGAGAGAGCATGGAGCCATACAATTATGTAGAACAATATAACATAGTGGCAATATTATTCATATCACTGGGAATGTTCACATCATAATCACACAAGGAGACACGTACGGCCAGTTCCCTCAGCCATCAATATTAGCGTGTGGCCAGGAGAGACATTTAATAGGCTCCACCCACTGCTGTATGGTCGCGGACATAAATGAGGCGGTGCCCACGTGCTAGAATGATTTACCGAGTGGCACTTGGGAGTCTTATTTGCCAGCTACCAGCTGTCGCTTCGGCAAAGACAGAGAGCATTTTGTGTGTGTGTGTGTGTGTGTGTGTGTGTGTGTGTGTGTGTGTGTGTGTGTGTGTGTGTGTGTGTGTGTGTGTGTGTGTGTGTGTGTGTGTGTGTGTGGTTGTGTGTGTGTGTGTGTGTGTGTGTGTGTGTGATGTGTGTGTGTGTGTGTGTGTGTGTGTGTGTGTGTGTGTGTGTGTGTGTGTGTGTGTGTGTGTGTGTGTGTGTGTGTGTGTGTGTGTGTGTGGTGTGTGTGTGGTGTGTTGTGTGTGTGCTGTGTGTGCTGTGTGTTGGTGCTTGTGTGTGTGTGTTTGTGTGTGGTGTGTGTGTGTGGTGTGTGTGTGTGTGTGTGTGGTGTGTGTGTTATGTGTTGTGGTGTGTGCGTGCGCGTGTGCGTGCGGCGTGCGGGGGTGCGTGCGTGCGTGCGCGGTGCGTGCGTGTGCGTGCGTGCGTGCGTGCGTGCGTGCGTGCGTGCGTGCGTGCGTGCGTGTGTGCGTGCGAAGTTCTTCACGGCTACTGACTGCAACAACTCGCGTGCAATTATCGAGAGGCTACACGTCTTGACAGGGAAGATGCCATTCAGTGTGCATGCCAGCCCAGACCCGTCGTCTGCCAATGACTGACTGGTGTAGAAGAGCAAAGCGAGATGATGACCACTTACCGCTATCGTAACATTTTCCAAATAGCATTAGGCTACGTCAACAAGGTGAAGACTTCCCTTCTTTTATTGTTCGGTTTTTTTATGGTTTTGTTTCTTGGTGGTGGTGACGGGGAGGGGGTGGCGGTGGGATGGCGAAGGGGGTGGGGTGGGTTGGGGAGGGGAGGTGAATGGTGGATGGGTTGAGCAGAAAGGGGTTGAGGGGATAGTGGGGGGTGGGGGTGGCGGTGGGGCGGAGGTGCTGCGTCGATTTCAGCCAGCGCATAATGGGGCTGGGGTGGGGGGTGGGGGGGGGGGGGGGGCTGAGGGGGGGTAGGGGGGAAGGTGGGGGCGGGGGGGAATGGTGGAAGAGTTGAGCAAGGGGGTTGAGGGATGGGGGGAGGGGGGGGGAGATGGCCGCATTTATCTCAGCCAGCGCAAAGTTGATAGAATCGCGACAGTCAACACCATAGTCGATTTTGCGATAAAGATTGTTGGGTGATTTTTTGCCCTTGCAAAGCCGCGTAAGTTTTTTTGCATTGAGAAAGGGCTGATAATGCTGGTGATTTTTTGCTCTTACAAAAGCGGATGCCTTTGGTTTTCCGCAAAATGTTCTGTCAAGCCAGGTAACCTGTTCATCGACGACAACAAATCATTGTGAGTTGTCGGACGTCGAAAGTGACGAGTGTCTCGTCTGCGCTTGCTGATTGGGTAATCGCGTTCAGTCAGTCATAATTTAGCAACACGTTAATACTCGCAGAGACTCCATCTAATCCCTGACGTTAACATTATTAGTGGGTCTACTTTTGCAACAACAGCAGGAGCGGTGTAGTGGCTCCATGAAGACAGCGACAAGAAACTCAATGTTCTTCAAGGAATGTCAGAGCGCATTTGCACAATCTTATCCAGTCGTCTCGATGTTTGCAGCCTCGATCTCCATGGTAATCTGCGTATCACACTCCGAGCATCGCTTTCCGGCACCTTCCTCCAAAGGAAGGATGTCGTAAACCGGTGCTTGGAGTTTGTCTGCGTATATCTGCTCAGATGCTAGGTCGTACAGGCAAATGGCGGTTATCGATTGGTAAGCGGTGGACTGTTACATCAGTCGCAAACAAAAAGGCATCTAAGAGACTGTGATGTGTTAATGGCAGTAATACTAAAATGTATACTGAAAAAGAATGATGACGAATTACTATAGGCTGATTTGATGACAGTGTTGTAGATAGTGATGGCCGCGATTAAACGTAACATCATATGTAATATATGTAATTATAATTTGTAGGACAGTTTCTTTGCTTGTCAACGCTAATGACTGACGGTCAGAGCCACTAAGCAGCAGCTACCCGTCGTAAATTTAATGCAGGTTGATCGTAACTGATTAAATTTGCCGTCGCGATCAAACGGTTATATCTGCTCTTGGCACTTTCGGGGCTTTCAGACAATAGTACTAAAGTACTAAAGTTATGTACAACAATCAGTTCAGTCCCGGGCACTCTTAACAACATGTGTATGCACCCACAAAATTGCCTCCATTTCAGACGAATCGGCTTATCTGCAGGTTTATTCTCCATTTTTCATGTAATCACACACACACACACACACACACACACACACACACACACACACACACACACACACACACACACACACACACACACACACACACACACACACACACACACACAACACACACACACACACACACACACACAACACACACACACACACACATGCACGCACGCACGCATGCACGCATGCACGCATGCACGCGCACACACGCAAGCACGCACGCACTCCCCCCACCCCCCATCCTACGCACTCCCCCCACCCACCCGCACACACAAACAAACACTGTAAACGCACGTAGCAAATGCACACAGAATACGAAAATGAACAAAGTTGCATTCATAAATAAGAGGACATGCAATTACAGCCGAGTAGTTAAAACAGTGTCATGAACCATAAAACTGGAACAATGACAGAAAAAGCCAGCAATATTAAAGAAGACCGGGAACCAAAGACGCAAATTTTCCTGAAAACAATCAGTCTTGTTTCAGATTTTTGTCCCGAAAACGTAGAAAATATGCAAATATTTTCATCTCCATGCTTTTCATCGCCCACTTCTTCTAGCAACATTTATGCAAAAGAAGCATTTCTGTATTAAGTTTTGTTTGTTTCGAATTTAAACTCCTCGGGACTCGGCCATGTTGGCTCGCGCTTTACAAAATGAAGAGCAGAAAAATGTTGGCTCGTGACGTGTTTGATGCTTTTGCCACACATCCTGGCCTTGTTTACGACGTCACTGACACAACTGCTGGGCGCAAAATAATAGGCAACCTTAACGGTCGAATCTGAACAAACAGGACTTCAACAAAAAAATGAGGAAAAAAAGAAAAGAAAAGAAAAGAAAGACCTTGCGAGGAAGTGCATCCGGTGGAGTTTACCTTCCTTGTTTATGCCAGGTACTTGCATGCCAGGTGAGAGTTACCGTAAATGACTCAAGTCTTTGTTTTTGTGTGAGTGCTAATTAACTCCCTCGTGTGCTGATGCTGTGCGTCTATATTTTATTCTATTCCCATCGATGGGGCCCGCGTTGCTTGTTTTAGTTTGGTCCCCTTGAAAGAATGTAAATAGACAAACACATATGGTCATAATTAACCCCTTCACTGCCATGGTGTCGCTTGAAAACGACCAATAAAAATGTGAAATTAGAAATCCTGAAGCCTTTTTGTTTTCTTTTTCGCACTGGCATGTGAAAGGATTTTCATCAAAACGCATAACGTTGAAAGTAGATGTGCTATAGGACCGGAAAATATACTGTTTGCAGGCGCGTCCGTGCATTTTTCAGCCTGGAAATTTTACAGGCTGGGGCAGTGAAGGGGTTAATACCGTTTACTATCAAGATCGAATTGTCATAATGTGATCACACCGCTGTCTCGTAATCATATTATGATTACGAGACAGCGGTAAATTGTGTTTCGAACAATAAAACTGCACAACTGATTAGCAGAGAAAGCCAACGATACTGAGAATACCAAAATTACCTGTCATATCATTACCACCGTACTGATTATCACTACCATCATCGTCATCATCACATTGACATAATTCTGTAATTGCAACACAGTGCTGAAAAGAAAGTTATGAGCACGCACCCACTGACACGCACGGACGCACACACACACACACACACACACACACACACACACACACACACACACACACACACACACACACACACACACACATGATACACACACTCTCAAACGCACACACGCGTGCTCACACACACATACACACACACACA
>JABMCL010002787.1:585000-587500 GCA_018857735.1 Alviniconcha marisindica
ATTTTAAATTTAAAAAATTGGAGGGCCGGGGGGAGGGGGGTAAAAATGTTTTTAAAGAAGGCCTAGCTAATTGACACCTCAAAATAATCTAAGAAAGCTGCAAGCACACAGCGCTAAAATAAAGAAACAAAGAAACAAGAAAACAAATGTGCCCTGTTTGTTCACAAAATGGGGAAGAGGGAGAAGCTAGAAGGAGAGAGAGACAGAGACAGACAGACAGAGACACAGACACAGAGACAGAGAGACAGAGGAAGAAGGAGAGAGACAGAGACACAAAGAGAGAGAGAGAGAGAGAGAGAGAGACACACACACACACACACACACACACACACACACACACACACACACACACACAAAGAGACAGAGACAGAGATACAGAGAGACACAGAGAGAGACAGAGATAGAGAGAGAGAGAGACAGACAGACAGACAGAGACAGAGACAGACAGACAGACAGACAGAGAGAGAGAGAGAGAGAGACGGTTTTATTCTTTGTGATCATTTGCCTTAACACACAATTTGGCGCGAGCTGCTAAGGATCAGGCGCTGATTGAGCAGTGGAGATTGGGGTCGGGGGACTGAGAGGGAGAAATGGAAGCTGTCACTCCGGCCTGTCGGCTCACTTCTTCGCTCAGTCGTGGTCCTGAAGATACACCCCGGTCGTTACTGCTGCAGCTATCGACGGCTGGCGTCCTCCCGTTCCTTCAAGAGGGATAGCTTTCAAATCTTACTCGGGGGCGACCTACTTTCGGGAAGTCGACATTCCAGTGACTGCACAGTCTTTGTAAAATCAAAAGAAGTACTACCCTGTCCTCTCTCCATTCCCCCTTATAATTATACACGCATTGCTCTTGTCTGAGACAAGTGAAAGAGAGACGGGAGGGGGGGGGGGGGGGGGACCGGGGAAGGGGGGGGCAGACAGACTGACAGACATTGAGACAGAGACAGACAAATAGACAAAAAGAGAAGCAGAAAGATAGACAGAGACAGAGAGAGACAGAGACACACAGAGAGATGGGGAGAGGATAAGGGGAGACTGGAAGGGGGAGAGAAGGGGGGGTTTACGATCCAAAGAGTTTAAGAGTTTAGTCCAAAGTAAATTGTATAGCTATAGCTGATGACATACGGTGCCGAAGTTTATTTCCAAACCGCGCCTTGCTCAATGGGCGTTAAAAACACCATCTTCCAGTAAGAATCCAGTATCCCAGAGATAGTATAAATAAATACCAGCAGGAAAAAGAACACAGCAGATTGTGCCACAGAAACTCGTATTATACATACACGCTTGAACGTGTTTATAACCAGAAGTGTTAACTGCCTTTGCCTGAATAGTGTTCCACTATGTTCACTTAAGACGTATCCACAGGTAATTAATTTACATTAACAGATAAAATGCAAAGAAAAACATTTTGTTTGCGATACCTATCCTTTTAAAATTACCGACAGTGTAATTAATTCAGATCATAGACAAAAATGAAAAGTACTCTCTCTCTCTCTCTCTCTCTCTCTCTCTCTCTCTCTCTCTCTCTCTCTCTCTCTCTCTCTCTCTCTTCTTCTTCTTCTTCTTCTTCTTCTTCTTCTTCTTCTTCTTCTTCTTCTTCTTCTTCTTCCTTCTTCTTCTTCTTTTTCTGTTTCAGCAAAGCGCTTCTGCGAATTGTTATTGGGTGAGGACCAGATTTTCTTTCCAGGAATGATTGTTCTCGACAGCACCCAACGCTATTTCTGTCCATCACGGAAAATTACTCCCTTCTCTGGATCTTTTCTTTTAGAGTGATTGTTCTTGGCAATGTTCAAATTTGGGTGCGGGGAATTCTACCCCCAAAACGTTTCCTGTCACAAAATATTTGAAAGCCGCGTTTCCTTGTTCAATAGCCAATAAAGAATGGAAAGGAACATAGAAGTGAAAGAAAGAAATCAAAGGGAAAACATAGAGAAAAGGCGAATGTAAAAGGAAGAAAGAATCAAAGAACAAAAGAACGATCATTCGTCGACAAACTGGATATTAGCCACTATAAAACGAACAGACAACAATTTTCTTTTCATCTAAGTGATGTCAGACTGATCTTACAATTATCTTGATGATTGTAAGCTCAGTCTAACATCATTGATGCGAAACTAGAAGAGAAAGAGAGAGACAGACAGACAGAGACAGAGAGACAGAGACAGAGAGACAGAGACAGAGAGACAGAGAGACTTTAATAGAAAGGAAGAAGATAGACACCCACGAAAGTAAAAGCAAGGGGAGAGGGTACCTTGAATAAGACAAAACTCACAAACCCGCAGGTATTTATTCGACAACATCTCAGAAGTCAATCCGTACAATAATTTGGTTTAAACAAAGTTTGTTCATGTTTATGTAAATATGGACGAACATAATCAATACATGAGCATTAAACAAGCTAAGCTTTTTTTCTCAATCTGTAGTAATTTGCCCAACAGCTATATGCTAGCTACCTTCTTGCAGTCAAAATCTAGCACTGGATGGCCTACTATGAAACAAT
>JABMCL010002787.1:597500-612500 GCA_018857735.1 Alviniconcha marisindica
GGTGGGTAGCTGGGAAGCGGTTGGAGGGCGAGATGGGGGATGGTAGCTGTGGAGGGTGGGGTGAGATGGGTCAGGTAGCTGGGAAAGGTGGGGAGATGGGGAAGGGCGGGGGGAGATGGGGGAGGGTAGCTGGGGAGCGTGGTGGGGGAGGGGCGGGGGAGATGGGGAGTGAGCTGGGGAGGGTGGGGAGATGGAGAGAGGGTAGGTGGGGAGGGGTGGGAGGGTAGCTGGGGAGGGGTGAGTGGAGATTGGGAAGGGATGGACGAGATGGGGGGAGGGAGATGGGGCAGGGTAGCTGGGAAGGAGGGGGAGATGGGGGGGGGGGAGGGGTAGGGCAGCTGAGAAGTGTGGGTAGATGGGGGTGGGTAGCTGGGAAGGGGTGGGGGTAGCTTGGCGGTAGATGGTCGGAGCGAAGATGGGGAGGGGTGGGGGTTGATGGGGTTGGGTAGCTGGGGAGGGGAGGATGTAGATGAGGGAGGGAGGATGGGGAAAGGTGGAGATAGATGTGGGAGGGGTGGGGGTAGATGGGTACAGAATAGGTGGGTGTAGATGGGGGTAGGGGGAAAGTAGGTGGGCATGGGGTGGGGGTAGATGGAGTGTATGTAGGGACGGGTGGGGGTAAATGAGGTGAGGGTAGGTGGGGTGGGGAGGGTGTAGATGCGGTGAGGGTAGGTGGGGTGGGGAGGGTGTAGATGCGGTGAGGGTAGGTGGGGTGGGTAAGGTCTAGATGCGGTAAGGGTTAGTGGAGAGGAGTGGGGGCACGTGGGATAAGTGTAGATGGGACGGGGAGGTGGGATTGGGATTGGTGGGGTAATACACGTGGGATGGGGGTATGTGAGGTTGGAGGGGTGGGCACAGTTTGAGGAGACTGTGGGTAGTGGGTTGGGGTAGGTTCGTAGAGGTGGAAGTAGGTATGGTACGGGCAGATGGGATGGGTGTACGCTAAAGACAGTGAAACTTGTCACTGATGTTATACCAATGACTGATGTGAATGAATCAGCCTCTATATTGTCAACAACTGATTCAAAGATGGGAGGAGTTTATTTTAGTAAACTACAATACAAATTCCAATTTCGTCTTCCTGAAATTTCAAAAACATTTCAACGAGCCAACGCGGGGTCTACAGACCTGCAGCATACCACATTCTGTACTTCCCAATATGCACGACGTGAGTTTTCTAATTCCATAGTCAGTGACGTGACTGATCCGTCACGTGATAGTTCTGGGCGCACAGTTCTGAAGCGCAGCTGTTCTTATTGCACAGTTCTCAAGCGCGACTGTTCCGGTTGCACAGTTTTGATGCGTGACTGTTCTGATTGCATAGTTCGGAGGCGTGGCTGCTCTCATCCTTGCTGACTGGGCCGTCCAGGTGGCGGAGGTGGGGGATCTTATTCATATCCTTGTGGACTCGGTTCATCAGACGGATGGCTTTTCCTTATCCTTGTGGACTAGTTGCCACTGTGGACTGAGTTCATCAGGTGGAGAGCCCACCCATGTCCTGGTCATCCTGGTTTGGATGGATCCTTGTCCTTGAGCACGCTGTTTATCAGATATAGAGCGCATGTTCTTGCGGACTGGCTTCATCAGATGGAGAGCCTTAAATTCTGGCCTTGCTATAAGATACAGAACCCACTCTTGTCTTTGTGGTGGATTCATCAGATGGACAATCCTCTCATGTCCTGTCACCAGACGGCTTGTCCTTGTGGACCGGATCCATCAGATGGAAAGCACACCTACGTCCTGGTCACCAGGCAGAGAGCCCACCTATGATCCTTGTCCTTCTGCACGCGGTTTATCAGATGAGGGCCCAACCTGTCCTTGTGGACTGTGTTTATCAGATGAGAGCCGATTTTGTCCTTGCGGGCTGGGTTTATTAGAGGGAGAGCCCATCTTGTCCTTGTGGACCGGGTTTAACAGATGAGTGTCCTACTTGTCCTTGTGGACCGAGTTTATCAGATGAGAGCCCTACTTGTCCTTGTGGAGCGGGTTTATCAGATGAGAGCCCTACTTGTCCTTGTGGACTGGGTTTATAGGATGAGAGCCCTACTTGTCCTTGTGGACCGGGTTTATCAGATGAGAGCCCTACTTGTCCATGTGGACCGGGTTTAACAGATGAGTGTCCTACTTGTCCTTGTGGACCGGGTTTAACAGATGAGTGTCCTACTTGTCCTTGTGGACCGGGTTTAACAGATGAGTGTCCTACTTGTCCTTGTGGACCGGGTTTATCAGATGAGAGCCCTACTTGTCCTTGTGGACCGGGTTTAACAGATGAGTGTCCTACTTGTCCATGTGGACCGGGTTTAACAGATGAGTGTCCTACTTGTCCTTGTGGACCGGGTTTAACAGATGAGTGTCCTACGTGTCCTTGTGGACCGGGTTTATCAGATGAGAGCCCTACTTGTCCTTGTGGACCGGGTTTAACAGATGAGAGCCCTACTTGTCCTTGTGGACCGGGTTTATTAGGTGACAGCCGATTTTGTCCTTGCGGACTGGGTTTATTAGATGACAGCCGATTTTGTCCTTGCGGACTGGGTTTATTAGAGGGAGAGCCCATCTTGTCCTTGTGGACCGGGTTATTGGAAGGAGAGCCCATCTTGTCCTTGTGGACTGGGTTTGTCAGATGAGAGCCCTACTTGTCCTTGTGGACCAGGTTTAGTGGGAAAAGACCAGCTTCATCAGATGGAGAGAGCCCGACTTCTCCTTGTAGACAGAACGCCAGACGGAAACTTCATGCAGTCCCATCTCTGCGGACTGGGTACAAAAAAAGCCGGCAAGCCTTACCCCTATCCTTACCAGTCTGGGTTCATCAGATTGCATTCAGCTTTTTCTTGTCCCTGAAGCCTGGCCTTGCCGCATAGCTTGTTTGTTTCTATTCTTGCAAAAGCTGCCGGTTCATTCGACGACAGACTGAGGCGTTTTTTTCCTGAAAAAGCGAGACTAGATGGAGCTATGCACATCCCATCGCGGCCAGTACACGTACCCGTCTTTGGCATGGTGATGGTAGATGTTTTCCGGGTAGACAAAGTCCCTCCTGATGCGTCGCTTCCTGTTGGTGTTCATGCCCCAGGGCAGGCCGTCCAGTTTTGGATCTGCTGCATTACATTCCGGAACAATCAAATCGTAGACTTTGTCCGTCCAAGCGAGAGGACCGCTGTAGTTGCTGGACACGACGCTTTGACCACCAGACGCCCGTTTACTGTAGGCCAATTCGGCCTTAGTCTTCACGATGACCGGATTGTGGTCGGTGCTGCCGGAACAGAACTCGCGTGGATCGTTCAGTCGGGTCTTCCAGGAGGTACTGTCTGTCGCTTGCCGATTAATAGCTTTCGACAGGTAGAACATCGGCTTGTGGTTGTTGTCCCACCACCATTTTCGACTTACTGCTCGAACATATCTCTCCACCGCCTCTTCCTCAGCTCTCGTCGGGCATGGCATGTTTTTGATCAACGAAAGATCAGGCGCAGCATAGGAGAGACCGCTTCGTGTGTAAACGACTATTTTGTGGAAAAGGAAAGACCCAGAACGAAATAACCTAAAGATAGCTCTCACTGTTACTAAAAGGCGACGAAAGAAGAATGAGCTAAACAAGTGAAAACAAGATAAAATGAAACCGAAGAACAAAACAATGCAATGGAAATGACGTGAATTTCTTATGACGTAATTTAGCCGCGGCAAAACAATTTTATTCAGAAATCTGAAAAACAGAACGAGGCCCAGAGCGCTCGTGCAGAATCAGCACACAAGGGAGTTAACTAGCGCTCGAAATACGTAACGCAAGTACAACAACAAAGACCTGAGTCGCCTACGGTAACTCTCACCTGGCAGGCGTGTAAATGCAAGGTACATAAACTCTATCAGACGTAAATACATCCGAGATGCCTCTGGTGGCGTTTATGTACCTTGTATTCACACGCATGCCAGGTGAGAGGTGACTCAGGTCAGATAGGTGATAGGTGACTCAGGTCTTTGTTTGTTGTACTTGCCATTCGTATTTCGAGCGCTGATTAGCTCCCTTGTGTGTTGACTTTTATTATTCAGAATGAACAAACAAGGGAGTTAATCGGCAGCGCTCGAAAGATGTCACACAACTACAAAGATCTGAATGAAACAAACTTACTTGATTCAAAATTCAAAATTCACGCATGCCGGGTGAGAGTTATCGTAGGCAACTCAGGTCTTTGTTGTTGTACTTGTGTTACGTATTTTAAACCCCTAATTAACTCCCTTGTATGTTGAGAAAGAGAAATGAGACAGTCTGGGCTCCAAACAATCTGAAACAAGAATGCCTGCTAGCGTTCTAAAACAAGTTCCAAAAACATTTGTGTTTTGTCCTAATAAATAGCGTTCTTTTGAACCTTTCATGTGTTTGATTCTTACTTGATTTAGACTGCAATGGCAGTGCATGAGCTGTTCTTTATAGTATTTTGTAGTGTTTTGTGAATCGGTGCTGAGACTTACGAAATTTGACGTCATGTTTGATGACGTCATTGGCAAAGCAAACAGGAACTAAATAGCCTAATTCAAACTCTGCGAAACTGTGAGTAAAGTTTGCTGTTTAGACCTGAGGGAAACTGTTGCTGGTTTTCAGGCTGGTTTTCTCCATTTGTAGTGTTCCAAGACTTTTATTTATATATTATATATAGTTCGTCATCCCAGCATGGGTGGCCCCGCGTGGTCGACGATCCAGAAGGCCGTACGCGTTCGTCGCAAGATGTTCGCCCTGGCAAGAGCTAAAGAGAACGCCATTCGAGAGCTGGCTGGCTACCCGCCGATCATGAGCTGGTGGGAGTCCTGTTGGGGCGGCTTCGTGGCCGTTATCCGCGAGGCGATCTGCAGACCGTTCTGCCCCTGTTGCCTCCCCAGCTTCCGGTTTAAGACGTTTTTCTGCCCCAGGACAACCTGCTGGGGGCGATGCTTCTATGAAGGTAACTTCTGAAGGGTGGGGGTGCGGGTGGGAGAGGGGAGGGTGGGGTCGAGGTTTGGATGGCGGAAGTGATGTTTTGTGTGGGTGTGGGTGGGTGTGGGTGGGTGGGTGCTTGCGTGCATTCGTGCGTGCGTGTGTACGTGTGTGTGTTTGTGTGTGTGTGTGTGCGTATGCGCGCGCGTGCGTGCGTGCTTGCGTGCGTGTGTGTGTGCGCGCGCGTGCGTGCGTGTGCGCCCACGCTGCGTGCGCGCTTTTCTGTCAAAGAGCCAGTGTGTGCTGTGCGAACGCGTGTGCAAGTGTGTGCACGCACGCCCACATAATTATGCATGCTACCGCCTGTAATAAGCCCAATTTCTAACTGGTCTTGAGAACAATTTAACGGACATCCGAAAAGTGTTCGTGCTCACGCATTCCGGCCAGCATTCACACAGTTCTTGTTTGCTTCGATACTACAGCGACCATTCACAGTCCCTCTCCCATGCTTCAGGTGACTACGAGAACGAGGTGCTGAAAAACTGCCTGGGCTTTTTGATGGGAGTCGGCCTGACCCTGCTCTTCTATGCCTGGCTCTGCCTGCAGAAGGACTACCCGAGATTTCAGGCAGCCATCATCAGGTTGGTCTTCTCAGTTCTTTCGTACAGTGCCCAACTTCAACATGATGAAGACTAGTCTGGCATTTTAAGTGCATGCTGGGTTATTTTGGTGTTTCCATAACCCGACATTTCAGGCAGCTATCATCAGGTTGGTCTTCTTCTTTCGTACAGTGTCCAACTTCAACATGATGAAGACTAGACTGGCATTTTTCCGTTGAACGTAAGATAATGGCAAAGACAACAACCGTGTTGTAACGTTGAACGTAAGAGAATGGCAAACACAGCAGCCGTGTTGTAACGTTGAACGCAAGACAATGCCCATGCGCGTGTGAGGAGCCAGTATCCTAACTGTTTTAATGCATTCATGCAACTGTCGCATACGCCCCTCCCTCTTAGATCCGTCAGTGTGCTATATCCATTGTACAAGCGATCTGAACAAGATGCATCGAAAGTACATCGCGGCTTTGGACCAAGGGAAGTAACTTAGCGATAATGAACTGTTGAAGCTTTACCTCCATGAAATATCAAGTTGCTTCCCCTACATCTGAGTGCTGTGACTGTTATCCCTTGCTGTCCAAATGAATGTCTACGACGCCACTAATATGTCGTTCTTTTTTGTTCTTTGTTTGTTGTTGTTGTTTTGCTTATGACTTTCCTTTTTTTTAACCCCTTCTTTTTCCCTTTTCCTTTTTTTTCTTTCTTTCCCCTTCTTTTCCCCCTTTCTTTCCCCCCCCTTCCCTTTTTTTTTTCCCCTTTTTTTTCCCCTTTGTTTTTTAATTTATTTTAACCCCCAAACCTGGACCCCCCAGCTATTTTTGATCCATGTTAGCGTGTGAACAAGCGTCGTAGGCTCCTCCGCTCGTTAGTTTGTACGTGTACTGATTGAATTGCAACCGGACACTGTTGTAATTGCCGAGTAACCAGCATTTCTTCTGATCGTGTGTACTGACACTTGTTACGTCATCCCCGCTGTGTGTAACCAGTGCCCAACATTCTGTTAATAGTTACACAGTTTGTGTGACATTCGGGATTTCTCTTAGCCTAAACAGATCCAACCAAGTGGACTTTGCACGCGGATTGTTCTCATCGTTTTCCTTTGTTTAAGAATTACGTGTTATTTGATTTATTTGTGTAGCATTAACGTTTTCTTTACATCCACTGTTTCATTGTTATGTTGCGTGTTGGTCATCAAAATGTATACCTGATCTGCACAATAAGGTCCCTGATTTAGTGTATTCCTTAACCAGTCAGCACCGAGCTACAATCTTTTTGGGTTTTACGGAATCAAGACTAGATTTAGAATTTCTGACCAGGATGTCAATATCCCAGACTACCGCATACAAAGAAAAGACTCAACTGCCATTGGCCAGACTGGTATTGCAGTCTACATACATGACTCCATATCAGACATCACACGTAGACGTCATGAGCTTGAAAGTGACTGTGTGGAATGTATTTGGCTCGAGCTAAGACCGAATGCAAACGCCCCATCTCTTTTTGTATGCGTTTTGTATAAAACCCTTCAGTTTGTTAGAGTGGTTCGATGACTTTGTACAGATGATAGACAATTCCGCGCTGAAAACCTCATGCCGACATTCTTTTATTAGGAGATTTTAATATTGATTTGCTGAAGCCACACTCCTCTTGGGACTCTACTGTTACACTGCTGGGCCTAACCCAGCTTATAAAGTCACCAAGAAGAATTACACCGACATCTGCCACACTGACTGATCATATATATACAAACAACCCAGATGCATTCACAGATGTCAGTGTATCTGACTAAGCATAAACCCGTCCCATCTCCTGTACGAAATCTGTTAAACTTCCAAAATGTAACTCAAAACCCATTCTCTTATATCATTTAGATCGTTCAAGCACTTTAATAAAACAGCATTTTGTGCTGACCTGAATTGTGCCCCTTTTATTTCGGTCCTGAATTATACTGACCCAGAAGAAGTTTTGTCGGTGTGGTGTATACAATGTATACCTCAGTGTAATCAACAGACACGCGTCACTGAAGCACAAGCGCGTCAAACATCCCAAATTACCACCCTGGCTTAACAAAGATGCAATGCAGCTAATGGCAGAGCGAGACAAACTAAAGAAAAAAAAAAAATTCAAATATAAGAAGCTAAGAAAAAAAATAAAAAATCAGGTGAGAAAAGCAAAAAAGGACTACTTCCAGAAACTCATTGAGCGAGATAAAAAAAAAAAAATCGACTGTGTGGCGTGCTCTTAATACATTCACGAAAGGGAGCCAGTCTCATTCTGCCGCTACCCCAAAGAACCTAACGGCTGATAAATTCAATAACACTTCCTTTCTGTGGCAGGATTTTTGGCAAAAACCCCGATCGGATGATGTATATGACTCTAATGCTCAAATATTCTACATGAATTTTGTGAGCGAAAAACACGAGGGCAGGAGCCATTTGTCACCCATATATTTCCCTTCCAGAACTCGGTAAATATATATCCAAACTGGATAACAAAAGTCGTCTGGGCCCGATGGTATTAGTAACCACTTACTTAAATTGTCACTTCCTTACATAATACCCCTTATTACATTTTTAATCTATGCATCGAGAAAAAACCCAACCACATTTGAAAGAAAATGACCCATTGTCAAAAAATCGCACAAGACAAATTTTGACTAAAACCCAAAATCACTGTTATCTTCCTGTCCAAACTCCTCGAAAAGCATGTCATGTGCATTAAAAATTATTTGGAAAAAAACCATCTTACCCTTCCCGTCTGGTTTTCGATGTAAACATCTTGCAATACCGCCTTAGTACGGCTTACACATTCTTGGCTGACAGCGATGAACAGATCTGAGGGTCTGGCGTGATATTCTAACCTAAAAAAGGCCCTTTTACCTTGTGGATCAGTCACAATATCATGATGTATAAGCTTGGATGCTACCTTAAAATTCAATGCTCTACAGTTTTTAAATCGTATCTTGAAGGCAGAACGCAACGTGTTTTCCTCCATGGCTCATATTCTTCTGAAGGGTCTGTAAATTTGGGGGACCACAAGGATCGTCCCAGGGCCCATTCTGTTTAGTATTTTCATCAATGACCTACCATTGCAAACGAATATTTCTGTTGCTTGCGACATGTTCAATGACACAACACTCCACGCATCCCGGAAAAGATATTATGCAGGTAGAAAACACCCAGGGAAAAAAGCCAGGTCTCATGTTGGTGCGACAATAATTCTATGGTCATCAATCCAAAAAAAACCCCCTCTATGACAATCCTACAAGGGAGAAGCATCAGCTGTTCCTTTTTCGTTTATCTGTTACACATGGAGTAAAGTTAACAATGGCAGAAAACCGACTTTTAGAATAATTATAGACAACAAACTTCGGTGGGTAACATACTGACACACTGTAAAACACTCTCTAAGGTCTTCCTTTTATCTAAAAAATACATTTTGACACTGATACTTTAAAGCTTTTCTTTAACCCCTTAAAACCCCATTACACGCATCCGTAGTTGGGTGGCTGTAGTGATGCTCTAAAAAAAAAACCCTTCTAGAAAACCCGGGAAACTAACCTTCCAGATAAAAATCTAACCACTGACCCGACACTGAATAAGATAGGAATATTGAGCCTTCACAAACAACTGGACTACAACAAGGGTGTTTTTATGTATAGGGCATTTACCAACAATGCGCCAGTGTACATATCTAGCTTGTACAAAGCTCCTCACTCTAGCTCCAGGAACAACTACCTTCAGTTACCAAAGCCAAGAAAAGATTTATTCAAAACAAGCATGACCTTTTCGGGTGCCCTGTTTTGGAATAGTCTTCCAGTGCACCTCAGATCATGTCACTCACTCAGCTTCTTCAAGAGAAACCTCCGTGAGCACCTTAACACAACCGTATAAGACAGCTTATGACCCCCTCTCCCCCCCAACCCCATCATTTTACTTTGTAGAATAGTGCTTGCTATACAGATGCCGGTATCATCGTTTATCACATCACTGAAAAGTGATTTACTGTTGCTACCGCGCTGTGTGTGTGTGTGTGTGTGTGTGTGTGTGTGTGTGTGTGTGTGTGTGTGGTGTGTGTGTGGTGTGTGTGTGTGTGTGTGTGTGTGTGTGTGTGTGGTGTGTGTGTGTGTGTGTGTGTGTGTGTGTGTGTGTGTGTGTGTGTGTGTGTGTGTGTGTGTGTGTGTGTGTGTGTGTGTGTGTGTGCGTCTGTGTGCGTCTGTGTGTGTCTATGTGTGAGTGAATGCAGCATTGCCTACTTTGATTTATGATCTGATCTACATGGTTGTTGTTTTTCCTTCCCTCCCCCCCCCCCTCCTCTCCCCCACCCCGCCCCGTACCGATGAGCCCTATGTTTTCGTGATTTACAAATAATTGCGAGTTATGTCAACACCATTTTTGATATGTATACATATTATTTATTTATTGTCATTTCAAAGTATTTTCAATGATTTTGCTTTTTCTGTATGTTTATTACTATTAATAGTGGTAGTATTATATTTTATTTGTTTGTATTTTGTTTATCCTGTTTAAATATTAATCGATTTTTTTTTCTTCTCTCTCTCCATTTTTCACTTATTTGGTAGTTTAGCAAGGACTAGTTGTTAGACAGGTCTAAATGAACCTAAACTACAATCCTTGGAAAATAAAGTTTTCGAGTTCGAGTTCGAGTTCTCTCTCTCTCTCTCTCTCTCTCTCTCTCTCTCTCTCTCTCTCTCTCTCTCTCTCTCTCTCTCTCTCTCTCTCTCTCTCTCTCTCTCTCCATTTGTTGTAATGTGATAGCACTTGTTTCAAGGAGCAAAGAGAGACACTTTCTTCCCTTTTTTATTTTATTTTATCATCCCAGATCAGTTCCTATAAGATGCCACTTAATTTTGTCCCCTACTGAATTCTGGCAGCTGCGTGTTTGGCGTGGTGCTGACGCTGGGGATGGCCTTTGCCGAGACGGTGCGCTGCCTGGTCTTCCTCACCATCCCCTCCATGTTCTCCAAGAAAGGCAGGACCTTCCTGCTCATGTACGCCACCATCCTCGTCTTCTCCTACCCTGCTGCCAACATCTCCACCAACCTCAAGGCGAGGCCAGAGCGTGCAGAGAGAGAGAGAGAGAGACAGAGAGAGAGAGAGAGGGGGGGGAGAAGAGACAGGGGGTGGAGGAGAGGGGGAGAGAGACAGAGAGGAGGGAGAGAGAAGCCGTGGGGGGGGGAGAGAGACGAGAGCGAGAGATTGTGTTTGTTTTTGTTGGTGGTGTTGTGTGTGTGTGTGTGTGTGTGTGTGTGGTGTGTGTGTGTGTGTGTGTGTGTGTCGTTCGTGTGTGTGTGCGTGCTTCGCGCGCGGCGGCGGCGCGCGTGTGTGTGTGTGTTGTGTGTGTGTGTGTGTGTGTGTGCGTATGTGTGTGTGTGTGTGAGTGAGTGAGTGCGCGCGTGCGTGCGTGCGTGTGTGCGTGCGTTCGTGCGTGTGTGTGTGTGGTCTGATGAACTGACTGACTGTGGTCTGATGAACTGACTGACTGTGGTCTGATGAACCGACTGACTATGGTCTGATGAACTGACTGTGGTCTGATGAACTGACTATGGTCTGATGAACTGACTGACTGTGGTCTGATGAACTGACTGTCTGTGGTCTGATGAACTGACTGTGGTCTGATGAACTGACTGACTGTGGTCTGATGAACTGACTGACTGTGGTCTGATGAACTGACTGTGGTCTGATGAACTGACTGACTGTGGTCCGATGAACTGATTGTGGTCTGATGAACTGACTGACTATGGTCTTCAGGTGATGGCAGACAGCGCCACCTGCGGTCAGAGTCTGATGCTGAACGAGACCAAGAAGCTGTTGGACATGGCCGCCGACCCGCTGTCCGCCGTCATGGACGCCCTGGAGGAGATGTATGAGAACATCAAGGCTTTCGCCAACGCTCTCATGGAGGCCTTCAAGGCACTGATTCGGGCGGTGACGGAAATTCTGTCAGCCATTGCCGCCGTGAGTCGCAGCAGCTACACCTTTGCTGAGCCCCCCCCCCCCCCCCCCCCCCGCCCCCTCCCCCACCCAACCTAACCCTTTATTTTCGTTGTTGGTTGGTTGGTTGTTTTTTTGTTTTTCTTTCTGTGTGTGTGCGGTGTGGTGTGTGTGTGGTGTGGGGGTGGGGGTGAGTGTGTGTGTGCGTGTGTGTGTGTGTGTGTGTGTGTGTGTGTGTGTGTGTGTGGTGTGTGTGTGGTGTGTGTGATGTGTGTGTGTGAGTGTATGTGCGTGCGTGCGTGCGTGTTTGTGTGTGTGTGTGTGTGAGAGAGTGTGTGTGTCAGTGTGGTGTGTGTGTGTGTGTGTGTGTGTGTGTGTGTGTGTGTGTGTGTGTGTGTGTGTGATTGTGTTTCTTTTTTTCTGACTGCATTGAAATTGTGGAACTAAATGGCAACGTTGAGTTGGGAGGGAAACTGCTGCATCTGTAGGGCTTCTGTATGATTATCCAGGCTGAGTTGGATATAACGCATGTGCTCAAAAACAAAAAGCAAAAATAACAACAAAACGAAGGAAAACAGAACAGAAAACACACACACACGCACACACACACACGCACACACGCACGCACGCACGCACGCGCACGCACGCGCACACACACACGCACGCACACTCACTCATTCAGACACTCACTCACTCACTCACTCACATCTCTCACTCTCCCTCTCTCTCTCTCTCTCTCTCTCTCTCTCTCTCTCTCTCTCTCTCTCTCTCTCTCTCTCTCTCTCTCTCCACACACACACCACACACACACACACACACACACACACACACACACACACACACACACACACACACACACACACACACACAGAGGCAGAGGCAGAGAGACAGAGAGGGAGAGTAATCGCACTGCAGGTTGTTAATCACAGTTTCCCTGTTACAATGATCCTGCAACAGGTGTTCAAGTGGCTGTTCAGTCTGGTGGACATCTGCAACGAGAGGATGGGCGCGCCGTATCGGAAGTGCAAGAAAGCGTTCGACGATGCGTACCGCGACTGCCGGGACCGACTGGGCTTCTTCAAATTCCTGTGTGGGATCGTGACGGCGGCGTCCAACCTGTGTCAGCTGGCGCGCATCGGGGAACTCCTGTGCGCCATCGGCGGCGCCATCAAGGAGCTGGTGATTTCGACGGTCAAGAAAACAACAGTGGGCTCTGTACGTCTGATCTGTAACTGCTGTATATTGCTCTCTTGCTTCTCTTTACTCGTCCTGGGGTGACCGTGTGCGGTTGACAGGACGTTTAAATCCCAGAACCGGCTGACTGTAGCTTCTTTTGCTTTACTCGTCTAGGTGGTGACAGGACGTTTAAATCCCAGAACCAGCTAGCTGACTGTAGCATCTTTTGCTTTACTCGTCAAGATGTTGTCTAGGTTACCCTGTGGGGTTGAAATGACGTTAAAATCCAAGAACCAGCTGACTATAGCTTCTTTTGCTTTACTCGTCAAGGTGTTGACGGGACGTTTAAATCCAAGAACCAGCTGACTATAGCTCTTCTTTTGCTTTGCTCGTCAAGGTGTTGACGGGACGTTAAAATCCAAGAACCAGCTGACTGTAACTTCTTTTGCTTTACTCGTCATGGTGTTGAAGGGACGTTTAAATCCAAGAACCAGATGACTTAAACTTATTTTGCTTTACTCTTCAAGGTGTTGACGGGACGTTTAAATCTAAGAACCAGCAGACTGTAGCTTCTTTTGTTTTACTCGTCAGGGTGTTGACAGGACGTTTAAATCCAAGAACCAGCTGACTTAAACTTATTTTGGTTTACTCTTCAAGGTGTTGACGGGACGTTTAAATCCAAGAACCAGCTGTCTATAGCTTCTTTTGCTTTACTCGTCAGGGTGTTGACAGGACGTTTAAATCCAAGAACCATCTGCTAACTTTTTTGCTTTACTCTTCAAGGTGTTGACGGGACGTTTAAATCCAAGAACCAGCTGTCTGTAGCTTCTTTTGCTTTACTCGTCAAGGTGTCGAAGGGACGTTAAAATCAAAGAACCAGCTGACTGTAACTTCTTTTAACTCGTCTAGGCGTTGTCGTCTAGGTGACCCTGTGGGGTTCACGGGCCGTTAACATCCAAGAATTAATTTGATTTCTTTACTTTCTTTGTGTCTCTCGGTTGTTCTTCCTCTGTGTTTTTGTCTCTCTCTGTCTCTCTGTGGATTTCTCTCTCTCTCTTCTCTCTCTCTCTCTCTCTCTCTCTCTCTCTCTCTCTCTCTCTCTCTCTCTCTCTCTCTCTCTCTCTCTCTCTCTCTCTCTCACGCAGGCACGCACACACAGACGCTCAGAACTAACGGACTTGAAAAGGTGTTTTTGATTCTAATGTGTACATGCACGCTTTCCGCTATTCTTATCACAGACCTGTATCACACGTTCAGGTTCAGGTTCTAAGCATATCCACGTCTTCATCTCTCTCCTTGATAACTAATTACCTGTGTGTGCCGTTTCGGTTCAGAGCATATATTCACTCCTTTCTCTCTCGTAGATATAACTGACAGGCAAGAGACGTTCTGGATGCAAGATATCTTCCTAGCTGTCACTGATTAGTTACTTGCAAGATATGTTCTGGTTCTAATGTGTTCACGCTTTAATCTTTCATTGATAAACTTTCTACTAAACATCTCACCCAAAAATATTTAGCTTCCGATTTATGATATGTCCATGTTTTCCTCTCTCTTTAATTGACACTTGACCCGTAGAGGTGCATAGATTGTGGGTTTGTTCATGTCTTCTTCTCTCTCCTACGTACGGGCCCTAAGGATGTTCTGATGCTGAATGTCCCCATGTCTTAATTTCTCTCTCCAAAGCCACGGGCCTAAAGACATAAAATCCCGTTTCTGAGTTCGTCCATGCCTTAAATACCTCTCTCCGAAGCCACGGACCTAAAGACATAAATATGTCCAGTTTCTGAGTTCATTGATGCCGTAAATTCTTCTCTCTGAAGCCGCGGACCTAAAGACGTAAACAGTGTGCAGTTTCTGAGTTCGTCCATGCCTTAAATTCCTGTCTCGGAAGACAACGGCCTCAAGACATATGACCAGTTTCTGAGTTCTAGTTTCTGAGGGCCTAAAGACATATGACAGTTTCTGAGTTCTAGTTTCTGAGGGCCTCAAGACATATGACCAGTTTCTGAGTTCTAGTTTCTGAGGGCCTAAAGACATATGACCAGTTTCTGAGTTCGTCCATGCCTTATATTCCTCTCTGCGAAGCTACGGACCTAAAGACATATGACCAGTTTCTGAGTTCGTCCATGCCTTATATTCCTCTCTTCGAAGCCACGGACCTAAAGACATAACATGTCCAGTTTCTGAGTTCGTCCATGCCTTAAAATTCCTCTCTCCAAAGCCACGGACCTAGAGACAATAATTATGTCCACTGTCTGAGTTCGCCTATGCCTTAAATTCCTCTCTCCGAAGCCACGGACCTAAAGACATTAAATCCCGTTTCTGAGTTCGTCCATGCCTTAAATACCTCTCT